>WOXC01004257.1:0-141282 GCA_011680675.1 Gymnobelideus leadbeateri | reverse complement strand
GTGACTCTAAGACACAGGGGACGGAGGCTAGGTGAGAGACTTCTAAGGGGCCACCAGGCATGCACCTGCTGACTGAAGACTCAGATTACACAGTGACTAATGGGAAAGGAAGCAGGACACAGGATTATTTCATGCTAAAAGGTTTCTTTTTTAAACTAAGGGATTACAAACAAGGATTCAGATTTCCACAGATCTTGAAAACAAAGGATATCCTAAACTGATACAATTTAGCTACTTTTTCTTTTTTTTTTTAATTAAACAAATGCTTTATTAACTTCTGGTTTACATCATTCATTTCCACCAGATTATGAGTTACATTTTTCCCCCATTTTTTCCCTACCCACCACCCCAGAATAGCAGTCCCACTAGATATCCCCTCATCCAATCTGCTCTCTCCCATATCTTCTCCCATACCCCTTCGACTTTGCCATTAGGGCAAGGTGAATCTCTGAGCCCCACTGCCTGGACATCTTATGAAACATTTAATTTTAAAACTTCGATTTTCAGATCCATTCCCTTTCTCCCCTGTCACCCACTCCCTCTGAGAAGATAAGCAATTCAGTATGTGTTGTACATGTATATCTATACAAAACATTACCACAGTAGATATATTGTAAAAGACTGCTTATATTTCCCTCCCACCTGTCTCACCTCTCACCTGGTCCATTCCCTACTTTGATCCTGTCCCTCTTTGATAGTGGGTACTTCTAACCTCCCCTCTCCCCAGAATGCCCTCCCCTCCATCATCCCCCCTCTCATCCCCCTTTCCCCTACTCAGGACAGTGAGTGAGGGTAAGATATTCCATTTAGTATGTATGTGATTCTCTCCTTGAGCCAACTTCAATGAGAATATGCTTTTGCCTTTTTGCCTTCCTGTTCTTCCCCTCCCCTGCAACTACTTCCCCTTGCCTCTTCTACATGAGATAGTTTGCCCTACCCTGTCTCTCTCCATCTCCTCTTGCCACTTTCCTCTCTCACCTCTTGACTTCACCCCTTGAGAATCATCCCTTCGTTGGGGCGGCTAGGTGGTGCAGCGAGCAGAGAGCCAGAAGGAGCCAGAAGGACCCGAGCTCGGATCCGGCCCCAGACACCCAACACACAAACAAAAACCCAGCCACGTGAACCTGGGCAAGTCACCCAACCCCAATTGCCCTCCAAAAAAAAAATAATCATTCCTTCCCATCAAATTCAACCTGTGCCCTCTATCCATGTATACCTGTGAACATATGCCATGTACCCTTCTTCAATTATTTTCATAATGAGAAAGGTTTCATCAAACACAGTTATTGTTTTTCCATGTAGGAATGTAAATAGTCCAACTTTGATAAGTTCCTTTTGATTTCTTTTCCCTGATTACCTTCTCAAGCATCTCTTGCTTCTTGTGTCTGAATGTCAAATTTTCTATTCAACTCTGGTTTTTTCCTCAAGAATGCTTGAAAGTCCTCTATTCCACTGAATGACCATATTTTCCCCTGAAACAAAATACTCAGTTTTGCTGGGTAGGTGACCCTTGGGTTCATTCCCAGCTCTTTTGCCCTCTGGAATATCACATTCCATGCCCTTTGATCCCTCAGTGTAGAAGCTGCCAGGTCCTGGGCTATTCTGATTGTGTTTCCACAATATTGAAATTGTTTCTTCCTGGCTGCTTGTAGTATTTTCTCCTTGATCTGGGGATTCTGGAACCTGGCTATAATATTCCTAGGAGTTTTCTTTTTGGGATCTTTTTCAGGAGGTGATCTGTGGATTCTTTCAACCTCTATTTTGCCATCTGGGTCTAAAACATCAGGGCAATTTTCCTTGAGAATTTCTTTAAGGATGATTTCTAGGTTCTTTCTTTGATCATGGCTTTCAGGTAGTACAATAATTTTTAAATTGTCTCTCCTGGATCTATTTTCCAGGTCAGTGGTTTTTCCCATGAGATATTTCACATTGCCTTCCAATCTTTCATTTGTTTGGATCTGCTTAACAGCATCTTGATTTCTCATAAAGTCATTAGCTTCCATTTGCTCAGTCTAACTCTGAAGGAATGAATCTCCTCAGTGAGCTTTTGAGATTCTTTTTCCATCTGGCAAATTCGACTTTTTAAGGCATTCTTCTCCTCATTGCCTTTCTGAGCCTCTTTTGCCATTTGAGTTAGTCTATTTTTTAAGGTGTTATTTTCCTCAGTCAAGCTGTTGACTGTCATTTCATACTTTTTTTGCATCTTTTTCATTTCTCTTCCCAAATTTTCCCCCACTTCTCTTATCTGCTTCTTAAGGTCCTCTATGGCCTGTAGCCAGCTTGTATTTTCATTTGGGGCTTTTGCTGCAGGAGTTCTGACCTCACAGTCCTCCTCCATGCTTTGAGCCTCTTTGCCCCTAAAATAGGAGTCAATGTTGAACTTTTCTGTTTATTTTGTTTCGTTTGCCTAGGCATATTGCCACTTAATTACTTGATTTTTGGGGGCTTGTTGCCACAGTAGGACTCTGCCACCAGACAGGGGAGCTTCTGCCCAAACGTGGGGTCTTCACAACTTCTGCCAGTTGGGTGGCCTCTGTAAAGCCTCCACCCACTCTGGCAAGTTGGATACCCACCCCAAACTTCTCCCCCAGACCACAATCCAGATCCAGGCAGTTTAAAGCAAAAGCGATTAACCCCCAGACTGATTGCTGGATCTTCCTACAGTTTGTAGACCAGGAGCTAGAGCCACTACTGATGGTGCAGAATGGCTTCTGTGCAGCTGTTTCTTCAGCAGCTTTTTGCCCCCAGGGGAGGAAGCCATGTGTTCCCCAAATACTGGTCCCAAAGTCCATAGGGCACTAACCTCTCACTTTGTCCAAGGCATATCTGTGCTGATAATTCTGGAATTGCCACAATTGCTGGTGTTCTGGGGTTCCACCAGCTGGCTGAAGGCCCGGCCGCCCTGGGGCTAAAACTGAGGACCTGGGCTCGGCTCTGCAGGCTGCGCTGGGAACAGCGTGTTGTGCTGCCTGCTCTCAGAGCGCTGTGCTGGCCGCTCCCTGCAGGGCTGCTGGGCTGTCCTCAGCAGGAGGTTAGCTTCTCTGTGCAGTTCTGTGGGTGCTGTGGCTCCAGAAGTTGTTCAGAGCCCCCTTTCACATTGTTTGAAATTTGTGTGGGGCAGAGCACATTGGAAATGCTGTTTCTACTGCGCCATCTTGGCTCCGCCCCCCAATTTAGCTACTTTTTAAAGGTTCTACCAATACAGGAAAGAGCCCACTGATCCTGGCTTCGTTTACTGCCATCACATTATCATGACCTGAGCAAAAGATGACAAACCTCATCCCCAGAACAGCCAAGATTCAATTTTAAGCTACCGCTAATTAGATTTGCTTAACAAAAGTATTATGGTCTGTGAGATGGAAAGACTGCCATGGTACTACTGAATAAATTACGAATTAGGCTGTAAGAAAAGTGAAGGGGACAGCTTCAGAGAAACCTGGAAAGACTTATATGAACTGATGCAGAGAGAAGGCAGCAGAACCTTGGGGACAAGGGATATAACAACAATACTAAAAGCAAATAGCCATGAAAAGCTTAGGGCGTCTCACAGCACAGTGACCAACAATGAAGCCAGCTGTCAGGCCACCTCCTGATAGAGGCAATGGACTCAGGTGACCGAGATGCCACTGGACTTGGGCAATTTGAAGGTGTTTTTCTTGCTTTCTCAGTGGTGGGGAGAGCCAGATTCTTGCCATTTGAAAAGAATTTTATTTAAAAGAGAGAGGGGCAGCACTAGAAACATCACTGTGCCAAATACACTCAAGTGGGTGAGCACAGTGGAGGCTGCTCCAAAGGAACGTCTGGAGCTGCAGCAGGCGAGGGTCGGAACACTGCTGGGGGGATGGGACCATGACAGACAACAGCCAAAGGGGAGCTCTCAAGGGCAGAGGGTTTAAAAATGGCTCAAACAGGAGTTAAAGAGACAGGAGAAGAGCAGAGCAACGGCCCTGGAGAGGTCCACTGGGCCCAGTCAACCACATGGGAGGAGAGAGCAGGAAACAGCCAGCTCTTCTGAGCTAGACCTTTGAGAAGGGCCATAGACTAGAGAAGAATAAATGTACTGATTTTCAAGATAGAAGAAATTGTCGATCAATGCAAGGTAGTCTGGGAGGGAACAGGATCGGAAACAGCCTCCTGGAGAAGATGCTGAGATGGGGGCTGGACAGCTGCACCAGCAGGAGGAGGATTTCAAACTGGGGGAATGGGTGGACCCAGAGAAGGCCCAGGCCCATTAGTGGTCAGATGGCCAGTCTGGTGAAAGGCTCTAGGCAGCTGGGTTGGCCCTGTGCTCTTTCACAATGTTATCAATGACAAACAGGGCACAGCTCAGCAGGTCTGCAGATGACACCAGGCTGGGAGGGGGAGCTGACATACAGGATAAATGGATTCAAATAATTTCTTTTTAACATACACAAATGTCAGGATAACCCAATAACACAAAATTTAACAGAAATAAAGTTCTCAAGTGCCAATAGAGAGATTATTCTAGTAAGAAACACTCACAAGATAACACAGAGAAAGTGCCAAGCCTGCAGTCAGGAAGCCCCACAGTTACCAGCTCCAGGACCCTGGACAACTGCTTAACCCAACCCGCTTGCTGCAGTTTAAGGAGAGCCCCTCCCTCCCAGGATATGACAAGATAACAACCACAGAAGGTTGGGCTGCTACCGTTGTCAATGCTGTGAGGGTCGCAAATCCACCCTTCAAAGGTTCAAAACCTGAAGTCCAGGAGAAAGGTGTGGCTGAAAAGCTATTTCTGGGACAACTCGAGCCCTCCTTGAATGGTCAGCAGGGAGCTGCCCTGGGGGAAGTGGAGGGAGGCACAGAGCCCAGACCTCAGGATCCCATCCAATCCAACCCCAAGCTGTTACCTCCTGTGCTCAAGGTCACAGGCAGGAAGCATGGGGTCCAGTCGGGCCTCCTTTCTGCCCTGACCAGATCATGCTTGGTTCTGGCCAGTAAGCAGAGGGTGCGCCTGGAAGGCCGGTGAGAGGGAGCAATGTAAAAGTCGTGAAGGAGCAGGCTGTTGTGTCTGGAGATGAGACTTCAAGGTCTTCCAGCAGGTAAAGATCTCACAGGAGGGAAGAGATTAAGTCTGATCGCTTCAAGGAGGCCCAAACTCAGTGTGTTCAGAGCAGAACTCATTATCCCCAGGTCCCCAGCCTAGGAGCCTCCTCATCCTAGCCATCAGCAAGCCCCCTTCTGTCCACTGTCCCAGCCCCCTCACTGGTGCAGATCTCAACCCCCCACGCTTGGACCTTGGCAGCAGTGCTCATACCAGTCCAGCCTCTCTATTCAGCCACCGAAGTGATTCTCAATCAAGCTCAAGTCTGCTCATGCCAACTCCCCCCTTACTAAACCCCAGAGGCTTCCTGTCACCTCTGCTGGGCACTCAGTACCTTTCAAACCCAGCTCCTTCCAAACTGCCCACTTGCTTCACTTCAACATACTCTGAAATCCAGTGCCTCGGGCCTCCTGGCTGTGCCCTACCCACAAGGCTCTGGGCATTTTCTGTGGCCATCCCCAGTGCTGGAATGCCCTCCCTCCTCATCTTGGCCTCTGGGTAGCCTACATGCCCCAGCTAGAACGCCACCTTCTGCACGAAGCCTTCCTGCTAACAAGACCACCAATGCATGCTGCAGTCTGTTAGATTGGGAGTGCCACCTCAGAGGCAGCATCTCTGGCCTTTTTTGCATCCTGCCCCAGGCTGCGCCCACAGGAGATGCTGGAGAAAGGCTTGCTGACTAAACAGCTTCCCAATCCTTGGCCCTGCCCCCAGAGGGAACGGGCTCCCTCCCCTGGGGTTTCTCAAGGAGAGGCTGGACCACAACTCCTGAGAACCTGGCTTCTGTAGGGACAGTGTGACATTTCAATCATGTTCTGAAAGCAGCAGCAGCACCTGGCAGGTGAGGAAGGCCCTTCAGCATTCCTAGTGTGCAAGCAGATGTGCCTACACCCACCACTTGTGCATACACACAAAGGTGACTCTGGCCTCAAGTAAGAGCCAGAAAGAGCAACACCTGGAACCCTCTCTCCGTCCCTTGGCACACAAGGGCAGGCCTTGGGCCCATCAGTGGAGCTCACAAATCTGACTCCAGCTATTTGTTAAAACAACCACAATTCTTTCACAGTTGTCTGGTCTGTGGCTTCCATGACTCTTCCTACAATTTTATCTAAGAATGCATTTGCTTCTTAGGATTTTTAACTCCCCATGCCATTCTTCCTCAGGGGAATGCAAAGCTAGGACTCTATGCATCACTGCAATGTCAAGCCCCTACTACGGCCAAGCACTGACCTACCTGCTAGAGAAACAGGAAACCATATTGGGCCGTGCTCTCTGGGGTGCCCATTCTGGCGGAGGGGATAGTGCACAGGGAAGGTCTCAACTGAAAGTCTTGTGGAAAGGTGCCAGGGCATGCAGGACACAGCCACAAAGCACATGGGGATGGTTCTTCTTTTATATCATTTCCATGATAAATTCTATCAGCTTTTGATGCTGAACCACTGGACAGGACCAAGGATTTCCTTCTGGTTCTTCAGGAATAGGGGCTGCTTCCTAGGGTGGTGACTGAGGGCCCTGGGCTGGCAGCCTGGGTATTCCCAAGTCTCTTGGGTTCAAGGTCCTGAGCTGTCTCCACCAGGGCTTAGGGGGAGATGCTGGTGGGGGTGGTGGTCTGAGCTGCAGCTCCATAGGTGCTGCTTCCCCAGGCCAAGCAGGGGGTAGATAGATGCACGGATGGATAATCAGTGTTGTGTTACTCTGACATTTGTGAGTCATTCTTACGAGGAAAAGCTCTATATTCTGTCATTACCTGGGTGAATGTTAAGGCTAGTTATGGAAGAGCTCCCTATGAAGCTCGGGGTACACTGGAGCCAGCTGTGACCACATCCCCATCATTTAAAGCACTCATCTTCTTTTGATTTTCTTTGAAAAGCTGGAGGAAGGCTTTTGGCGCCCCCCTAAATTGTGATGTGAGCAGTGAGCGTTCACCTGGGCCCCACTCCTGAGTCAGCCGCGTAAGCTGGGCAACGTTGCAACCTCCCTCCCCTCCCCCCTCAGCCCAGTCCTGTGTTCACAGATGCCACGCTCAGCGGTGGTAGTGACCAACAGGCCCCGGCAAGTCCCTGAAAGGAGGGCTCCTGCACAGGAAGGGCTAGCCGGGAAGCAATCTTTTTTCTCTGAAGCTACAGCCTGCCTCTGGATGCAGCCTGTCCGATCTCCAGATGGCTCTTTCAAACAGCCTTTAATAAATCTCATTTGGATGTCTAAGTCTGTGGGTGGTTTTTTCCTTTTCCTTTCCCTGGGGAGGATGTTGTTACCACAGAATCACTCTGGAAAGGCATCTGCTGCCAAACTCAGGCATTGAAAAGGTTGGAAGCAAGAGCTCCTCAAGCCTTTCTTCAGATGGCTGGAGTGGGTGGCCTTAACTCATAGAGAAAGGGTTGTCATTTGGAAGAAGGTCCAACAAAGTCCCGCTGGGTTCCAGAACAGGTGACTCCAGAGGGACAAAGCTCTCCAGGAGGCCTGGCAGCCACTGCTCCTCTGGGCATCTTCCCCACCATTGCTTTCGTCACAATAAATACAGTTACATTCACCCACCACAAATGGTCAATGACCCAGGGGCTCCTTATCTCACAGGGCTGTTGGGAGGATAAAGCCAAAGACAAGGGAAAGCTGGCTAGGTCGACCTTTCATCTCCTTCGGAATTTCTGTGTCAAAAGGCAGGGGTGCTGGGTTCACTTCCCCAGCAAAATCCCAACTAGCTTTGCAAGGCCCAGCTCACATGGTGCCTAACACAGGGCTAGGCACCCAGGAGGCAACTGACAGCTATCTGCTCAATGGCATTAGTTTTTAATGATAATGACCATTTTTATACACTACACCAAGACTAAATGAGGTTGGCTGATCTTTTCCAGTTCCACTATCAGTGTGACATATTTCTACAGATGAAATGAAATCCTGACCATCAGCAGAAACCAAACTAGGGGGGTAAAGGCAACAGGAAGGGAAGTGTAAATCTTTACAAGGTAATTTCAACTGAGCAAAATGGCTGGGGGTAGGGAGAAACAAAAGAGAATCAAATGCAAAGTTTTAGCAATCAGGGGACAGAAAACGTCACCCCTAGGATCCCCCCCCCCGCCCTCTTTGGCTTTGTGTGTGAGCCACTGCCCTCTGAGTAACACCCATCAGGTGCCCACCCCACACACATCTTCTGGCCCTTTTCTCGCTTCCCAATGATGACAAGCATCAAGTTCCCTTCCCTTCTCCCCCCACCTCCCCAACCCCACCTCTGGTTGTCTTGAAGACACTTAAGGCTCTGAAGGTTATCTTCTCCCTTTATTAAAATGTTAGTACTACATCATCCTTCAGGTCCTTCCAACAGATCAAATAAACATAGATTTCTCTGGACTCTTGTGTTTGTATTTCAAGGCTGCTACCTGCCTCTGATCTTTTCATCAGAAACACTTCAAAGTTCTCAATTCCAGGTGTCAAACTAGCCATCAGACTTAGTGGGGCCCTCACCAGATTAAAAAGCCATTGGGAAATGTCTAACAAAGTAAATAAAAATGCAGTACAACACAGACAACATCGATGTGCGGCCCTCGTTTCTATCTGAATTGGGCAGCCCTGTTCCATTCCATCACAAAGTTCACTCATGTATGGCCACACTGGCTTTGCTAGCTATGATCCGCTGGGACACTGCACCCTGCTATCTCAGATTTTCAGTAGATATGCTTCTGGGTTCTGTGCAAGCCTAACACCCGTCCCTTGGTACTTGAACTGCTTCATTCTGGTTGACATTCCTAGGACTTTGGGGACAACCTAGGTGGGTTCTATCTTTACTTTGTACTCTGGGTTCTAAGAGATCTGGGCAGTTTACTTTGATGATTTGTTGAATTACAGTGTCCAACCTACCATGGTTTTCAGGGAGTCTGATGATTCTGAAATTCTCTGTCCCCCTTGACTTTTTAAATTTGAGTTGTTTTTGAGATTAGATTATCTTACATTTTATTCTATTTTTTCCCTTCAATCTGGTTTTATTCTAATATTTCTTACTGTCTCATACTCCTTGGATCTGGGAGGTGCAAAGTAATGATCTTCAGAGCCCCTCAGAACCATGCTGGGGCTTCAAAGCCCCCGATCCTGTGCTATCCCAGCAGTTTGCAAGGTCCCTACACTGGGGTTTTCACAGAGGAGCCCCAGCTCTGCTTAGGATAGACTGGTCTTTTTACCCACAGGCTTCTGACTTGAGTAATTCTGCGGTAGAAGTTGTTGCTGTAATCTCTCATTTGATTTTTTTACCATTACAGAGTCTGAAATAAAATTCAGTTTTGCTGGAGCAGGTATATGAAAGCTAAAGGTGGCCCACCTAACCATTCAGACAGACCCCTTACAATGTGATACCTTTAAAGAAATATTCATACTGTATTGGAAATGATTTAACCTAGATGCAATTTTTAAAGACCCTTATCTGCAGTGGCTGGCGGTCTCATGAAAAAAAGGCAGGATGCCCTGAGTTCAAATCCTGAACTTACCAGATGTTAAGCCTCACTTCTATAAGACTGCCAGGTTTCACTCCAGGGAATATCCTGTTCCACCCAGGATAAACTGAGGGATTTAAAACCATTAAGTCCCCCAGTTCTCTCTCCCACACCCCCCACTCCTTCCCAAGCTTCCCTTTATGAAGGGCTGGGACTGGAACATTCCAGGCAGCTCCCGGTGTCCCCAGGCCCTTGGCCTCCTCCAGTCTCCCTTTGGCTGGAGTCTTCTCCATTAGACTGTAAGCCTGAGGGCAGGGACCAGCTTTCCTTTCCTAGTTTGTATCCTCGGCAGTTAGCACAGAACCTTGTAGAGAGCGAAGGCTTCATAAATGTTTAATGATCTTCAGTTTATAGGGGCAATCTCAGGGGACAGAGCATGAGGCCTGCAGTCACAGAGACCTGAGTTCAAATTCAGCTTCAGACACTCTCTGGGACCGTGGCCAATCATTGCTTGCCTCAGTCTCTAGAGACTGCACCCACCTCCCAGGGCTAACGGGGCTCCAAGGAGAGAATGTGAGCAGCAGCGGCAGCAGCAGCTATAAACTGGGGATAGTTCTGGCCCGAAACTCCCAGCCGTGTTGTGAGGGTAGAACGAGGCAGAGCTTGTGAAGAGCTTCACAGAGCTGAGGAGAGCCGGGAGCACAGCCGCTGCCAGCGCCCTTGCAGTGAGTGCTAGTGAGGTCACTCACCGGCTGGTGAAACGGCCAGGGCCGGCCCAGACGGCCACCGAGGCAGAGCGACACAAACATCTTGGCCAACAGGCTGCTATTTCGTTAACATATGCCTACAGACACATGAACACTGCCACTGGGAGCAAGAGCAGCCCAGGGCTCAGGAGGAACCCACTCCTCTCGTTCCTTCAAGGAAGAGCCTTGGACTTCCCTCCCTCTAGCCTGGGAGACTGTCTACCATCTAGTTACAATCTGCTAACAGGCATCCCCTAACCCCCCCACAACTGAGCTGAATATCAAGCAGAAGAATTAAGACCTGCTCCTCATTTTTTTTTTCTCTGTTCTCTGGTACAAATGCTAAACAGAGGCAAAGCAGAGGAACCATCTTGGAATGTATATAGAGTCATTCAGGAGAGACCACCCCAAGTTACAAGTGTAGAATCAGAAAGAAGCCTCATTAAGACAACATTCAAATAATAAGTACGTTGGTTCTTGAACAAAAAACCCTAATCCAGATTAATGCACAATCTTACCCTGAGAATTATTACTGAAGACCGTGTTCACTCTCATCCAGTAGTGATACATTACATTTATGATACTTTCATAATTCAAATTAATTATAATTCCTTAAAAAAACAACACATCTGCTGCTCAGTAAAAATAAAGAATATCCTCAAAGCTGTTAACTTAAGAGTATAATTTTTCTGATTCCTCAATTTTAAGATTCAATCCCACAACATCACTAAAGTATTTATAAACCAGATTCCAGAGGAAATTAGCCCTCACTTTGGCTAAGCCCATGCAACAGAATCAGCAGGTTGGAAGAGTCCTAAGGCTCCTTGGCCCAATTCCTATTCCAGGTAAGAAGACTTATCTTCTTGCCCCATGAATCCTCTACAGTAGAAGCTCAAGCCTTTGACCATGTTAACCACGTTCCTGAGGATTGTGCTTTCTTTTATGGAAGGGTGATGAAGCTCAGGACAGAATTAAGTACTCATGGCCATGCCATCCTTTCCATCAGGGAACTGCTAAGGATGCCCAAGGTGACAGAAACTGTCTCAGCCACCATCTGAACACAGATGACAAAAAGAAACCCAAAGGTGCCCCCAGTTCTTACAGAGCACTTCCAAGTCTGGGAATCCCTGTTTGACTGCACTGGTCTTGGGCCAGCATAATAGGGGCATAGCATCCCCTCTGGATAGTCAGAAAATGGCAGACTTCTTTCTCGTGGATCAATGATCGGTCAATGTGAACACGCGTGGGTTTCCCTAAGAAAGGAATGGTTTCCTGAGGGTGGTCCTGGAGCCAGGGGAACCCCAAGATCGGGGCCATGTTCCGACTGAAGTAGATCAGACCCACCCCCAATGTGGTGAGACCCCAGGCTTCCTAACGGAGAGGATGTCCACATGTCCTGATGATCAGCCACGGGTCTGGCCCACGGTGGGCCCAGGAGTTGAGTCTCTGCTCTCAGACAGAAGCACACCTGAGGCTTGCACTCAGACCCAGGCAGGCCTTCCTGTTTAGGAGAGTGTCCAAAAGAGGATAACCAAGATGGCAAAAAGGCTTCTTCTCGTTCAGTCCTTCTCAGGCCTGCCCAACTCTGTCTAACCCCTTTTTGGGGTTATCTTGGCAAGGATACTGGAGAGGCTGGCCACTGCCTTCTCCAGCTCATTTCACAGATGAGGAAACTGAGGCAAATGGGGAAGGGACTTGGCCAGGGTCACACGGTTGATAAGTGTCTGAGGCCAGATTTGAACTCAAGAAGAGTTTTCCCAACTCCAGGCCCTGTGCTCTACCCACTGCACTGCCCAGCTCAGGCTCAAGTCCATCCCAGGTGAGAATCAGATTGAAGAACCTGGGGAAGTAAGAAACCAGGGGGCTGACAACTGTCCTCAGACTTGTGGAGGGCTTCTATGTTAAAGAGACCAAAAGGGAAGAGCAAAGACCGCTGGCAGAAGCTGCAGACACATGCAGACTAGGCTGCTGGGAGAGGAAAGGGGGAGGGGTGACGGGGGCAGGTTCTAAGAGGGTTCTGGAAAGGGACAAAAGGCCCTTCCCTTGGGCTCCTCAAGAGTTGGGAAGCTGTCTGTTACTCGCTTACTCCAGCTGTTTGTTTCACCTTTAGACCATAGCCCTTGGCCAAGAGTGCTGCCCCCTGTTATCTCCTCTCCCAATCCTCAGTACAGCTTGGGGGGACGGAGGAGAGAAGGGCTCTGGTTCTGCTCCAGTCTCAGCCCTCTGAGTTACCACTGCTCATAACTGTAAAATGGTACCAATCAATCAGTAAACATTTATTAAGCGCCAGCTACGTGCCAGGCACCAGGCTAAGCACCAGGGACACAAAGAGAGGTGAAGACAGGCCCTGCTTTGAGAATCTCCCAATTCAAAGGGGGAGACAACAAGAACAGCAGGTACAACAATATATGGGGTAAATAAGCGATAAGGAGCAGAGGGAAGGCAAAGGTACTCTAGTGAGAGGGTTTGGGGAAGGCTTCCTGCAGAAGCCCGACTTCGAGCAAGCCAGGCAGGTCAGCAGTCAGAGCAGAGCCACAGCCAGGGACCAGGAGGTCAGCCTCCCGGGATCAAAGGGCATGCGTCAGAAAGTAAGGTGGAAGAAGCTAGAAAGGGAGGAGGGGGCTGGGCTGGGTCAGGCTTTGAATATCAAACAGATCATTCTGTATTTGATCCTGGGGGTGACATGGTGCAACCAGCTTTTTTAGGAAGATCCCTTTGATGGCTGAATGAAGCCTGGATTGAGGGAGACAGACCCTCAAGCAGGCTAAGGCCCAGACCAGGCCTGAGGTGAAGAGGGTCTGTGTGTCCGTTTTCTTCATCTTTCAAACATTGAAGTTTCCTGTGCACGGCCATCTGTCTACCACAGACCCCCTCCTCTTCCTCTTAGAAGCCTCCCTAGGCCTTGCCTTCCCTGGTAACACTGCCCCAGGACAGGCTGGGCCCATCAGGGGCTCACATCCAGGGTGGTCACTGCTGCTCAGGGAGCCCTGACACACTTTGTAGTTCAGCACCAAGTTGCTTCTTTACTGGACAGCGCCATGCTCAGAGAGGTTGCCCATGCCCTTTGGAAGATTACGCCATCGTTAGTGGGTAATTTGCCAGCTGTTCTCCTTTGGGCACATGTAAAATCCTGCATCACCACCGTCTTCTTGCTTCTGGACCAATGGCTACCATGTCACAATGCTCACCCCCACAGCCTCCATATACCATCACTGGCACCAGGAACATACCACGAGACAACCACAGCCGTCACTAAGGGAAGGGACTGGAAGTCACTGAAATGCATTCACTCTGACCCAACCCACAGGCTTCTCAAAAGAATAACATGAAATGAAATACTGAGGGGCGGCTAGGTGGCGCAGTGAATAGAGTGCCGGCCCTGGAGTCAGAAGGACCTGAGTTCGGAGCCGGCCTCAGACACTTAATCCACACAAACAAAAACCTAGCCGTGTAACCTTGGGAAAGTTACTTAACCCCAATTGCCCTAAAGGGGCGGCTAGGTGGCGCAGTGAGTAAGAGCACCGGCCTAGGAGTTGGGATGACCCGAGATCAGATCCAGCCTCAGAAAATGAGCACCCACGCATAAATAATGACTAGCCATGTAACCTTGAGCAAGTTACTTAACCCCAATTGCTTAAAAAAAAAAAAAAAGGAAAAAAAAGAAATGAAATACTGAGTGACGTTACTCAGCATGTGACTGTGTGGGCTATTACTGAGTTTGGAGCCCACACTGAGGATTTCTGTGCTTCCTCTTTGTAACAACTACCAATCAGGGCTCTTGAAGGGCTCAAGAGGCCTCCCTCTGCAGGTGTCATTCACACATTTCTAAGTGCAGTGGAATGAGGGAGGAGCCACAAAGGCAGGACACAGGCGCAGCCCAGGGGAACCCTCCAACAACTCTGAAATACTTCAACTTTTGGGGCAGCAGAGCCAACAGAAGCTCAGGGATGAAGACCAGAGCACAGACCAGGAAAGCAGAGACCACACCACCTGGGAAGCACCAAAAATCCGGAGACCCCAGAACTAGCTATAAAAACAGCTCCAAAAAGCCTGAAACTAGGGAAGTGCCTCCCCACCCTAAGGAGAGCAGAGCCCAACTTTAACATAAAGTTCAAAGTCAAGACACTTAGAAAATGAGCAAACAACAACAAAAAAGAATTCAACCATAAAAGGCCCAAGACAAACTTAGATGACAACAACTTGAAAACAGCTACACACAATGCCTCAAAGAAAAATGCTAATTGATCTCAAGCCCAACAAGAATTCTTGGAAGAGTTAAATAGATAAGAGTGACAGAAGAAAAAATGGGAAAAGAAATGAGAGGAAGTCAAGAAAATTATGAAAAGAGAATTATCAGCATGGGTAAAAGAGGCACAAAAATATACTGAAGAAAAGAACTTCTTAAAAATTAGAACTGGGCAACTGAGAACTCAAGACTCTGTGAGACATCAAAAAACAATAAAGCAAAGTTAAAAGAATAAAAAATATAAGGAAAAATGTGAAATATCTTACCAGCAAAACAACTCACCTGGAAAACAAATCAAGGAGATTATTTAAGGACTACCTAAAAGCCATGATCAAAGAAAGAACCTAGACATCCTATTTCAAGAAATTATCAAGCAATACTACCCCACTGGGCAAAATAAAAATTAAAAGAATCCACCATCATCTCCTGAAAAAGATCCCCAAATGCAAACTCCCAGGAATATTACAGCCAAATTACAGAACTTCCAAGTCAAGCAATTAGAAAGAAGTAATTCAGATATTGTGGAGCCACAGTCAGCATGACGTAAGATTTTACAGCTTCCACATTAAAGGAGCAGAAGGCTTGGAATATGAAATTCAAGAAGGCAAAGGAGTTAGATTACAACCAAGAATAACCTATTAAGCAAAACTGAGCATAATCCTTCAGGGTAAAAACAATTGCACATTTAATGAAATAGAAGACTTTCAAGCATTCCTGATGAAAAGACCAGAGATGAATAGAAAATTTTACATTCAAACATAAGACTGAAGAAAAATATAAAAAGGTAAAGATGAAAGAGTAATCAGAATGCTCTCAAAGTTAAATTGTTTACATTCCTATATGGAAAGATGACCCATGTAACTCCTAAGAACTTTAACATTAATAAGGCAGTTAGAAGGACTGAGTATACATAGATAGAAGGCACTTATGAGTGAGGCAATTATGTTGGGATGATCTCAAAAAAAGGGGGGTGGAGGTGAGAAAGAGGCATGCACTAGCAGAAGGGACTTCCCAGAGGAAAAATGGGGAAAATTATCTCACAACAAAAGAGGTACTCAAGGAAGAACTTTTATAATGGAGGAGGAAATGGGGAGGGTGGCTATGCTTGAATCTCACTCCCAGGAACTAGTTCAGAGAGGAAAGAACACACACACACACACACACACACACACACACACACACACACACTCAGGTATAGAGAGATCGATCTTACTCAATAACAAAGCAGAAGGGGAAGAAGATAAAAGGGAAGGTGGTCAGAAGCAAAGCATTCTTTTGAGGAGGGTCAGGATAAAAAAAGAAGAAACAAGAAAATAGGATGGAGGGAAACACCCAGGAATCCTAACGATGGCTATGAATGGGATGGGTTCAGCCACAAACAGAACAAAAACATGAACGGAGGAGAAACCAGAATCCAACATGTCTATAAGACACACTTGGACTAGAAAGACAGTGAAAGTGAAGGGCTGGAATAGAATCCACCATACTTCAGCTGAAGCAGAAGGGGCAGACAGAGGCAGGAATCCAGATCTCAGACAAAATAAAAGCAGAAACAGAACTATTTAAGAGAGATAATCAGAGAAATGACATTTTGCTAAAAGAAATCATAGGCATTGAATATCAAAAATTTTTATGGGCAAACTTCTCAGATAAAGGCTCCGTTCTTCCCATATGCAGAGAACTCAATCAAATTTATAAAAATAAAAGCTATTCTATAACTGATAAATAGTCAAAGCCTATGAGCAGGCAGCTTTCTGAAAAAGAAATCAAAGCTATCTATAGTTATGAAAAAATGCTTTAAATCACTCCCAATGAAAGACATGCAAATCAAAACAACTCTGAAGTACCACTTCCTATCTATCAGAAATGATAAATTCGGGGTGGCTAGGTGGTGCAGTGAGTAAGAGCAGCGGCCCCAGCATAGGGAGGACCCCAGCCTCAGAAATTTAGCACCCACACATAAATAACTAGCCGTGTAACCGTGAGCAAGTTACTTAACCCCAACTGCTTTTAAAAAAAAATGATAAATGCTAGAGGGGATGAGGGGAAATAGATACACCAGCAAATTGCAGGTAGAGTTGTCAACTGGTCCAACCACTCTGTAGAACAATTAGGAACTGTATCCCAACAGCTACCAAGCCATGCATACCGTTTGATCCAGCAATGCCACTACTGGCCTGAACCCCAAAGAGATCAAAGAAAAAAGGACCCATGTGTACAAGAATACTGATGACAGATTGTTGTTGTGGCAAAGAATTGGAAACGATGAAGCAGGTGGTTTCAGAAGAAACAAGGCCAGCTCTATCTGAACTGAAGCAAAGAGAAAGAAGAACCAGGAGAGCCTGGTGAGTGGTAACAGCAACGTCCTCATGATGGCCTGCTATGCTTAAGACAATGATCCAAGGCAATCCCAAAGGGCTGAAGCATGCGATCCAGCCCGAGAGAGAGCCCAGGAGGGAGATCGAGTGAAGGGTCACCTTCTCACTTCTTCCATGATGTGGCTAACAGGAAAGTGTGCTGTGTGTGTTCTCACCTGTTCAGACACACCTTGGAGATGTTGTGGGCTCAGTTCTAGACCACGCACTAAAGTGATTACCACAATAAAGGGGCACCAATTCTTTGGTTTCCCAGGCCATGTAAAGTTCTGTTTACACTGCACTGTAGTTTATTGAGTGCAAAAGTATTATGTCCAAAAATGTACATACTGTAACTGAAAAATGCTTTATTGCCAAAAAATATGCTAAGCATCACCGGAGCCTTCAGCAAGCTGAAAGCTCGTGGAGGGTCTTGCCTTGATGTCATGAGGTTATGGTAGAGTTATTAACTGGCCTAATTTCAATATTCAGATTGCTGGGTGATGCAGGGCATAGAGCGCCAAGGCTGGAGTTAGGAAGACTCTTCTTCCTGATTTCCCATCCGGCCTCTGACATTCAGCAGCTGTGAGACCCTGGGCACGCTACCTCACCCAGTTTGCGTCGTTTTCCTCATCAGTAAAACGAACTGGAGAAGGAAATGACAAACCCCTCCGATGTTTTTGCCAAGAAAACCCCACAAAGGGCAGCTGATCTAGTGTCTAGGAAGCCGATAAACCAAACCACCAATGGTGGAGGAGTGACAACATCTGCAAACTCGGAATTCAGCTTTTCTTCTTGTCACAGATAGAAGATTATACACAGAGCTAATAAGCTGCACGCAGTGTAGCCCAGGTGTAAGACTAGGGCTCTGACAGACGCTACAGTTTCAAAGTCAGCGGGACAGGGAGACAAAGACTAAGAAAAGTCACAGAGAAACAAAGTAGCGAGAATACTGACAAAGCTCCGGGAGCCTCAGCCTCATTAAAAGCCTGTATCTCTCCATGCAGTAAACCGTGGGGTAAAAAACAGACCACGTGAGGGGCCGCATCGAGGCCCGAAGTCAGGAGGAGCACAGCCCAGAGGGAGCCGTGTGACCTTGGGCGAGTCACTTAACCCTGACGGTCCTGCCCTCCCCACTCAAAAGCAGAAAAATATATATATACACCCCAAAGCCCGGCTCAGGCCGCCCACAATCACCTGCCGCAGCTCACAGAAGCCCCCCACGGCCCACGATCACGCGGGGAGTGCAGGCTCACGCGGGCTGGGAGCCAAGAGCTCTGCGGGCCGCTCCCCTCCCCCTCCTCCCCGCAGGGGGTCCCCCTGAGGCCCGGCTCCCGCTCCTGCCCCGCACTCCGCGCCCGCCGGAGGAGGACGCCCTCGGGGTCAGTGGGCTTAGCCCGCCCGGAGCCGCGAGGCCTCCCCAGGCCCTCCATCTGACGGGCGGCCCCGGCCCCCGCTCCCCGTTCGCACCTGCCCCGCGCAGCCTCGGGGCCCGGCCTTACCTTCCGCCACGTCCTCGTCGATGGCGCCCTTCACCTGCGAGAAGCACCACTGCAAGTCGCTGCCGCCCATGGCTGCCGGGCCGCCGCCCACGCCGCCGCCGCCGCCGCCGGCTCCTGCAACAGGAGCACGGGCAGGGTCAGGGGGGAGGGGTGGGGTCACTCGGGGGTCACGGGCGAGGCAGCCCGGCGAGCGGGGTCACGCGGGGGTCACGGGCGGGAGGGGTCCGGGGAAGCGCAGGGGGGGAGGGGGGGAGGACGGAGCCTCACCTGCCATGGCTGCCGGGCCAGGCCCGGGATGCGTGGCGGGTCGGGGCCGGGGCCGGGGCGGGCCGGGGTGGGCGGCGGCGGCGGGGCCCTGGCTGGGCTCCTGCAGCTCCGCCCGCGCCTCTGCCGCCGCCGCGGACCGAGCGCCACCTCCCCCCGCAAAATGGCGCCCCGAGCCGGCGCCCGGATCGATGGCGTCACCGCCCTCCGCCCGAGGCCCCGCCCCCGAGCGGCCCCGCCCGCGAACCCTCCTCCCAGAGGCCACGCCCCCTTCGCAGGCTCCGACCCTTCTCCCTATAAGCTGTTTCGAGGCCCCGCCCCCGCCCCTCCTCCCGCGGCCCCGCCCCTCCAGGCCCCGCCCCTTACACCTGCTCGGGAGGCTCCACCCCTCACCTCGGTCCCCGAGGCCCCGCCCCGGTCTCCTCCCCAGACCCCAGCAGTAGTAGGGTCCGCGCGCTCCCCCACCCCCAGTCACGCCTCCCTTCCACACCCGTCCCCCGAGTTCCCCTCTCAGCTCCTCTCTCCGGGTCCCTCCCGCACCTAGTGCAGGGGGAGGAGCCTCGGGGAAGAGAGGGGCGGGGCAGGTGCGTGTGGGAGGAGGAAAGGGGAGTGGAGGAAGAGGGGCAGGGAAGGGGGAGGGGAGGAGGGGCTGGCTCCGGGCAGCGATGAGGAGGGTTCATTTCAAAGACGGGGAGACTAAGGCTGGGGGATGGGGGGGAAGATGAGGGCTGCGGGAGGAGTCTCGGCCCGGAGCCGTCCCCCCGGGGCCGCGGGTGCTCAGAGCTCTCACCCCGGGCTGGGGTCTCCGCCTGGGAGCAGAGGCCGCTGGCCCCAGTAGCCCGGGAGTCCCAGGGGAGCCGGCCCCTCTTTGCGTACCCCCATCCGAGGCCCATCGCCAGCTTGGATTCACCGGAAACCCGCCGCCCAGAGACAGTAACCCAGGCCCCCGCAGACCTGGGGTGCCTGCATAAGCGTCGGCTTGTCCCCGCCGTCCAGACACCAGAGGGGGTCCCTTGGCCGAGGGGCTGCAGCTCGCTTTACAAATGAGGAAACTGAGGCAGGCGGGGGAGTGGGCTGCCCAGTGTCCCGCAACCAGAACTGCTCAAGGCCGGCGCGGTTTCCCAGCTGCTTGGCCAGAGCTTGAGGAAACCTTGATCCCTCCGGTGCCCACCTAAGTCATGGCCGGGGGCGTCTGAATTCCTCCCATTCCCCAGCTCCCCCTACGAGCGGTTAGCAATCCAGCCCCGGCTGGGGCAGCCCGACCTCCGCCCGCAGCCTGGCCCTCCCGGCCTTCCCGACCGCACTGCCCCTGACCCTCCCTCGGGCCAGGAGGGAGCCAGCTGGCCGCTGCTGCCTAGCGCGGCCCTTCGGATCCTGGCGGTCAGCTGTCCTGGCCCGGGACTTCTAGCCGCGGAGGCGGAGCGCTCCGGGCCCTTCGAGGCTAGCGCTTGTATCGCCAGTCCGGCCAGGCTCCCGCGCGCACTTTCTGCCAGCCTAGGCGCACCCTAGGCTCAGCCGCGGGGCCCCGGGCCTGCCGGGATGCTGGCAGCCCTGCCCTGACCGCTGGCACAGATGGCTCCTTTGATCGGTGTTTCCAGCACTCTGGACTGGATCGAAGAGGCTTTGATGTGACCCGGGAATCCTGCCATCTGCCCTTGGTGAAATGGGGAATGAAATTCTGTAAAGATCTGAACGTACCTGTGCATTGAAAGCAGCTGGTATGGGGGGGGGGGGCGGTGCAGACCCCCGCTGCGACTGGGCTCCTTGGCCCTGAGTCCAGACTGGCTCAGAACCATTAGCTCTAGGTCTGGAGTCACAAGAAGCAATGTTCCAACTGCCCGAAGGAGGAGGGAAATGCCACTTACTCTGTGCTGGGCTTTGAACCTTGGCCAGCCCATTTCAGTCAGTCTGACACAGTTTCCTCCTAGCTTAACGGATTGTACAATGTACAAATCGTCACAAAGACCTGAGTTCAAATCGTCACAAAGACCTGAGTTCAGATCCTGACTCAGACACTCAGCTGTGTGACCCTGGACAAGGCACTTAGCCTTTGCCTCAGTTACCTTCAGTGTAAAATGGGGAGCTTGTATGTCATCAGTCTTTGGAAACAAAGGACCACCACCACCAAAGTGTCAAATGACACACTATTGGTATGTACTTGCCTGGCACAGGGTTCCCCTCTCTCTTCTCAGCCCAGGTGCGCATACTTGTGAGGGCTGGGGTGAGGATCAAAGGAGATGTTCCCTCTTACTAGACTGAAAGCGTCCAGGGAGATTCAGTGGAAGCCCTGGACACAGGCTTTCAGAGGCACCCAGTGTGGCGCTGGAGAAGGTCCTTCTATACTTTGGGGTGGAATCCCTCAGACATTCCTGAGAGGGAGCACACATTTTATTGTCCTTATTTTCCAAGAGGGCTCCGAGAGCTTGGATCCCTGCTCCACCCCTAGTAAGAGTTAGACCCAAGACCTGAAAAGGCACAAAGGAAAATCCTTGTTTCCCTTCGCAAAGCCCGCCCCCCACCTCCCCCCATCCCGAAAGGGTCTTAGTTCAGCCCGAAGACATTCCGAGGGTTCCTGACAACAGTACCTGTTAAACTGTGGGTCGAGACCCCATATAGGGTGGCATAAGTGAATGTGGGAGTTGTGGAAAATTTGGCAACAGTAAAAGGTTTCTGAACACGCAACAGCCAAAAATTAATTCAAAATCAAATATGCAATGAATTTGAGCTTCATCACTCCAGTTACTGCAGCCTTGGTTCTGAACATACAAGGCAAACTTCAGCTGCCTTCACCCCACACAACCACAAGGAATGCTGCCAGAAATCCGGGCTCAGATTGGTAGGCTATGAACTGCAGTGTTTTTACTGTACATATAAAGTTTTCTGCCCTTTCAAAAGCATAATAGTTTAATTACAATTACAGAAAATAAAGACTTTTAATATTTTCATCATTTCATTTTCATGCTGTCATTCCTCAGCATGTTGTTAGAATGTTTGATTTTAAAAATTACTGTTATCACCTTCTTTTATACAACCATAAGTTGAATAAAAGTTGCATAAAACATTGCAGCAAGTAAAGACAAAAAGCTCTTTCATAATATTTTTCCACCATCACCTCTGTATGTGTATGTGTGAACATCAATTTTTAAAATTAAGCACAAACAAATGGAATTTCATAAACTAAAGCTAGTATTTTACCTGAGAAATTATTAGCAATATTCATTTGTATTTTAGGACAAAAATATTTTTAGTTATGATAATTGACTAAATTTAGATAGAGTACTGATGAGATATGGCAGAGTCTTGGTTACCATATTGTAGCACCCCTAAATTGGCAAGAAAAAGAAAATGTGGCAAATCATTTTTGCAGTCCAGATTTACTTCTTTGCTTTTGGGGGGGGGGGCAATTGGGGTTAAATAACTTGCCCAGGGTCACACGGCTAGGTTTTTGTTTGTTTGTGTTAAGTGTCTGAGGCTGGATGTGAACTCAGGTCCTTCATGACTCCAGGGCCAGCGCTCTACTCACTGCGCCACCTAGCCACCCCCAGATTTACTTCTAATGATGATGGTGTGGAAAAGCCTTTTTGCTTAACCTATAATGGAGTTTTGGCTGTGGAGAGCATGAAACTAGCCAAATTGAAGTGATATCTTAATCCCAAGCATGCAGCATCTTGCAATAAACCAAAAGGATTATTTTAAATTACTTTTAAAATTTTCAAATAAAGAAAAACAATGTTTTAAGAAATTTGTTACTGTCGAGAAGTATTTACTGGCATCTTATGAAACTTCTTATTTAATTGCAAAAACTGAAAAGCCCTGTGTGATAGAAGATCTTGTGTTACCTGCTGCTATTAAAATGTCAGAAATAGTTCATGGGGAAAAGTACGGGGATGAAATTCATAAAATTCCTTTATTGATGATACTGTTTCCAAAGAATTTCTGAAATTAGTGATGACCAATTACAGCAGCTTATTACCAGGCTGGAGGGCAGCCCAAAGTTTGTCCTGGCAAATTCAGTTAGATGAAACAACTGATATTTCTAACATGGCACAATTGTTACTTTATGGAAGATATGTTCATGACGGATGCATACATGAGGAATTGTAGTTTTGTCACCCTTTGGAAGCTCATACAAGAGGGAAGATGTATTTCTTAAAGTTGAAGAATTTTTCACAAATGAAAGTTTACTGTGGAAAAGTTGCATTGTAATCTGTACAGACAGTGCTAGAGCAATGATGGGTGAAAATGTCAGATTGGTAGCAAAAATTAAAGCTGGTGGCAATGAACAGGCATGGTGGCATTCCCTGCATGATCTGTTAGGAAGCACTGGTAGCCAAAAATCACCAGAGTTAGATGTTGCCGATAGTATCAAAATCATTAACTTCATTAAAACCCATGTCCATAGTAGTCTTTTGTTTTCAAACATTTGGAAAGACATGAACTCTGATTACAAAAGCTTATTCACTCCATGCAGAGGTAAGGTGGCTTTCAAGAGGGTTAAGTTTAAACATATTATTGAAATCAAAAGATGAAGTTATATTTTTGATGGAGCAGAAATCTGATTTTGTTAATATTTTTCATAATGACTTATGGCTTTCAAAAACTGTGTTGTTTATTGAATATTTTTGAAAAAATGATTTAAATACATGACTTCAAGGAAAAAATTGTATCATATTTATGTTAAAAGATAAAATTGCAAGTTTTACTAAAATAGTTAACATATGGAAGAATAGGGTGAAAAATGGTTCTTCAGAAAAGTTTACAGCTACAGATGATTTTATAATTGAAAATAACCTTTCCAAAGATTCAATTGTAAGAGTTATAATTGATCATCCGAAGTGCCTGGAGATACAGTTTCAGAAATACTTCCCTTCAAATTTTGATTCTATAAAACTAAGTTGAGGGGGCAGCTAGGTGACAGGGGCAGCTATTTGGCCCAGTGTATAGAGCACCAGCCCTGGAATCAGGAGGACCTGAATTCAAATGTGGCCTCAGACACTCAACACCTACTAACTGTGTGACCTTGGACAAGTCACTTAACCCCAATTGCCCTGCCTTCTCCCCTCCAAACAAACAAACAAAAAAACTAAGTCGAGTTCCTAAATCATACTCAATTGAAATCAAGAACATCAGTCTGCCATGAAAAGAAGAATTTGCTGAGTTACAAAGCTACACAGGTTTAAAACATGAGTTTCCTAAAAAATTGTTAAATGAATTTTGGCTTGGGAGTAGGACAGAATTTCCAACAATTTCTGAAATGGCCCTAAACGTTCTTTGCCATTTTCTACTACGTATTTATGAGAAGCCAGTTTCTCAGCACTGCTGATTATAAAAATCAAAATATCAATCAATTCTGAAAAATGTTGAAGATGCTCTGCATCTTGAAGTATCAAATAGTCTGCCAATATTTAATTTTTTAGGTAAAAATAAACAAGAACAGCCATCTCATTAGTATGCAAAATTGCTTTTATTTTTAATAAATGGTGAAATTACATGTATGCCAAATAATTGTTTTAAAATAAATTTCTTTTATATGCCTATTTTATATATCTATATGCCTGGGGTTGTGCAAAATTTTTCAGGTGAAAAGGGGTTGTGAGTGGAAAAAAATTAAGAAGCCTTGGTGTAGACCCATGCTTGGCCTGTCTTCTGCACAGGAGGCTCCAGCTTTCCCCATCCAAGAACAGGGTAACTCAACCACAGTTACCTGGAATCTCCACTTCCCTCATGAGGTCTCAATTCCCAGTTCAGAGCCTCCCTAGAAGCAGCTTGATCAGCAGCCTCAGGGGCAGCCCCTGATGTCCAAGAGAATAGCAAGGGTTGGCCTCCACAGAGGAGCAGCTGAGGGTCGGCTGCTGGTATACAGCATTAGATAAACATAGGGCTATCTTTGAACTACTGGTTAGTACTTGGAAAAACAAAGACTTTCAAAGTTGTAAGAAGGTAGTTAATTTAACTTAGAGAATTGTACTAGTAATGAAATTTGAAGATCCCTTTGTATTGGAAAGCTGACAGGTACTTAGCACCTAGTTTCAAATTAAGCCTTTGTTAAAGAAACAGAAAGTATGAACCTCTGTTGCTGATATAACAGGAAGGACTGAACAGGGAGGAGTAATACTGTATATAAGGAAAAACCCCAGCTGGGAAAGTTAGAACTTCTTGGGATGAGGACCTGAAGGCTAGGCTGCTTCTGCTGGACTGGAACTTCTGTGGAGAAAATGATTTTGATTTTGAGAACAGAGCTACTGAAGATTTCTGAGTGCTACCTAGAACTGCTGAGGCTGCTGAGGATTTCTGAGGGCCAGTTGGAACAGCCAAAGACTGAGGAAGAATGACTATAGTGTGAGTATTCTGTACAAATGTTGTTGTGGCTTTGTTAAGCCTTGTGTTCCCAGGAACAGAGACTGAAGGATTTGAGATTGACTGGACACTGTGAGCTCCAATGTAGATCAAGAACTGAACAGAGAGCTGGACAAGGAACTGGGATTTATCTGCCTTTGAACTCAGGTGGCAGTTGGTTAGATTCAGGCTGAAGCTGGGACCATAGAAGAGGAGCTATGGAGAAAGCCTGCCCTGAGTCGAGATGAAAAGGCCTCTCCATGGCTACTGAAATTGTAATTTAGTAGTGACCTAGGGGTGGATGGCTTGTGTATTTCCCACTATCCATCAAGAGGGTACTGAGTAGTGACTGATGACTGAGTAATGACTGATGATTGAATAGTGAC
This sequence comes from Gymnobelideus leadbeateri, assembly GCA_011680675.1. Lineage (NCBI taxonomy): Eukaryota > Metazoa > Chordata > Mammalia > Diprotodontia > Petauridae > Gymnobelideus > Gymnobelideus leadbeateri. The sequence continues at coordinate 115,965 of WOXC01004257.1, read as the reverse complement.
TGATGACTGAATAGTGACTGATTTGTAACTTAGTGTGCCCCATGGGTAGAGGACTTTGACCTTTTGTACTTTATGATTGAATGATTGAGTTACTAAGTGATTATTGACTAAATGATTGTACTTTGTTCAAAACTATGTGACCACTTTGGTGAAAACTATGTGGTCATTTTAGTGATAAGTTGTTGAGTTATTATGTCATTGTGAATGCTGTATTTTGATTTTCTGTGATAAGTTGTAACATTGTGAATGCTGTACCTTGATTTTCTGTGAATGTTTTGCTCTGATTTGTTATTGAATAAATAGAGTGTTTTACTATACTATGTAATCAGAACCTTGAAAGCTGTTCACAGCAGCTGTCCTCTGGAAAGCTGGGACTTAGATTCAGGAGGCCTGGGGATGAGTCTTAGAGGTGACTGTGTGACCTTGACCAAGTCCTGTTCCCTCTTCAGACTGCTGCTTTTTCCTCACCCATAAAGCATAGGGGTTGAACCCTAACCCGCATTCAGCTCTTACACTGTGGTTTTCAATGATGCTGAGCTCTGCAGTAAAGGTCAGTTCAATTCAGGTGTTCTCTAAGCACCTATTAGGTAGGCACAGATAGAGCTGCTCTCTAGAAGCTTATAGTTCACTGGGAGTGGGGGAAAGGACACTTGATATATCCTTTAGATTGTGAACTGCCTGAGGGCAGGACCTGTCTTTTGCCTCTTTTTGTATCCCCAGCACTTAGCATTTTGCCTGGCATTTACTAGGCTCTTACTAAACATTTATGGATTGATTGATACTAAGCTAACACAGATGAATAAATACAGTACCATTTGAGGCCTAAGGTAAGAAAAGGTAGCATGAAGGAGCCAATACCTGGTCTGAGCCTTGAGGAAGCCAAGGATTCTCATGAGGGGACCTAGACCATGTGTTCAGAGTGTGGCACTGGGAGAGGTCCTACATTCAGGGAATTCTGCAAGCAAGCCTGCTCTTTTGGCCATTCTGTAAAGGGCACAGAAGGGATCAAGATGGAGGGAGTTTGAAAAGGGGGAGGCATCTCAGAAGGTCAGGTTAAAGAGTGTATTTGTACTGTCATAGAGACAGCAAGGAGTCCCCCAAAGATCTTGTCCAACAGAAGAGTGACCAATGCAGGGAGATGTCCTAGAAATATGACTTTTCCAGTTGTGTGAAGGATGGATTGGTGAGGGGAGATCCTAGGATCAGGAAGACAAGTTAGGAGATGCTTTCAAAGGTCCAGACTTGAATGGATGAGGGTTGGAACAAGGTAGATGGCTGTGAAAGGAAGGGAGTAATATTTGTAGCAATCATTCAATAATCAATAATCATGTATTAAGCTCCTATGGTGCGCCCGGCACTGTGATAAGTGGTCTTACAAATGTGATCTCCTCTGACCCTCACACAATTCCTGGGAGGTAGATACTGTGATTGCTGTGGGCTGCTCAGTGTCTAGGACTTAGCATGATCCAGAGACGTGAATAAGAAATGACCAGGCTACCAGGGTAGTTCAAGGAACAATGATGAGCTCCATTTATTGATTCTTAGGACAAGGTTTTTATAGAGCAAGGAGACAAAGGAAGGATCTCAGGTATTCATATCATTATCTTAGTCTGTCATATCCTGGAAGTAGCAGGGCAGTAAGGCCTTTTGTTCTCTAGGTGCCAGAAAGTCTTAGGAAAAGTCAGTTTACTCCTTTCATGTGTAGTCACATTACAAAGGACACTTGAGAGCTGGCTTCGAGGCCTGAAGCCAAAGCCGAATCATCAAGGACATCTGCATAGGAACTGACCACCTAAGAATTCAAATATTTAGGTTTTGAACAACAAAAGTCTTGGGGCAGAGCCTGTTAGCCTCAGAACTCAAACAATATCCTTATAAGTATAACCCATATCCAAAGAACTCAGGAGCTTAGTGAAAAGTCACATCTCAAGAGGTTTTTGATATTCAAGTCCACTGATATCAAGGTAATTATGTGAAGTCCTGGCTCAGGCCTCTATCCCTATTTTAGAGCTGAGGAATCTGAGGCAAACAGAAGCTGTGCTTGCCCAGGGTTCCCCAGCTAAGAAGTTTCTGAAGCCACACTTGGGCTTAGACCTTCCTGACTCCAGGCCCAGCTCTCTACCCACTGTACTGCCAGGGGCCTTAAAAAAGGGCAGATCTGTCCGAGGTGAGTCATGCTGTGGAGATGGAATTTAAAAGCCTGGTAACTGATGAGATGTGGGAGTAGGAGAGGGGAGAAACCAGGATGGCTCTGAGCATATGATCCTGGAGGACTGTAAGAAGAGGAGTGACCCCAACAAAGGTTTGAGGTTTCTCCGGTTGTAACGGGAAATAGGAATTCCATTCTGGACTTTTGAAGTTTGAGGTGCCCGGGACATGGTTCAAACAATGGAACACCAACAAGGGGAAATTCTACTCCAGATCTGATTCTTACACTAAGAAAGGCTTCCATGTTGCTGAGGCAGAAATGATGAGGAATTTGGAAAGAAATAACCACTTCATGTTAGAGTTAAGGGAAGAGGAGAGGAAAGCCAGGCAGGGACTGACGTGTACTTTGTATTTCAGAAGGACAGACTTCAATGGATTCTGGAAAAGAAAGAAGCTTGGTAGAGGCTCAGAGGGGATGAGAAGTTCTCCAGTTCCAAAGAGCAATAATTCCTATGAGGATGAAAAAGGAAAGATTTCCAAAGAAGAATGTGGGTGTAGAGAATGCAGTAAGCATCTGAAACTCTAAAGGAAGGAATGAACAGAAGTTGGAAGCGAGGGCACAGAGCTGAGTGAATACAAAGTCATAGCAGAGCACAGTCAGGGCACAGGTGAGCTCGAAGGCTCAGGCAAAGCTGAGACCATCAAGGGAAGCTCAGATAGACAAGGGCATTGTTCACCTGCATTGAGGGAAGAGGAGGATGCCAAGGGATTGGCCTACTGTCCAGAGTTTGGGAGAAGACTGAAGACTGAAGGAGACAGAGCTGCTTTAATTGTGTTTTTTCTTCCGTTTTATTTGAAAGGAGAGTAATGTTTGGATGGCAAAGGACAGAACAAAAGCATGGCTAAGTAGTTAATAGCATCATAAGATCACTAAAGGGCATCTTAGAGGTCTTCAGATCCAAGCTGACCTATTTAACCAGTCATTGCTGTTGAAAAGTAGAAAATGGATTTAAAAATATATCTACATTTCCTGTAAAAGTTTAGCAATGAGGATTTCCTTGCTAAGTGTAGAGGTATGGTAGACAGGGGCAATATTGGTTAAGTGGATACCTTAGATAGGAAGGAAGAGATTAAGAATGTCCTTGATGATGACGAGCTGCTTGGCTAGATGAACTTTAATGTCCTTGGGTCCTGAAAAAAAAAAAGCTGATGTGATCGCTGAGCCAGTCATGAATCTCTGAAAGATCCTGGAGAATGGGGTGGGGGTGGGTCTGGGGGATGGACCATAGGATTGAAGAAAGACAAATGGTCTGGTTTGTTTTTAATGGGGGGAATAAACATACTACCAGAATGAGGCTGGTGGAGTAGACTTCAGTGCCTTATGAAATGCTAAAGCATGTCATTAAAGAGACGGTTAGTGAACACCTAGACAAGGAAGCAGTAACCACAAAGACTCAATAATGTGGCAACTAGGGGTGCCTAGGTGGCACAGTGAATAGAGCACTTGCCTTGGAGTCAGTCAGGAGGACCTGAGTTCAAATCCAGCCTCAAACAATTAACACAAAAACTAGCCATGTGACCTTGGGCAAGTCACTTAACCCCAATTGCCCTCCCCCAAAAATAACATGGTGGGTCAGCAAAAGCCATTAATGCCAGACTAACCTCATGCTCTTCTTTGACAAGGTCACTACAGTGATCAAGCAAGGAAATGCTGTAGATCCAGCTGACCCAGTTCTCAGTGCTCTATTACATCGTTGATGCTTTTCTTGTAAAAGATGGAGAAATGTGGGTGAATTCAGAATTGATTGAATGGTTGGAGCCAAGGGTAATTAGTGATGGTGGTTTGGAAGGTGATCTCTAGTGGGGTGCCCCAGTGGTGCATGTTGCTTACATTTTGTGGAGGGGTAGATAGACTTACCACATACCTGGCTGACATAAAGTTAGGATGGATTGCTAATAAGCTAGATGCTCCAGAATTAGGATCCCAAAGGATGCTGAAGGCTAGAATATTGAGTTATATCTGATCAGATGACATTGAGAAGGAAGAAGTAGGTCATTGGGGTCATAAATACAAGCTGGGGAAGAACTGGCTCATCCAAATGATCCCTGGTCTTTGTGGCTGCCAGGAACATGGAGGCAATTTGAGTGCCTGCTCAGCATAGGGTGTGCAGGTCCAGAGAGGTGACAACAGGCCCCATATGGAAGGCTGTGCATTGAGGAAGGACACAGATTAGCTGGAGAGGGTCCAGAGGAGGATGTTCAGGACAGGCAGAAATACCTCAAGGTCGTGCCTTGAATGCAGGACCTGGGGATATTTAGCTTAGAGGAAAAAAGCCTCTTGAGAGAAATGAAAACCACCTGCCAGTAACTGAAGGATTGCCATGTGGAAGAGGGATTGGGCTTATTCTGTTTCCTTCCTGGAGGCAGATCCTGGAACAGTGGGTGAAAGTTTCAAGGAGACCAACTTAGCTGTTGGGTAAAAAGCCATCCTTCCCAAAAGAGATGTTTTCAGGAGGTCGTGGCTTCCCTCATGTGCCAGGTCTTCAGGCAAAAGCAGAATATGGGGTGTATTGTTGAGATGTGGATTAGACCCTCTGTTTCTGTGAGCCAGTGATCCGGGGTGATATTCAGTAGGCAACACTTGAGGTCAGGAAAGCACTTTGGATGGAGAAGGAAACCTGGGTGTCATCTGGACAGAGATGACCTTTCAGCATGTGGGAGCCAAGGAGACTGGGCAATGTTTCTTAAGTACAGATCAGATTTTGTCACTTCCCTACTTAGGAAGCTCCTAGGGCTCCCTATAATGACTCTAGGACAAAGTAACCCGATCTGGCTTTAGTGCCCTTCCCAGTGGCCTTGCTCTACATCATCTCCTCTTCTACTGCCTTTGATCCAGCCAAATCTACCCCCTGTCCCAACCCTTTCTGTTTGCTTGACCACCCCAACTCCTTTGTTGCACTTGGAATGCCCTCCCTCCTCACTTCCATGTCACAAAGTCTCTAATATCCTTCAGACACAACTCAGGCATCACCTTCTACTAGAAGATTGTGGTGTTTGATTCCAGAGGGAAGGAACTGCCACTGGACTTAATGGCAATGACATGGTCCGACCTGAGTTTAGGAAGATTCTTTGGGCAGCTGAGGGGAGAATAGACAGAGTGGGAAGAGAATTGAGGCAGGGAGACCCATCTGAGGCTACTGTAATCCTCCAGGCACCAGGATGTGGTCTGTATGAGCACATAGCAAGGGACATAGATGCTGTAGAGGTGGGAACAGCCACCTGGGGCAATAGGTTGGATCTGTGGATCAGTTGCAAGGTGGGCAGCTGAGGTCCCAGATGTGGGTGTCTGGGAGGATGGTGGTGCCCCTGGAGAAGGGTGGTACCCTTCTTCTCTCTCATCTTCCATCCCTCCTTCACTGACATCTTCCTTGCTCCCCTTAAACATGCCCAGGTCTCCCATCTTTAAAAATGAAGGTCATTGGGAAACTGAGAAGAAAAGGTTTAGGTCCTAGGGAGAAAAAGAGCGAGTCCTGATTTGGACATATTGAGTCTGAAATGCTTATAGGATGCTCAGTTTGAGAAGTTTAAAAAGAAAGTGGTGATAGGAGACCAGAGCCCAGAAGATAGGTTAAAGCTGCCTATATTGACCTGGGAATCCTCTTCATAGATGATAATGGAATCCATAGGAACTGATAAGGCCACCAAGTGAGACCAGGTGGCAGACATCTACGAGCCATTCGTAGTTAGCTTCATTCAGCAGCATGTGAATGCAGTGGTGGATGGGGGGGGGGGGATTTGAGGTTGGGATTTGGAGAGGGAGAAGACTCTAGTTAGCACCTGTGGAAGAACTGAGGGCTGGGGAGTCTGGGAGTCATGCTGAGGCCAAAGTACAGTTAGGTGCTGCAAGGCAGAGGGAGCCATGAGATGATCAAAGAGTATGATCAGATAAAAAGTTTGAAGGCCTTGGACAGAGAAGGAGAACTCTTGTGGGTCATGCAAGATCAAGGGTGTGACCATCTCTGTGTATCAATAGAGAGTCTATACTGAAATCTGACCTTACAGATTTTGTATGCTTTGTCAACCCGGAAAGCAGCCCTCCATATCTGAAGGCTGAAAAAGTTACAAAGCCCTTGCAGTGGGTAATGAAGCCTAAACAAGGCAGTTTCCAGGGGAGCTTCTCTTCCCCGGAAGAGGGGAAGGGGCTCTGGCAGGGGCTCTGGCAGCTTGTTGGCCTTTAATCCCATCTGGGCTTTAGCTGCCAGGCATCGTATAGGATGTCCACTGAGATGCACCTTGGGCAATAAGCATCACATGGCCTTGTTTATAACATTTATAGGAATGTTGAGTCCATTTTGAAAAGTCAGAAACCTCATCTCAGCATGCCCTTGTCCCGTATCACAAAGGAAGGCTACCACGGCACCCTCGGTGCCTCTTGGTCCCATGACCCCTTCATCAGTGGCCTGTAATATCATGGACAGACCCATACAAACACACACACACAGAGCTGCTTGGGTTAGCCAATGGCAACTATCGTGGTTTTCCTACGTCTTTTGACAATGCTTCATTTTCCTAACCACTGAAATTCAGAAAAAGCAAGGACTCCATTCTGTCTGGTTTTGTTATGCCTGTTGAAAAGCATGGCTTTTCTCGGCAAAAATGATTTGGAGACAGACAGACAGACAGAGACGCCAACATGAAAGATTTGTGAGAGAGTATGAACTGAAGCGGAGCGATCTGTTGGAGAAGATCAGCGGAGATGGGGTCACTTGCAGTGTACATAGAGGAGTTTGCCTTGGCATTAGGAGAGACCCAGGTGAAGGAGGAGAGAGCGTCTGGAGATGAAAGCAGCAGAGGAGAAGACCTTGGCCAATGTCTGACGCCCTGTATATCTGATAACTACGTACCTAAGCCTGCTCGGTGTTAAGTGCTGGGTCCTGGCACTTTACGAATATCCTCCCAGGCAGACATGAAAGTGCTCTGCTGCCTCTGGTGCTCTGACAGTTATCAGTGCTCTATACTCACCTGTGCTTCTAAGTATGAGGAAGAACCAGGTCATTGGAGAAGAGTGTTGCAAACCTATGCATTTTCCCAATTGGATCAGCTCTGAGCCTCCACCCATTTTTTTGGTCTTTTTTTTGGAGGGGGAAAGGCAGGGCAATTGGGATTAAGTGACTTGCCCAAGGTCACACAGCTAGTAAGTGTTTAGTGTCTGAGGCCAGATTTGAACTTAGGTCCTCCTGACTCCAGGGCCACTGCTCTATTCACTGCACCACCTAGCTGCCCTTATTTCCCTTTTTTTTTTAAAATAAGTTTTTACTAATATTTTCTTATATCACCTTAGTATCCCATGCATTTGTCCCTCTCCCCCTCCCAAAGAGCCATCATATATAACACATAATAATTTTTTAGAGAGTGAAAAAGAAGTCAGGACAACCGATGGATACACTGACAGTCTGAAAACGTGCAATGTGTAATGCCTGTGGACTTGCCACCTCTGTGAAGGGCTGGATTGTGGGTATCTTCTCATTTCTCTTAATTATTTTTTTTCTTTTTGGAGGGCAATTGGGGTTAAGTAACGTGCCCAAGGTCACACAGCTAGGTTTTTGTTTGTGTGGGTTAAGTGTCTGAGGCCGGATCCGAACTCAGGTCCTCCTGACTCCAGGGCCAGTGCTCTACTCACTGTGCCACCTAGCCACCCTTATTTCTCTTAATTCTTGATCTTTATGGTTTGGTTACATTCACTTTTGATTTGGGAGGTATCTGGCTGTTCTTTCCATTTCCATTGTTATGGTCATTGTGTAGATTGCTTTCTTGGTTCTGCTTGCTTCCCTTTGCGTGCCAGTTTGTCTAGTGTTTCCAGGCTCCTCTATGTTCCTCACACGCATCATTTCTCATGGAGCATTAGTATTCCATTATGTTCATATCCCCGGATTTGTTTAGAAGTTTGTTGAGAAGCTCTCCAGTGATGGTATTTACTTTGGTTCAATTTCTTAGTTATCACAAAAATATGGCTATAAATACTTTGGAGTATATAAGGACTTTTTTCTTGTTGATGGTTTCTTTGAGTAATAAGCCCAGTAATAGAGTCTTTGTTTTAAGGTGTGGACAATTTTGTTACTTACTTACTTTAAATAATTCAAAATTACCATTTCACTGCTCCACCAACAACATATTTTTAGTTCGTCTATCTTTCCACAATCCCTCTAACATTGCCTTGCCATTTTTGGTCCTTTTTCACCAATTTGCAAATCTTGGGGTTGTTTTGATTTGTCTTTCTCTTGTTACTAGTGATCTGCAGCATTTTTAAAATTTGATTGTGAATACTTTGTAGTCTCTCTTTTGAGAACTATTTGTTTGGATACCAAACCCTTATTAGAGAAATTTGATACAAAGATCCCCCCCCCATTTGACCACTTCCTTTTTCATCCTTTATGCGTTCATGTTGTCTGGGCAGAAGCTTAACAGTTTCAAGTAATAAAAGTTCTCTATTTTATCTTTTATAGTGGCTTCTATTTCTTATGTGGTTAAGAATCCATCTCTTACCCATAGCTGTGAGAGGTATATGGTCAGTTTTTCTTCTAATTGTTTTATTGTATGAGCTTTAATATTAAGGTTATACTTCCCATGTCCCAATGAGCCCTAAGTCAATTTAACTCAACAAGCATGTATTATGTTAATTATAGTGCCTACTATGTGTCAGGCACTACACAAGGCTCTGAGACTATAAATACAAAATCACTATAGCTTCTGCCCTTAAGGAGATGATTATATTCTATTGAGTGGAAATTGCACATACATACATATAATTAAATGCAAAATATGTCCAAAGTAATTTCCAGAAGGATGGTACAGATGGAAAGGCAGCTTGTTAACAAATAGAAAGGGTTCCAGCTGGCACAGTGCCAGGATAGGGTAGAATGGAATAGGAACCCAGGAGGGAGAGGCTTGACATGGATAGATATGAGGGGATAGGGAGGGGCAGCCAGGGAATGAAGCTTATTACCCAGAATCACAGGATTTCTAAGTGGAGTCATACAGATTGGCAGGAAAATGTCCCACCCTCCACAATAATAATGTGGGTATTGCTTTAATTATCAATCATTGAGAAAGGTGCAGAAAGGGGGGTGGAGTGCTAGGAACCCCTCTGAGTCCTGGTCCTGCCTCTTATCTGAAGCTGGCTTCTATGGTGTCCCCAGGCTTGGCTCCTTCTGGAGGGCAGGTCCTGCCAGGTTTCACTCACTTGCTCGCTTTAGCTCCCCACCAGGGCCTGTACACTTCAGACAGTGGCATAGATTTGATAAATAGAAGGTGACAATAATTATCAAACAAAGGACAGCAAAACATAACCTTGTGCCCAGTAGCCTAGCACTGAGGTCTCCTGGAAGCCTCTCCTGGGGAGGTCACAGTTCCAATCAGGTTTTGCCTGGAAGGGCCCCCCTGAGTGGGTTTAAGCAGCAGGGCACAAGTCCCTCCTTGAATCTAAAACCACACTTTAGTTCTTTCAGTTGCACCCCTCAGAGGAAGCAATGAAGCATGCAGACCCTGCAGCTACTGGAGAGGACCCCATTCTTGCTGCAAGTCCAGTTGGGCCGCTGGTCATCAGAGGAAGAGACAGGAATGCTGGGGGAGCTCTGGCCATGAGGCTCATGGGCCTCTGATGGGTGGCAGGGGACTCCAACCTCTTCTGGCCATCACAGAGCAAGGCATGAGGCTCCTCAGCAGACCTTGGCAAGGAGAAACCTAACCTACCATTGGTACATTGGCCTCTCGATCTTCCTGCCCGCTGTAGCTTCTGGGCCACTCCCATGCCTTTTTCCCCAGCCCAACCCTAGCAGCAAGATGGGGGATGGGCCAATGAAACCCATGGGACTGCTTCACACAAGGAGATAGATATTTTGGGGCTGGATGTAGAATTTCATTGGCATAGGGAACTCTTGGAAAGAAAACATCCTTTCCCAAAGCAGTTCAGCATCTGCTCTGCAATTTATACTTAGAGAGAGATGCTTAGGGAACTGAGAAGATAAATGACTTGTCCAAGGTCATACAGTCAATCTGCATCTTTCTGATTCTAATGCCAGCTCTATCCATGACTCCATGCTGTCTCTCAAGCAGGTACAGATTGATATATAGATAGAAATGGATATACCCATAGAAGTAGAGGCAGAAATAGGTATTTCGAGTGCATTAACTAGGCATGGATAGACAGAGTGGTGGACAGAGAAAAAGGAGGAGATCCACTGATAAGGAGTTGACTTAGGTGGATGGATGGGGGGATGAAAAATGTGGCTATGAAGAGAGTTAATGAGACACAGATAGATAGGCACATAGATAAATAGAAGGTGACAAGCGATGAGATAGAGGTAGATGGACCAAGGCATTGATGCCCCTAGGACTGGCCACCATGGTCTGGCAAAGTTTGTCAGAAGACATCAGAGAAAGCTTGAATGCAGAAGACTCTGAATCACTTGACGTTGCCACTGAAATAACTCTTTGTGAGTGTGTGTGTTGGGGGGCGGGAGGAGAGAGGAAAGAGGAATGAATGGAATAAACATACACTTCTAATGATAAAGTGGAAGAGTCAGTGAGTATGGGGCCATGGAACCATGAAACCTGCTTGGGCTTGGGTAAGGCTCCCAGAATCTCAGAATGGGACATCTAGTCCCACATTCTTCCAAATCTTCTCCTACCCCATGACATTTCTGATACCTGATCCTCCAGCCTTTGCCCAAAGACCACCAGTGAGGTGTAACCCTCTTGGTTTCCAAAATGGTTCACTTCACTATGGGATGGTTTTAAAGTTTAGGGATTTTTTTCCCTCTGACATCAAGCCTGAATATGCCTCTCAGTAACATCTACTTACTGTTCTAGGCCTTGCTTTCTGAGGCCATTCAGAACAGGCTAGTCTTTCTTCCACCAGACAGTCCCTTGGTTACTGAAAAACAGTAGTCAAAGCCCTGAGTCTTGTCTTTTCCAGATTAAGCATTTCCAATGCCATCAAAGGATCCTCATTTGTTAGGAGTTTCAGACTCATTGTTACCCAGGTTTCCTCCTTGTGGATGCTGTCCAGCTTTTCAGCACCTTCCTAAAATGCACCACCCAGATCTTAGCATGATACCTATAGTTGTGGTCTGCCTAGGGCACAAGACAGTGATGCTGGAGACTCCTTAAATCACTGCTTGAACTCCCAACTTGCTTGATGAATGGAACAGGGATTGTTTCATTTTTTTTGTCTCCACATTCCATGGCACAGTACTGGGCACATAGTAGGCTCTTAATAAATTCTTGTTGAGTGATTGATTTTCATTACTTTTCCTCACCCTCTTTCCACCCCAGACAGCATAGGAATCAGGACAAAACATTTGTCAGTTGACCACATAGCCTTAAAAGCTCCAGAGATTTTTATCTCAACTCCTATTCACTTTGAAGAGTTGGGATCCCCCAGGAGACCAGCATCAGACTCAATCCCCCTATGGGCATTCTACTTGTACTCCTGTGGGGTTGGGGTGTCTTCTAATGATATTGGCTCAAGTTCTCATAAGGGTGCATTCTCCCTATCATTAATAGCCAGCAATTAGTACCCCACTATCATTTAACCAATTACAATCATGTAAAGAGATATTTATTGAGAAGAGAGAGCAAGACCAGAAGCAGAAACATTTCCTCCTGGGGGCACACTCTCCCCCATACCACTTTGGTCCCTGGGTGTAATGCAGTTGCCACAAAGCATTTGCCCTTACCAAGTTCACTTCCCATGGCCAGGGGATAGCACTGATCTCTGACATCTTGGAAGGTGGGTCAATCCATGGAGGGGCTGGGCCCTGGTCTCTTTTCAGATTTCTGTTGTCTCTCCCAGCCTTTTGAAGCTCCCGAAATTGCAACCCAATCTGTTCCATCTCTAATCCTCCTTTATTTACTCAAGGCAGCAAATAACTGCTCCAGGAACTTTAGTGGGTCTGTGTGAAGCTCATGGCTTCAGTCCATTTCTGGTGAGAAGAGCAGGTCTCTGGCATGATTTCCCTCAGCAGCAGGAGGGACGTATGCTGATGGCTTCATGCTGTCTTCAGGGGAGGGAGGGTGGCCCTAAGGACCCTCTTTTCCTGGGAGCCCAAAGTGGCTTTGCCTCTTAGTTGACTGCCAGGAAAAGAGAAAGTTCTGAGTGCCCCCCCAATTCTTTTATGCATGCCCAGTTCTAGCATGGCTGCCAATCAGTGCCAATCAAAAATCACATGGTTAGCTGCCTGGAACCAGAGCATCCCTGGGCATGAACCAAGTCAGACAGAGAAGAACTGCCATGCAAGTTCTTAAGGACTGGACTTCCATTGGCCAGGGCCTCCTGTTACCCCAGTGCTTTGGCATCTTGTGTATCTAGCCTTGTAGCTATACACCAGAGACTTTCATTACAGCCTGAAGTGGAAAGGAGTGGGCCAGGGGAGAACACTAGAAAGAGCCTTGGGTCTTGGGTTTGAGTCCTGAATCTAACAACTGCCTGCGGGACCTTGAGTGAGTCATTTTCTTTTTCTGAGCCTTGGTTTTCTACTTTCCAAGTGAGGAGGTTGTGTCCTTCCCAACTCTGATCTACTGTGACTTGGCCTGTGGGATGGGGCACAGGACTCTTCAGGACATGATAGTCCCAATATTACAATTATCAACAATAGTTTCTTATTAACTCTGGAGAGTTTCCCCCTCTGAGCCTGGATCCCCATCCCCCCCCCCCGCCCCCAATATGAGACACTGGGGCTTTCTGGCCTTGAAGTCCCATCCAACTTGACATCTGTGTCAAGTGCAGCTGTTTGGGCCAAAAAGCACTTTGTCCCCCCACATTTTAAACAAATGCTTTATTAACTTCTGTTTTACATCATTCATTTCCGCCAGATTTTGAGTTACAATCATTTTCCCCCTGTTATTCCCCTACCCACCCTCCCAGAATAGCAGTCCCACAAGATATCGCTTCCTCCAATCTGCTCTCTCCCATACCTTCTCCCATACCCTCTTCGACTTTTCCATTAGAGGAAGGTGAATCTTTGTGTCCCAATGCCTGCACATCTTATCTCCCAATTATAAGCAACAGAGTATTAATAATAGTATTTATATATATTTGAAACATTTAATGTTAAGACCTCGAATTTCAGATCCATTCCCTTCCTCCCTTGTCACCCATTCCCTCTGGGGAGATAAGTAATTTAGTATATGTTGTACATGTCTAGCTATGCAAAACATTATCATAGTGGATATATTGTACAGGGCTGCTTATAATTCCCTCCCACTCATCCCACCCCCCACCTGGTCCATTCCCTACATGATCCTGTCCCTCTTCTATAGTGGGTACTTCCAACCTCCCCTCCCCCCAAGGATGCCCTCCCATCCATCATCCCTCATCTCATCCACCTTCCCCCTATTCTGCTGCAGGTTGAGATATCCCATTTAGTATGTATGTCATTATCTCCCTGAACCAAATTCAGTGAGAATGTGGTTTTGCTTTTTTTGCCTTCCTATTCTGCTCCTCCCTTGCAACCACTTCCCCTTGCTTCTTCTACATGGGATAGTTTACCCTACCCTGTCTCTCCCCATCTCCTCTTGCCACTTTCCTCTCTCACCTCATAATTTCATCCCTTGAGTATTCTCCCTTCCCAACAAATTCAACCTATGCCCTCTATCCATGTATAACTGTAACCATATACACACACATTCACATATGTATTCATATGACCACACATCCTTCTTCCATTATTTTCATAGTGACAAAGATATCATCAGTCACAGTTATTACTTTTCCATATAGGAATGTAAATAGTTCAACTTTGATAAGTTCCTTTTCCCTGATTACCTTCTCAGGCATCTCTTCCTTCTTGTGTCTGGATGTCAAATTTTCTATTCAATTCTGGTTTTTTCCTCCAGAATGCTTGAAAGTCCTCTATTCCACTGAATGACCATACTTTCCCCTGAAACAAAATACTCAGTTTTGCTGGGTAGGTGACCCTTGGGTTCATTCACAGCTCTTTTGCCCTCTGGAATATCGTATTCCACGCCCTTCGACCCCTCAGTGTAGAAGCTGCCAGGTCCTGGGCTATTCTGATTGTGTTTCCACAATATTGAAATTGTTTCTTCCTGGCTGCTTGTAGTATTTTCTCCTTGATCTGGGGATTCTGGAACCTGGCTATAATATTCCTGGGAGTTTTCTTTTGGGATCTTTTTCAGGAGGTGATCGGTGGATTCTTTCAACCTCTATTTTGCCCTCTGGATCTAAAACATCAGGGCAATTTTCCTTGAGAATTTCTTGAAGGGTGATTTCTAGGTTCTTTCTTTGATCATGGCTTTCAGGTAGTCCAATAATTTTTAAATTGTCTCTCCTGGATCTATTTTCCAGGTCAGTGGTTTTTCCCATGAGATATTTCACATTGCCTTCTAATCTTTCATTTGTTTGGATCTGCTTAACAGCATCTTGATTTCTCATAAAGTCATTAGCTTCCATTTGCTCCAGTCTAACTCTGAAGGAATGAATCTCCTCAGTGAACTTTTGAGATTCTTTTTCCATCTGGCAAATTCGACTTTTTAAGGCATTCTTCTCCTCATTGCCCTTTTGGGCCTCCTTTGCCATTTGAGTTAGTCTATTTTTTAAGGTGTTGTTTTCCTCAGTCAGGCTGTTGACCCTCATTTCATACTTTTCCTGCATCCTTCTCATTTCTCTTCCAATTTTTCCTCCACTTCTCTTATTTGATTTTTAAAGTCCTTCTTAAGGTCCTCTATGGCCTGCAACCCGCTCATGTTTTCCCCTGGGGCTTTTGGAGCAGGACTTCTGACCTCAACAGTCCTTTTCCCGCTCTATGCCCCCAAAATAGGAGTCTAGGGTTGCATGTTTCTGTTTCCTTTGCCTTGGCATGTTGCCACTTAATTACTTGACTTTTGGGCTTGTTGTCACACTATGGCTTTAAGGCCAGATAGAGGAATTTTCGTCCCGAACATGTGGGGGGCAACTTCCCTTTCTGGCAAGCTGTAAACCCACCCACGACTTCCACCCCAGATCACAATCCAGATCCAGGGAGGTTATAGCAAGAGAGATTACCCCCCAAGACTGATCGCTGGATCTCCCTACAGTTAGCATGCAGGCCAGGAGCTGGAGCTGCCTCTGAAAACTACAAAATGGTGTGTCTCTTCTGTGGCTTCTAGCCCCCAGGGGAGGGAGCTGATGCATTCCCCAAATACTGGTCCCAAAGTCCATAGGACACTAACCTCTTACTTTGTCCTAGGCATGTCTATGTTGATAATTCTGGAATCTCCACAGCTGCTGGTGTTCTGGGGTTCCTCCAGCCGGCTGCTGGCCCTGCCACCCTGGGGCTAAAACCTCGGCTCACGGGGACCTGGGCTCTGCTCGGCTCCCTGCGCTCTGCTCGGCTCCCTGCCTCTTCATGCTGCATGTTGCCGGTTCCCAGACCACTGCGCTTGTCCTTCCTGCAGGGCTGCTGGGCTGTCCTCAGCAGGAGGTTAGCTTCTCTGTGTTGTTCTGTGGGTGCTGGGGGTCCAGAAGTTGTTCAGAGTCCCCTTTTACAGAGTTTGGGGGGAATCTGGGGGCAGAGTGGCCCAAAAAGCACTTTTATTCACAAAGCTGGAGGGCAGGTGCTTTATTTTAAAATTTATTTTATTTTTCCCAATTATATGTAAAGACAATTTTTAACACTTATTTTACAAAATTTTGAGTTCCAGATTTTTCTCCCTCCTTCCCTCTCCTCCCTGTATCTAAAATGGCAAGGAATTTTATATAGGCTATATATGTGCAACCATGTAAAACATTTCCATATTAGTCATGTTGTGAAAGAAGAAACAGACCAAAAGGAAACACACACACACACACACACACACACACACACGCACACACACGCACACAGAATGTGGAACTAGTATGCTTCAGTCTGCAGTCAGAGCCCACCAATTCTCTCTCTGGACATGGAAACATTTTCTATCATAATTCCTTTGTCATTGTCTTGGATCATTGAGTTGCTGAAAGGAGCTACGTCTGTCATAGGTGATCATTAGGCAGTGTCATTGTTACTGTGTACAACATTCTCCTGGTTCTATTCACTTCCCTATGCATCAGTTCATGTAAGTCTTGCCAGGCTTCTGTGGAGAGCATTCTGCTTCTCGTTTCTTGTAGCCCAATAGCATTCCATTGCATTCACATACCACAACTTGTCCATTCCCCAATTAATGAACATCCTTTCAATTTCCATGTTTTTTACCACCACATGAAGAGCTGCTATTACTATTTTTTGCACCCGTGGATCCTTTCCTCTTTTTAATGATCTCTCAGATTCAGGCCTAGCAGTGGCATTGTTGGCTCAAAGGGTTTGCACCGTTTGGATGCCCTTTGGGGAAAGTTCCAAATTGCTCTCCAGAATGGTTGGATGAGTTCACACCTCCACCAACAGTCCAGTAGTGTCCCAATTATCCCATATAGTTTCCAACATTTATCATTTTCCTTTTTCATCTTATTAGCCAGTTGGGCAGCTGCTTTCAAACACTATCTGGACAGGGACTTTGTGCTGGGGAGCAAGAAATAAATGGAGCCAGGAAGGAGTGGGATTTTAGGGGAAGAAATGACCCCACAGTCAGGAGGGTTCAGAAGGCACTGTCTAATGCATAAACAAGTGATGAGGTGGAATGAAGACCATAGAGAGATGGGGTGAGGTAGCAGGAAAAACCTGAAGTCTGGCTCTAAAGATTCTCTGCTGATGGAAATCCAGCTGCAGACCTGGAGAGAAGTCCTGGAAGGGACTGGGCTGACTAACTGTAGGCCTGGCCTCATTTCTTCTCTAGGGCCGGTGGGACTGGGTCTTCCCCTCCCCTTGCCAAGCCTGACCACTTCGGTGTTCCCTGGAAGCCAGCCCTGAAAGGATCCCATTGTGCCATTCACACTTGGAAGACCAAAAGGACCTGCCCTGGGTCATCTCTGCTGTTCTTTGGGAACGGCTGAGAAAAGAGTGTCCTGAAAGCCCTCAGCTCTGCTTTTGCCTCTGCCTCCTTCCTTTGCAGCCTTTTCTGCAGTGGATTAGGGAATCAGTCCCCCTCCCCCAGGATGCTGACTGTGCCCATGTCTTGTGTCTAATTCCCCTAGCTGTCATCCCAAGCCAGTGAGGTGTGCCTTCAGACTCAGTGTGGCAGAGGGGAAAGAGCCTCGCTGGAGTTAGAGAGCTCCTAGGGTCACAGGCCACCCTGGCCCTTGACTACCTGCCTGACCTTGGGCTAGTCGGCCTCTCTGCACCTGTAAAATGAAGGTGCTGTCTTTGAAATCCGTCCTGGGGCTAAATGGATGTGCCTTGGGGAGGAAGTATGAGCTTGACTGAGGGCCAGCTGGCGAGCCCTCTGAAGGAGGTGGCCCGGACCAGCCAGCTGGGGAGAGGGGGAGGGAGCGAGCGAGGACGGAGGAGGGCCCCGGGGTTTTCAGGAAGGTGGGCTAATTTTAGCTGGGCCCCAGCTGGGGCAGTGACGGAGGACCAGGGAAGGCTACGGAGGCACTGGCTGGCCCGGCTTTTGCAGGAAACGCTCTCTGGTTGAGCCTGGCACCTGCAGGGATAGATTAGCGAATGGGAAGGGCCCTGCAACCGGAGCCAAGGAGGGCAGGGCTTGTGAAAGCTTACATTCCGCCCCCGCCCCCCTCCAGCTGAAGTCCCTGGAGTCCCTGGAGTCCTGATGTAGCCTGAAGGCTTCCGGAGGGATTCTTCCGATCAGCCCCGCCCCCACCCCCACCTGGGGATCGTCATTTTGTGATGATCTGTGATTGGGTTCTGGATTTTGTTGTTGAGTAGCTTTTTTTTTCCGGGGTGTCCCACTCTCCATGACCCTATTTAGGGTTTTCTGTACTGGGGTTCACCATTTCCTTCTCCAATTCATTTTACAGAGGAGGAAAATGGGGCAAACAGGCTGAAGTGACTTACTTGCCCAGGGTCACACAGCTAGTAAGTGTCTGAGGGCAGATTTGAACTCAGGTCCTCCTGACTCCTGCCGGCTCTCCAGCCACTGCACCACCTGTGTTCTGGTATCTGTGGTCAGAAAAGTCATTTCTGGAATACTTCTTTCCTGTATTATGGAAACAGCAGACAGCTGAGATGTAGGTCAGATCTTAACCTCTCCAAGCGCGTTGCACGGTCACTCTCATTTGTCCCTCACTACAAAGTGGGAAGGTAGGTTCTTCTTATTCTTGTTCAGGTTATGCACCTACTGGTCAGAGTTGGGATGCAAACTCGGGTCTCACCTGCGAACCCTTTCTGTAAGTGTGGTTATTGACTTTTTAGGCCCTCATCTCTACCTCTCACTGGCGACCTTAATTATCATCTAAGAGCTGGTGACCCCCGGAGGCCTTAATTACAATGGGCATCACCCCACCTAAGAGCCGGTGACCCCCAGAGGCCTTAATTACAACGGGCATCACCCCACCTAAGTGCTGGCAGTCCCCAAGGCCGCTGGGTACACCACGGACTAACGCAGTCTCCTCCACGGGCGCCAGTACCCTGGCTTTGGAGGTAGCCCGTTCCACCTTGGGACAACTGGCCCGGTCAAGGGGCTTTCTTCAGGTCGGGCCAGTGGGCCTCTCTGGCCCTTCCCTCCTCCTCCCAGCTCTGCCTCGGCCCAGCCGGAGCAAGCCCACTCCTTGTGCCGAGTCGCAGTAGTCAAGCCCGTGCGCTTCATGCCCGGCGCCTCTGTGACCGTCTCCAATCGCCTCTGCAGCCTTTGCGCATTGCTACCGACCTGAAGTCTTGCTCCTTAGACTGGCAGCTCCCACGGAGCAGGAACTTTTCTTGGGCTGCTTTTTCTCCCCACAGTGCCTAGTACCCAGGAAGTGCTTAATAAATGCTTTTTAACTTCGTTCTTCCTGATGGCAGCTCTGCAGAATTCTCTTGCCCAGCCCAATATTCCCGAAGCCCACCCCGTTCGTGCTTCCTGCAGGGGCCTGATCCCAAAGCCCTTCTCCACCAGCTCTTCCTCCTCTAGGGGATGCTGTCCCAGAGGGAGGTGATACCAGGGTAGGGGTTATGCCTCCTGGGAGGTCTTCAGGGCAGGAAGCCATACCTCTCATCAGGCATGTTACAGAAGAGGACAAACTCTGTCAAAGGCTTTGCTAAAATCTAAGCAAGCCCTATTTATGGCATTTCTTGTACCTCCAGTCAGGCTGCCCAGTCTGCCATGCCTTGTTCTCGATGATGCCCTGCGGGCTCCTTCGGGTTATGGGCCCCCTTCGAAGACATTTCCTGCTGTAACTGAGTTTGGTGCATTCTTTTAGTTCATTGATACAGGCCCTCCAACACTATGTATCATAACCCTTGTCCAGATCCACTCCTAAATCTTCCCCAGGGGTGTGCCCCACTTTCAGAGGGCTTCCTTAAAGCCGTTCTTAGGACACAGCTGGCCCACCTTCACTCTAGTCACACCTCCCCTGACCATGTTGTAACTGGATGCTCCGACCTCATTCTTCTGGAGAATGATAGCACATCTTCCCCTCGGGGCTCTAGAGGTGCCCCTAAGGGGCTGGAGTCTCTTTTCTAATGCCGATGCCCTCACCCTCTTCCTTGCCCTGCTAGCCCCCCAGTTTCATACCCTCTAGTTTTTACAAGGGGGAACTCGCTGCTATCGTCCAGCCTCAGGTACCAACCTTTTGCCTAACACCAGCAGAGTTCATGTCCCCTAGGCCTTCTCAGGGCCTGGAGAGAGTGGGTTCAGGCTTCACGTGTGTTCTACCAGCATAGGTCCTTCTAAGCGAATGTCCAGAGGCTAGAGGAAGCCACCCTTTGGCTCCTGCTGGGCTGGGTCCTGAAGGTGACCCCTCACTCCTGGACTTCCTGGTGGCCTCTACAGCTCTCTCACCTTTATAGCTGCCTCCAGCCCTTTTCACCTAGATGCAGGAACAGTGAGTACAAAGAAGCAGATAGCTGTGTCCCATGGTCCCAGGCCACATGTTAGCCTCTGGTGGGGAGGGCCCAAGGATTCTCCTTGCATATCTATATTACTCAAGGCAATGCAGCTGGGCAGGAAATAATCAGACCAGGAGGAACTGGTCTGGGCTGGCCTCTGACTTTTGAATGTAGTCCAGCTCCATAATAAGTTAAAAGACTCCTTTTCATCTTGGAGTTAGTGGACTGGAAGGGATAGACATGCTGCCTAAGCTCCAAAGTCAAAGTGGACACCACATGGGCCTGATAGCCTGCAGGACTCCCAGGGGCCAGGCTCAGTGACCCAACCCCCATTACAGTGTTGTACACCCCACTACCCTTGCAGAATCTCTCATCGGTAACAAAGTGTGACCTGTTCACTCTCACTGGCCAACTCTTTGCTGCCCTTTGGGCCACCTGGGCATGGATTTCTCAGAGACTCCCAGTCACCACAGGAGATGCCCCAGAGGAAGAAGGAGGGGGTTGAAAAGAAGACTCTTGTGGATGGAGACGTGTGGCTTCACTTGAAACACCAGTTTCCCAAGGGCGAGGAATGCCTCTTCTCTTAGGTTCCCTGGCCCAGACCTTGTTCAGGGCAGTGCTGGCCACATACGATGTGAGTCTATGCTTCTAATGAGTAAACTCTATGATTGTCCATCAGGCTGCATGCAATAGTCTGGGCCCTTTGGGGATTTAAAGTCATCCAGGAGACCCAATATCCCTCTTTGCTTCTCATCTGGGAGGCATCCACACCCTCTTAGATATTCCTGTTTTGAATCTATGTGGTGGGCTTGTTGGCTCAGGACTGCAGTGGTCCAGTGGGAATATGGCCACCCCACCAAGGCAAGAGGAAAGACAATCACAGAATACTCCTGCTCCCTGAGAGAAGACATATGGGCAGAACCTGTGGGTCCCCACAGTTCGTGAGTAACAGAAGCCATTGTTTAAGGAGATGAGGAAGTTACCTTTGCTTCAGGATGGTCATGTGACTGTTAATGAGTGAGTCACATTGAGCTCCTTGACTGTCTCCTGTGAAACTGGGTCACTCCTTTGAAGGAAGAAGGACTGGGATGGTGTGTTCTCTATTATAACAAAAAGTCATATTAAATGTTACACTGCTAGAAAATTAATTTGTTTTGTATTCCCGGCATAAACTTCATGATGATTTTTGATCCCTAGTATTAAAACACTTCTTCCAAATCAGGTTTCAGCCCATTTCAGTCATCTTGTGTTGGGCCACCATTTCAGGCAGGGTAGGACCCAGGGTCAGAGGATCCATTGGCACGTTGGAAATATTAAAGAAATGGAGGCAGATTTGAAATTAGGGCTAGGGTTAGAGGAAAGGTGCCCTCCGGGAAATTGTTCAGAGCTTTGGGTGATCCCAGGCATCTGTGCATCAATGTTCTTCCTGTGGCGCTCCTCAGTGATTCCAGAATCAGGGCCATATAGAGCAGAAAGGGACTTCAGAGGCCTGGGGCAGACCCGTCATTTCACTGATGGAGGTTCTAATGAAAACTCAACACTCGTTTATTGACTGAGAAGCACTGTGCTTAGTGCTGGACAGAACCTGGGGCCTAAAGAGGCAATGACTTGCTGAAGGCCTCAAAGACAGCAGTGAAAGAATGAGGAGAACCCTGTGTCCTGACTCCTAGGCTGGGACCCTTCATAGACGATGAAAACGAATCACAAGATATTGGCAAAGGCTCCAGAAGGGGCAAGGTGCCCAGCTGTTGTTCAGTGTCTTCATTTGTTAAATGATCATGCTCCCAGAGGTATTTCATGTACATCCAATGAAGGAGAAATGCCAAACACTTGCTTGCCAAGGGATAGTGGGTCTCCATGCTCAGGGTTAGGAGTGGAACCCATTGGCAGAGCCAGACACCAAGGACAGCACCTTTTGGGAACTGGCTCTTTGTTGAGTTTAATTCTCTGCTCTTGTCAGAAAGGAGAGCTCCTCTGAGTTAATCATCAGGGAGGGCCTTGGCAGTTGGCTCTCCCTAAAAAGAGGGGTCAGTCTTGAAAAATGCTCCTAAATCTCAGTTTTGCCAATTGGATATCTTTCCTTTCTTTAAACCATTAGTTCAAAATGAGACTTGCCATGTCCAGTTTCTTTCTAGGGTTCTACCTGTGTAGACAGCTGGTAACGAGCTCCCCCTGCCACCCACACCTTTGACCATTTTTCTTTAGGCCTCCCAGGCTGGAGAACATAATCCATCATTTCTCATGATGCCCTCACCAATGGAGATTCCCCTAAGGTGAGCCCCCAGCTTGGCCTCATGAACCTAAGATGCTGAATGTCCTACCCTGGTTTCTGCCCAGCTGCCAGCATTCTTTGGGCTCACTACTTGTGTCTCAGTTGGCCTACATGCCTTTTTGGTCCAGAGAACCTGAGATAGTTCTTGTCTTCATGTTCTACCTTGTTTGTGGTTAGAAGGGACCGTGTCTGGTCCTAGCCAGGAGCCTGGAGCATAGAGCCATATTCTTACTCAAACACTGAGCCCCACTTTGTCTGACACCGCGCCCCCCCCAGAACTGGGGTGTGCTCAGGCATAAGAGGCAAGCTTCCTGTCACTCTTTGGGACTTTCAGAGCAGCTGCTACCTTTCGTCCCTTGAGGGGGGAGGAGGCATGCCTGTGTTCTCCTTTGTTTGGGGTGTGTGGGGGGGTGCTCTCACCAATCAATTCATGACTTGGCCTCCCTCATACTTTTTCTTCACTTACTGTTGTGGTTCCTTTTAAAATACAAACATGCCTGTGTACTTGTAGGAAGCCTTCAGTGGGAATATCAGATAGTAATCTTGGCAGGTTCCCATCAGCCAAGGCAGCTGGCCTTCTCTCCGGTCCATGATGCTCCTTTCACTCCTCCATCAGCCTCTCAGCCTCCAGAAACCAGTGAGTTTCACTTATGCCCAAAGAGGAGATAGCTTGGCTTCTTGTTCAGGGCTCTTGACTCGTGACAAACGTTCAGTCTCGTGATGCCATTGATGCTGGAGTTTGGAGGGCATTGTTGGTGTGGCCCAAGGAATGATTGGCTGAATGACAGAGCATTCCATAAGCACTTGGCATGTGCTGGGGTTAGCCTTCATCCTCTAGGACCTTATGTTTTAATAGGGGAGTGTTGGCCATTCCCTTAGATGGTTCCAGAGGGAGTTATAGGGGGAATAGACTGAGGAACCCTTCCTAGGAGAACATTGACTTGATTATGGTTCTAGAACCAGAAAGCATGGAGTCTGATTGGGTGGGTGGGTAGGTGAGGGATGTCCCCTCAGAGGGCACACACTTAGCAGCAACAAAGAAGGCAAACAATGGCCAGGGAGTAGAATGAAGCAAGTCTGGAGTCAGTGTGGACATAGAGTGAGACCCTCACTGATCAGGACAATGGGAGCCTCCAGGGCAGATACTGTGGGCACCAAAGGGCCAAGTCATCCAGGGATGGGTGTCTACACTTCCCAGCTCTCACAGGCCTGCCTCTGGATGAGCTCGGGGCTCTCTAGAAGGAGGATTTGGTTATGGCTCTGTGCCGATGGCTTTGCTGAGGTCTCCACCCCATGGAAGACAAATAGCCTGACTTTCCTGATGTTCCCAAAGCAGCCAGAGAAAGAGGTTTGCTCAATCTCTCCCCATGTTTCAGCTGGTGCTTTTTGAACCCTCCCCTCCTTGCCACCATCTGGGATCTCCTGGCCCTGCTTGTAAGCTGCTCTACTGGCCCCAAATCTGTCTAGGGGTGGCAGGGCACGACCTTAAGCCTGGATCAGGTGGCACATGGATCCTGTGATGTGACAAGGGGCCCCAAACCCCTTTTTTTTGGATCTGTTTCTATGGAGGGAGCTCTTCCCAATCACCAGATGGAGACTTCCTGGCAAGGGGAGTTCAGACAGAAGCCTCTGGGGTCAGGGAGAGGGCTTGGCTGCTCTTGACTTGGATGGCAGCAACTGTGACTGGCAGAGGGGGCAGAGGGAGTTGGTGGAGACTGGCTAGCATGTCAGCCTGGCTGCCAGGAGAGGCCCCACGGAGTGGCAGAAGGATTAGAGCATCATGAGGTCATGGAAGGGAGAGTGAGGCCGACCCCTTTCTTCTACAGAGAAAGAGACCAGGGCCCAAGAGGAGGAAAAGTCTTGCTCATGCTCACACAGGTATGGGTTTAGATAGAAGTGGTGAGATCTGAACCCAGGTAGAGAGACTCCAAATCTTTGCTGTTCTCTCTTCCTCTTATAGTGGAATACTGACCAATGAAGGCTTAATGCTTAGAATATAAGTAACAGCCTCTGCCTGGTACCAGCACCCATGGAGGCTTGGTAAGCCAGCTTCCAGAAATACTTGATAGAAAGGCCCTCAGAGCACTCAAAGGTATCCTGTTGCCCTTTGGCTTACTGTGTGATGAAATGTTTTTTAATTGACTGCTGAGATGGTGCTGAGGGGGCACCCAAGAGGCTTTCTCTCTTCCTCAGGTGCTTTCTAGCTCCTATTGGTTGCCAGGTGGGGAAGGGGTTCTTTTAGTTGATCAACAGGCATCCCTGTGCATCTGACACCTTTATCCTCTGTCTCTGTTGTATCCATTCTTTCCTGAACTTGGTTGAATGTGTTAGAGAGAATGACCCTGTGACCCTTGAAGGGTTGGAAGAGCCAGGCCCCCTCAGCCCCTGGAGCCCAGAGGAGTAACCTGCTTGGCCCTCCCGAAGGGAATCAGACCAGGGGCAGAGATTCCAAGTCAAAGAGGGAGCTGCTCATCTGCCAGCTGGGCCACACTCAAAGTGAGTGTAGTGGTCACCGAGAGGGAATGTCCTCTATGAACCCTTGAAAGAGATCACTCTGCTGGGCCCAAGGTGCTAGGGATCGGGCCCCAGGTGTGGGGAGTTGTGCTCAGGAAATCTTTCCCTGTGAAAAGTCATTGAAATTAGTCACTTTGTTGCAGTTTAAACCCAGGGATGCCCAAAACTGTTGCAGTGGAGGCTCTGTCTGCCCCCAAACTGTTGGGGTTTCATGATGTGTCTTGGTGGAACCGTCTCAAAGAATGCAGTCAGACCACCTCTAATCCAAGTATAGGCATTTATTGGGATTGACGCCTCTCATGAATCGGGCTAAGTTCCGAAAGGAACCAGTAGCTGCAGAGAGAGCAAGATGAATTTTTATAGGATAAAAATGCAATTAGATAACAGAAATCACGAAGATTAAAAAGGCAGGAGGAGTTTGTTAAGGGATTAGGTAATGGAGGAGGGCTCCCATCTATGGTTTGGTGGTTAAACATTCTGGCCATTCTGCCCTCCAACTGGCTAGCTATTGTGGTCCTGTCTGGTCAAGACAGATAGGTATTGTGATCCTGTGTTGGGCCAAATGGATGATGTGATTGTGACTGAATACAAGAACACACTTGTTTCTGTGGGAATGGGTCTGAGGGCAATGACCAGGGAGAGGCAGTATCTAGCCATCACATGGACACACCTGCTGTTTCTGGGAACTAAGGGTTCAGGGACACACCTGTTGTTTCAGTGAGAAGTGAGGCCTCTATGAAGAAGTTAGAGCATTGGCTGGGGGGTGGTGGGAGGATAGGTAGGTACAGTGAGCTGCTGTTTGTGGGGTCAGGCCTATAATGAGGTTAGAATATTGGGGCTGGTGGCAGCTGGATTATGGAGAGATAACATATCCAGTGGGGGGCTCCTGAGTGACAGTACTAAGACCTACCCCCACAAGCCACATATGGGTACCCTTTGAACTGGCGAATCCTTTAAAGCCACCTCCTTCAGAGAGACCTCCTAGATCCCCACTGGGACCTCACTGAGCATTTTGTCCCTCCCTCTCATAGGTAATTCATTGGTTTGTCACAACATCCTTCTAAACTAAATAGGCCAGAGACAATACTACACTGTTCCGACTTATAATTTTCTGCCTATACCTCTGCCAATATGGGTGAGAGCTGGTGAGGGCAGGGCTGGTAACCTGGAGCTCAGTCCTCTGAAGGCAGAAGGACACAAGGGAAGAAGGAAGGAAAGGAAGGAGGGAGAGAAGGAAGGAAGGGAGTAAAGAAGAAAGGAAAGAAGGAAGGAAGAAAGGAATAAAGGGAAGGAGGGAGAGAGAGAAGGAAGAAAGGAAAGAAGGAAAGAAGGAAGGAAGGGAGGGAGGGAGGGAGCCAGAACCAGGAGATGGAAGATCACTGAACCCTGCTGCCCCCTGAACTCTCCTGGAGTTGAGCCCAGAGGGAGAAAGCTGGTCTTTTCTTGGAGGAATGCATCCAGGACACCAGGAGCACAGACACCAGAATTTGTCCTAAATACCCAGACATCACTGCTTTCCGTTGAGTTCCATGCCCGACCACTGCTCTCCCCTCTTAGGCTTTCGACCACAGCCAGTGCCATTGAATGCCAGCGTCTCTGAACGGAAAGGGGCCCACAACAGCACCTAGTATAAACCCCACCTGCAACAGTTGTGAGCTCCACCCGGCCCTGTGGAGCATGCCCAGATCGCCTAACCTGGAGGCCCTCTGCATTCCTCAGCATGTGGGTGGGGGTGGCCTCCTTTGGTTGGCTTCTTGTCCCTCAGGCCAGAAGAGGCTGTCTTTACTGCTGATGAGATGGTTTTTGTGACGCTTTCCTGCTGGGTCCAGAGGATGACTATCCCAGCTCACCTAGTTTGGGAGCAGGGATTGAAGCAGTGAGAGGAAAAGACATCCCCCCCCTGCTCTTTTCCTGTTTTTCCCTGGTTATGAGAAATGGGTCTGTGGGTATTGTCTTTGTCCCCCTCCTCTCAGGTGCCAGAGGTGTTGATACCCCGCCCCGGGTGGAGGAGCCACGGTGACCTTGGAGCCAGAAAGGTAGGCAAGATTCAGCCAGTCACCCTGCGGGAAGCTCAGAGACACCTGGCACCCACAGGGGATTCCCCCTTCTACTGGGGGAACGTCTCTGATGGAGGCAAGGGTCACTTTCCCAGCCCCTTCAGTGTACCAGCAGCCTGGCTGAGGGAGGAAATGTAAAGCATCTGGCCTTGGGGGGACAGGATGGTCGCTGTGCAGCCTGACCTTGCTCTTCCATAGCCCCTCACATCTCCACTTCTTCTACTCCACTCCTGTCATCCTCTGACAGCCAGAACAGAATGAATCCCTCCTTGGTGTCCTCCAAGCCTCCCCTTCCCTCATCTTACAGGAACTGAAGGCTGGCTGGGCCAGGGCTGTCCTCCTTCCTGGAGTTCAAGATCCCATCAGGTGTCTTCACTGCCACACCAGCTACAGAAGGCTTGGTGTCCTTTGTCTGCTTGGCACATCACACAGAATGTCCACTGGATTCAGCTACCATGGCATGGGACATTCCCTGCTTCCATGGCACACCAGCCCTTCCAACAGTAAAGGTGAACATTCTTGCTCACAGTGTGGCTCTCTGAGCACAGCCTTCCCCCTTCTCATCTGCGCCCCCCACGCCCCCCCCCCCCCATCAGGGCTAAGTGGACTCACATAGATTGGATGGTCTCACTAGGCACCAGGAGGGATTTCCAGGCCCTCTCCATTAGACGCACTTACAGTAACAGTCCAGAAAACCCCCTCCATATCCATCTCCAGCTGGGAGCATAGAGCAGCAGAGCTGTGGGGGGTGGGGCTGAAATGATGGGCCCCAAGGGCAGGCTGGGCTGGCTGCTTGGGCTTAGCTAGCTAGAGGCTGTTAGGAAAACCCACCACATCTTTTGGAGAACTCACATCCCTCGCTAAATTCCACAGTCCCTGATACCTGTGAATTTCTCTGTGTTTGTACGTCAGCACCTCTGGGATGCTTCCTTTTTTAAAGCAGATATTTAAAACATGAGAAGTCATGTGAGGAGGCTTAGCTTAGTTAAGCATTTTTCTAAAAGAAATGATTCTCAGGAAGGGGTGACTTCATTTTGAGAAGCAGAAACTCTGAACTCACCAAGAAAGGAAGGGGCATGGATTTTTTTTTCTAGTGGAAGCAAAGGAGGATTGGAACAGCTGGGGACTCTTGGTCAGAGCTCAGGGCTCAACGTGCTGGGAAGGGAAAGAGAATGTTTGCCTTCTCTTGGCAGCCACTTGAATGGGAAATCAGCCCAATTGATGCCCACTCTTCCCCATTTGTCTCTGCAACTTAGGAATTCTGAACACCAAGACAGGCTTTGTACTTCAAAGGCTTCTCCACATTATCAATTCATGAAGCAGATGGGAGCAGGCATCAGTGTCTGATAGGATGCCTTTAGATCCCAAAAGAGCAACTCCATTTCATCCCAAAGGATTAGATGCCGCGTACTTTCCCCCTCCTCATTGCCTCTGGTTAACTCCAAACACATTGCTTCCAGAAAGTTCTCACTCTTCTCCTTCATTCTGGTCACTAGCTTCGAGTATCAGAGACAGTGACTTAGAAATGGAGTCCCCCACTCACTCTCAGATTCTTCAGGGAGACTCCCCAGAGGTCTCAAGGTCCAGGTCCAGCTTTCTCCCCACACCAGGAAAATAATAGCAGCTTCGGAGGTGGGAGGGGTCTTAGTGAGCCCCTGGTTCAATTCCCTCATTTCAGGGACTAACAGACCTTCAGAAACCACTTCCACACCCTCCCCAACAAGGGGCCTCTGGACTCTGGTGAGGGGCAGCTCAGTGCCATTCTGAGCAGCCCATGCCACCTAGCATGGCTCTAATGATCAGGGCTCCCCCCCCACCCCTACCGCCCCAGTAAGGTGAATGTTGTCCCTGAAGCACTCAGTCCGGGCTCTTCCTTGTCAAACCAACCCAACAACTTGAACGTTCCAGACAGCTCTGGTGCCTCTAGACTGAACATCCTGAGCTCCTCCAGGCATATGGGGCCAAGGAGACAGAATACCATCCAGCATCTCAGCCCCAAGGAAGGGGCCACCTGAGCCCCAGGTACACCCATGCTGGATTTTTTGTCCACGAGGTGGTAAGTTGCCAAGATCCTGACCACGTGGATTGGCCACAGGCGCAGAAATCTATATGTGAGAATATGGATCCTAGCTCTAGACTTGGGAGACATCGCAGATCTGGTCCAGCCTTGTCATTGAGAGATGACAAAACTCAGCTCCAGTGGGGGATTGCCTTGCTGGAGGTCACGCTAGTACGGACCAGGCAGAATTCTGCACTGTGTCCGCACCTCCAAAGGCTTGGCACAGAGCTGGGAGGCATCCCGCTTTGGGTTTCCGAGGACTGGGAAGGATGCTTTGTGGGCTTGGTCTTCAGTCTTTGAGACGGATTCCAGAAGAAAGCGCTGAGTCCCTGAGCATTGTCCAAGCTCCGCAGGCCCCTCCCTGCTCTAAGCACCTGGATGAGTCTACCTGGAGGCTGCTTGGGATGGAGAGCGCTCTGTTCCTAACTTGGCTGCTGTGTCCGGGCTGAGGCCCCTAGCTCTTTCTGAGGAAGATGCTGCCCTCTTCTGGCTGTTCTGTTGATGGTCAGCCTCTTGACTCGCTGGATTATTTTGAAGAGAGAGCCAGTCCAGAATTAGCCCTCTGGGGTGGGAATATGAAAGCCCCCGGCCGCGGTGGGGCTGGGGGGCGGTAGCTGAAGTGCGGAAGCTCCTCCTAAGAACCTCAGGAGTGGTTCTTACAGGCCTTTCAGGTCATAGAGTGTCTTCCATGCAGGAGCCCTGGGGGAAGGGCTGCAGACCTTAGAACGGGCATGGTATAGAAGACGAATCAGGACACAGACCCAAGAGCTGGTGAGTGTGGGAGGCAGGATTTGAACCTGGGTCTGCCTGGCTCCAAGGCTTGCACTCTGAGTTCACCAGAGCTGCTCCTTAACATCTCAGTCAGACAAACGTCGTCCCCACTAAAGGAGGCAGCCCAGGTTCCAGTCCTGCTTCTGGGAAACATTGACTGTGTGACCCTGAGTGGGTCATTAAAAGTCTCAGAGCTCCAGGTAGGCTCTCAGTTGTGGAGAAGGTGCTGGCTTGCATGGGTGGGATATCCTGCTCCAATGCCCAACCCAGGGGATGGTGGGATTGCTGAGCAGTGGGAGTCCAACTTGGAGGACAATACACAAAAAGACCTGGAAAGGGGCAGAGGGGATACCTGGTGGAGGGAGCCAAGTGGAGAAGTTTGGAGACTCAGGAGCTCAGGCCAGGGAGAGGTGATCATGGTTGGCTGGGACACTTCCTCAAATGGCCAGCTTGGGCAGGAACTTGTTCAATGTGAGGGGGGGGGGCGGCGACATGGAGGGGAAGGCAGCTGGGGCACAGGTAGAAAGGGGCAGACAAAATCCCTGGTGCCCAGAGCCACTGATGAAGGAGGCTGATGCCCCTGCCCCTGATGCCCATGTCTGATAGCTGCAGAGGGGCCCTTCACATGCTGGTTGATGCTCCTGCTGCCTCAGCTGGTCAAGTTCAAGACATCACCAAGTTGGGGTCAAGGTACAGAGAGGCTGATGATGGCTGATCAGACCAATAGGAGTTTGGAAGGTGCTTTCGCAGGAGGAGCACAAATAGTCCACATGGGCTTTATGGTCTCTGCAGGTGTTCAGTAAAGGCTGCCCTGCCTTGTGTCTCTCCTGTCTGTGGTGTAGGTGATAACCTGCTCTGCCTATAGCTAATGTGACTGAAAGCCACCACTCCTGTGGAAGGGAAGCAGAGAATGCAAGGTTTCTCTTTTGACTCAGTTCAGACCCATACAATTTACTGAACATTTGTAAGCATCTGTTCTCATCCATCCATCCATCCATCCCTCTGCCCACACAGATATCCACCCAGTCACCTGGCCAGACACATGGCTATGTAGCCATCCTTCCCACAGACATCTACTGGATATCCCAAAGAAATCTTAAACTGAACATGACCTTGTTATCGTTACCCCTAAACCTTCCCCTCTTCCAAATGTCCATATTTCTCCTGAAGGCATCATCCTTCTAGTGTCTCAAGTTTGTAATGTTGGAATTATCCTGCACTCCTCATTCTCCCTCACATTCTCCTTCATAGTTAGTTGTCAGATTTTTCCATTTCTACCTGAGACCCATTTTCCTGATTGGTAGGTCCCTGGTAGAGATTTCCACTTCATGAGGGACCCCAGCCATGCTGTTCACTTCTGACTTAATTCACTCTCTAGACTGTTCCCCTTTCTCTTCCTCTTTCCAGTTCCCATTTATGTTCTGTTCCCCCCCTCCCATTAAAATGTAAGCCCCTTGAGGGCAGAGACTGTCTTATTTTCTTGTATGTGTATCCCTGGCACTTAGCACAGTGTCCCACACAGGCTAAATGTTTAATAAATGCCCTTTCATTCATTCTCTCCCCTCCCCTCCCCTCCCCTCCTCTCCTCTCCTCTCTCCCCCCCTTCCCTCTCCTCCCCTTCCCTCCCCTCCCCTCCCCCCTCTCCCCTCCCCTCCCCTCCCCTCCTCTCCCCTCCCCTCCCTTTCTCTCCTCTCCTCTCTTCTCCTCTCTCTCCCCCTCCCTCCCTCCCTCTATCTGCTTCAGTCTCCTCCCCATAGCCTCTCCTCCATTCAGCTGACAAAGCATTTTTTCCTCAGCAGAGCTTTGATCATGGAACTCTTGCATCCCAGCAGTACTGGTGGCTCTCTGCTGCCTCTGGGTTAAACTTTTGACTCCTTGTTGAGCTTTTAAAGCCCTTGCCACTTGGTCCTGACTGATTTTTTCAGTCTTGTTGGAGATGGCTGCTCCTCCTGCACCCTGTGATCTGGTCAGCCTGGCCTCCATGCCTGATACTGCCCTCTCATCCTCAAGACTTTGCTCTGGTGACCCCTCGTTCCTCAAATATACTCCATCCCTGCTTTTGCCTCAAAGATCCCCTCTCTTCTTTCAAGACCCAGATCAAGCCCCACCTTCCACACAGAACCTTTGTGAATCTCCTTAAGTTAGTGCCCTCCCCCAAACTACTGACCTCCAGTATTTGAAGAGGCTTGTTCTGTCTGGCCATAGAGGGAACTGGTGATGCCTTGAAGTTACCAAGAGACATCCTCAGAGATGATGTCAGGAAATGCCTGCTGACAAGGACAGGTCCTCATGGACCAGTAGGATAAAGCATCAACATGCTCCTTCCAGAGGAAATAGCAGATGAGATTTGATTCCAGTTCTTCAACAAGAAATGGAAGGGGAGAGGTGAGGGTGGTTCCCAGTCCCCAGGAGCACAGAGCCCAGAGTTAGAGCTCCTCCGGCATGATTGCTGGGGTGGAGCTGGGATGGGTAATAGAGTAGAGGAAATGGCCTGTCAAGGAAGAGGCTTCCTGGTCACAAAAAGGCAGAAAATCCAAGAAAACAAGGGGCACGACTGATCAGGGTGGCTCCTGAGATCCTCTTAATAGCTCCTAGCATGTCCTGGGGGGGCTGAGTTGGACAAAGGATGCCTGGTATCAGCAGCAGAAGCTGCTAGTCACTGAGCTTCCCCTTGGAGGGCAATGCCCCAGCTCATGCTAACTGAGCAGGAAGGTTGGTGCCACTGCTCACCCTGGGGCCCTGGCTCTTGTTGAAAGGACACATCTTGGGGGGCCAGTGGCAGTTCTTCCAGATGACTCTCAGTGCCCTGTTTGCCATGGCCATAGACCCACATGAAGAGCCACAAGGATGGGACATGGGTGGTCCCCAAGAGCAGCATCTGGGTCATGGCAGCAGAATTTTCCCTGAGGTGTCCCAGAAAAGAAGCATAGGAAGAAATGCAGCCATTTCTCCTCTCAGGAATACTGAGGCTCCTAGCTCTGCTGGTGCCACTGAGTGGGTGTTCAGTAAAGGGCAGAGGATGAAGAGAACAATAGTGGAGCCTGAGCAGTAGACCCCATGGGAGGTGGCTGGAGGCCAATGCTGAAGTTCTTTCTGCTAAAAGGGAGTGTCCAACAGAGCCTCGCTTTATCTTAAGGTGAATTCCAGCTCTCCAGAGAGGGAGGAAGCAACAAGGGGGGCTCCTCTCTGGTTCTGGGGCTGCAAGGGGTGGGGAACAAGGAGCACTTTGATGGAGGAGGGACTGGGGAATGAGCCCTCTTTCCCTCTGACAGCTGGTGATGGAGAACAAGCTGGGCAGAGTCTGAGGGCCCCCTGGATTTTTTGAGAGCAGACCCCAAAGGATTTGGCATCCTATGGCCTGTGAGGGTATGATGGAGTCTCCATGTTTGGGGTCATGGATGAGACAGAGAAAATACAGACAGAGGCAGCCCTGCTGGGAGCATCCCTGCCCTGCTCAGCTCCTTCCTCCTGAGGTAGCAGGGCTCTGGGGCTAGAAGAAGGGGCTTCATCCTCTCTGGTCCTCAGTATGCAGCCTAGGGCTTGTCCAGCAGGATGATGAAGTGTAAGGGGTGTAACGGCCTCTCCCCAAACTTCTTCTGCAGCCGGCCACTGTGCTCCTCTCCCTCCTCCTGGTCCTCTCTCCTCTCCCCTCCCTGACCACGACGGTGACCCTTCAAGGGCATCACTTCACCTGGCTGAGCTGGTGAGATCAGTGCGTGAAGAGATGCCACCCAGTAACACCTGGCCCTTCTCCTGTGCCAGACTTAATTTGGGGGAACATAAAGAAGAGCGGAGCCCTGGGCACCCCGCTGGGCATGATTCATGGGCTCTTCCAGGAGCTTTGGATAAGAACTCTTATAGAAACTATTTAAGAAAATAAATAGCCAGAGGGTGAGTCTTACCTGGGGCCAAGAGGACAGCACCCAGGCAGAGATGAAAGATAGAGCTGAGCCTTTAGGCAGACAGAGGTTAATGGCGAGGGGGCCCCAGGTGGATATTACAGTGTATTTCATAGGCCATTGTCACTTGTCAGCCATTATTGGGAAGCAGGGGCCAGGCCAGCCTGTGAGAGCTGCTTTGGGACCTCAAGAAGCATGGCTGTGACTTCTGTGACAGCTCCAGGGGGCTCTGGAGCAGCAGCAACTCCCACTCCACCTTCTCCCTTCACCATCAGAATTCCCTTTCTATAAAGGGGTGGGGGCACCCCAGCAGAGAAGCATGCCTGCTGGTGGCCTGGACCATTCCAGACGCCAAATGGTGGGGATAACTCCTCCCACCAACATCGATTACGTGACTACTTCGTACTGGGTTCTGTGCTCGACCTAGGCAAGAGACCAAGATGAGCCCGGTCTCGGCCTCTGCCCTCACCTCACCTCTCTCCCTTCTCTGTCAGAGAGATCCATAAAGCATTTCTTAAGTGTTCTCTGTGTGCTGGGCACTGTGCTAAGAACTGGGGATATTAAAACAAGAAAACAAAATGGTCCCACTCTCTCAAAAACCTTACAATCTAATGGGGGAAGTGGAGGAAGGGCACCTGCAGTGTGGGGGTTGAGCCATGAGCTGCTGGAGGCATGAGCAGCCTGCCTGGGACTTCTGTTGACATGGCAGTTCTGGGCAGGGTTAGAGTTGGGTTAGATGCCCCTGGGCCTCGTTTAGTTCAGAGATTCTAGGCTTCTGAGCTTTCCTCTTTCTGTCACATCACCTTGAACTGCTGTGACCATTACCAACCAGCTTCTGGCTTCCATTCCAGGGTCCTGCTGACTGGCGAGGACACGACTTCTAGCTGGCCTCAGCCACCTCACCATACTGTCTTCCTGCCATGCCCACACCCATGTGCCAACTCCCAGCCCAATTTCCACTCTTGCTCTGGGCACAGTTATCAACCCCCCACATGCATTGTTGCTGGAAAGGGCGAGTTACTGGATTGCCCCATGGTTCTACTCACCGTCCCTCACATTCCCAGTCCATGCCCTCTCTGGTCACCACTCCCCCTACGTCTATTCTTAGGGTGTAAGCTCCTTGAGGGCAGACTTGGTTCTCCTTTGTATTTGTAAGTTTGACCAGCTGGAATTTAGTCGGACTCTGACCCTGATTCCAACCAGGCACAAACAGCTCGTTAACGTTTGAGGGAAGCTGCAATCCTGAGTGTTCCTGACTTCATGTGCAGCCCTTTAACTGGAGTGAGATCTCAGGGGCCAGTCTGTCCAGCCCACACTGAAGCAAAGTTCTCTGCTGCAACGTGCCTGATCAGTGGCGGTCTGGACTGTTTAAAGACCTCCAGGCACAGGGAACTCATCACCTTCCACGGCAGCCCCACTGCATGCTGGGGCAGCTCTCACTGGGAGGACGCTGTATCTCTTTATCGAGCCTAAACTGGTCGCTGCAATATTCATCCCATACTTCTGTTTCTGCTCGGCCCTCTCCAAAGAAGGAGACGGTCGGGACCCGGGGATTACCCCTTCTGGTAGGGCGATAAGAGCAGGTGCAGGTACTTTGAGGAGTCTCAGTACAGACAGGTACAAAGTCGGACGGGTGATCCCTCCGCTGATACAGAGAGCTAAGCATCCAATCTGCTGGCCATCTGCGGACTCTCAGAGGCTTGGGGGAAACCTGGCCTCCACGAGCTATGCGAGCGCTGTCTTCACAGGAAGTAGGGCTTTCCCCGCAAGCTGGAAGGGCGCCGAGCTGGTCCGCAAGCAAGGCGTCTACGTTTGCTCGAGGGATCTTTGGTGCAGCCGTCAAACTTTCCCATGGAGAGAAGCGCAAACACTGCAAGTCTATGCGTAGCGAAACTGCGAGAGTATGGGAGGGCGCACTGTGGCCCTGCTGGGTGCGTCGCCGTGGGGTTCTCTTCATGGATATGGGCGCACCAAGTGACTGCTGAGATCACCTCCCACTCCGAAATTCTGGGATGCTGTTAAAAGTCTGTGTGTGCGCGTGTGCATGCACACCCCCCCCAAACATGTGCATCTGTATACTTATGTGTGTATTTACACATGCACATATACATACAATACATAGACACATACACATGTGTGTATATATATTTATATATGTATGTGTATACACACACACACACACACACACACACACACACAGAAATACATCCAAACGTCGCTGTTTTGGGAAAGTAAATGGTGACCATGCTGTCCAGGCAGCCCCAGCATAGTAAAGGGGACAGGGAGCTGGCTTTGGAGTCAGGGGGACCTGAGTGCGAGTCTTAACTCCACCACATTGGGCACCTCACAGAAGTCCTGTTTGCCAGCTCCCAGTGTAAGCTGTGCAGAAGGTGCCCATGGGCATTGGTAAAGAGATGTCCTTACCTAGAACTCCTTATGCCTATGCAGCTTCATAAATAAATAAATGTATTTATGTCTATAGATAGTTACATGTGTATTTCACACATGTAGGCACACATACAAACACATGCATGAACCCTGTAGAGTTTGGCTACATACACATCTATATGTAGAGAACACACACAACATATATGTGGCTCATACACACAATATATATGCAGCACACACAACAATATGTGGATCACATATACACATATAACACAGAGAGATCACACACAAAACATATATGGACATACACACACCCATACATTTCGACTTCATATACATAGTTATGTATAGATTTTGTGTTCAGTATTTTTCAGACAGGGCTGGCTCTTCAGGACCCCATTGGGAGTTTTCTTGGCAGATACTGGAGCGGCTCACCGTTTTCTTCTCCAGCTCATTTTACGGATGAGGTACACTGAGGTAGCCAGGGTGAAGTGCTCTCTCTATGGTGCAACCTGGCTCCCAGAGACTGTGTGCCAACATACTGATACAAGTTATGTATGCTCACATGCATGTGTATACGTGTACATAGTTTACATATAGCTAATCTATACATATGTGTACATGTAGACAACAGGATGCACACATACATGCTGCTTTTCTTTTGTTTTCAGAGACACATGCCCATTCCACTGGGGGGAGGCTTTCACATGCATGGGGTAGATGTTCCCCTAACTCATCAACATGTCTGAGGCCCAGTGGTCCCCCTCAGCCTGGTGTATCCTGTTTGCCCAGATGGTCTTACCAGGTGTGGCTGGGCATGTGCTGTAGCTTCCCTGAGTCCCAGAGGAGGCGACTAGTGGGCACCAAGAGAGATGAGAAGCCCTGACAAGGGACCGGTAGCCCTCACACCAGAGGTGCCAGTCCTTCTGAGCATGTCATAAGTATGCACGCATACACACACAGAGAAAATGTTTAATGTGCATACAGCCTATGTGTACATATCAACAACATACACAATACACATAAAAATATAGTGACTATACACACATGCACGCAGACATATAGACAACATGCACACAAATATTATACTGTATAGGACATACATTTAGACTGAATATATACAATGTAAGCATAGATCACGCAACATGGACTAAATATACCCACGTGTGAATATAGATCATATTTACATAGAAGATACATGTACAGATATATAGACTACATATACATAATAGGTATAGACAATAAAGACACTACCTAAAATACACATATGTGTAGATGCACATATACACGATGTACACACACAACACAGACACACAAACTACATGTGTGTATATTGTACACATGTACATGTATGAACCACACAACTCAATACAAAATAGACCATATATAGACAGCATATATACAGACACATTTATACTCATAGACTATGCATATATACACCTATAGATAGCATCTGTACTCATACCTGTGGATTGTATACATACTGTTATACATGTAGATGATATAAACACCATCTATACTGTGATGTAGAAAAAGTCTGAGAAGCATAGTTTCAGGGTAATCACACATATAAACTATACACATATAATGCACATATAGACAACCCACAATCCACATAGACATACAGGAAATACGCCCACCTACATACATGGTAGATGCAAGCATTCATACAGACTGGATGCACAATACACATTCAGAGCGCAGTCCCTTATCTCTTTAGACTATACGCACATGTACACTACATATAACATACATATATTTACACATCTATTCACATAGACTATACGCACGGCTCATTTCCTACTTGGATGAATTCTTATTTGCCCAATCGCTTAAGAATTAAGGTTTCGGGGGCGGCTAGGTGGCGCAGTGAATAGAGCGCCGGCCCTGGAATCAGAAGAACCTGAGTTTGGCGCCGGCCTCCGACACTTAATCCGCACAAACAAAAACCTAGCCGTGTCACCTTGGGCAAGTTACTTAACCCCAATTGCCCTAAAGGGGCGGCTAGGTGGCGCAGTGAGTAAAAGCGCCAGCCTCGGAGTTGGGATGACCCGAGGTCAGATCCGGCCTCAGAAAATGAGCCCCCACGCATAAATAATGACTAGCCGTGTAACCTTGAGCAAGTTACTTAACCCCAATTGCTTTAAAAAAAAAAAAAAAAGAATTAAGGTTTCCCCAGTATGATAAATGTGTACTTTAATTCTCTATGCTGCTTTCCCCTGGAGATGAAAGCCGGCTCTCTTCTGCCTTAGTGCGCCTGCCCTGGCACGGTGTATCGTCCTTGCTGATGGATGGGTCAAGTGCCAGAAAGCTTTAGAGCAGTTTGCCCCCATCGTCTCATCCGGCCTCACACTTACAGTTACTGTTCCATTCTGCAGATGAGACTGGGGCTGAGCACGGGGGTGTGTGTTTGGAAGCTGCTGCTTGGCTGTACTGTCTCATGAGCAGATGGCATCGCTGAGGGGCTGCCCTGGGCTGACGCGCCCTTGGATGAGACTCCCAGGTCCAGCAACTCCTGGAGCACCTGGGGTCTGAACAGCTCTGGGGGGTCTCCTCTCCTGGGTGAGCCCCCTTACCACCGCAGCCCTGCCTTCCCTCGGAGACCATCTCCCGCTGCTCCGAAGGCCACAGTTGTTGGCACGCTCTCTCCCCACCGGATTGCTTTTTGCCTCTGCATCTTCAGGGCTTAGCCCAGTCCCTCGTCCTCAGTAGGTCTTCATAAATGTCCGAGGCGGTTAGGTGACGCTGCAGTGCATAGAGCGCCAGGTCTGGAAACCCAAAGGCTTGGATTCTAATCTGGCTGCTGTGTGACCCTGGCCAAGTCACTTAACTACTTCGTGCCTCCATTTCCTCAGCTATATCGTGGGGATGATAACGGCATCTACCACGAAGGGTGACTGCTTTATGGAGAATTCACGAAAGGCAGGCGCTCACACGGAGGTCAGAAGAAGTGATTCAAGGTCTCTCTGAAGAACTGTGGAATTGGGTGGGAGACGTTGGGGAGCTTGGCACAGGACCGTCTGGCGTGGCGCTCCGCATCCATCCTCCGGTACTCACGTCCAGATTGGCGCTCGGCTCTGTGGGCAAAGCAGAGCCGCCATAGCTCAGAAGAGACGGGCCTCAAATTCAGCCACCTCCATCCCTGAGCACCTAAGGGAGTGCCTGTGCCCCACGCGGGCGGAGCCTCCCAGCTCACAGTGGTGTGACCCCCTTCGGCACCCTTGGAGCTCAAAGAACAACAAGCCCAACAACCTAGTCGTGAGGAGGGAGGCGCTCTATAAATGCTTATTCCCTTCACCCACCGTCTCGCCCCACCTCCCCCATCTTGTGAATTGGCTGATTGATTGGGGCCAAAGGCTGAGTGACTCAGCAAGGGTAGACAGAAAGGCTGACTGAGTGCGAGGAGCAGGATCATGGCCCTCCCGCCCAAGAAGGGGGTGCCCAGACCTGGGCCTCCGGGCTGAGAGCTCCGAAGTGGGGGCACAGAGGCTAGACATTGCGGAGTTGTCGCAGACAGAACCCAGCCAGAGAAGGGGGAGGCTGGACCGGGCGAGGGGAGCCGCGGCCCAGGCTGCCATGCCTGCCTCCGAAGAGAGGAGGAAGCATCTGGACAGCTGCCCAAGGGACGGGCTCCACACTCTCCTCCCCAGCCCCCAGCCTTTTCTGCAGCATCGGGGGGTGCTCAGGCCCCACTGACTCTGCCAGGTCTCCAGGCAGGTCCTGGTGCCCGAGCCAGAGGAAGGGCAGTGGCCCTTGCGCTCCTCCTTTGGGGATCAGAGGTGCTGGGGCAGGACCAGCTGCATCACTGGGGCGGCAAAAGAAGGGAGCCCTAGCACCGCTGAGTGCCCCGCTTGGCCACAAGGTGGGGGCCTTGTACCTCCTTTGAGAAGCCTGGCTCAGACTCAGGCATCATCAGTGAGCTCACCTGGGGCCTGGGACCTGCGCTCCCCAGGCAGGACTCCGGAGCCCGAAAATAACAGGGGGCTGGGGCTTCCAAGTGCGGGATTTCTCTCTCTTTTCCTCTTAGAAGAAAAAAAGGAATTCAGAAAGGAAAGCTCCTCATGCTCTGAGTCAATGGGGAGACAGACAGACAGACACAGATAGATATAGACACAGAGAGACAGAGAGATATAGATACAGTCACAGACAGACAGACACAAACACAGACAGAAAGATGGATATAGACACAGACAGATATAGACAGATATAGACACAGGCAGACACAGATATAGACATAGGCACGGACAGATGGATATAGACAGATATAGACACAGACAGGCAGACACAGACACAGACATAGACAGACAGACAGATATAGACACAGACACAGACACACAGACAGACAGACAGATATAGATATGGACCCAGACAGACACAGACACAGGCACAGAGACAGACAGATGTGTGCAATGTATGGAGTGTTCATGGAGGACCAGCACCTCTGGTACCCCCTTTTGCTATCCGCCTGTCACCCAACTCTCACCTGTGGCTCCAAGAAGTTGTATCTGGTACAGCTGCCTATCCCTGGTAAAATTGTCTCAGCAGACTGGCCAACCCAGGCTGAAGATGGCCAATGGGCCTCAAACTAATTTATGTGTTGGGGGGGGTGTCTACCCCAAGCATGTGAAGACTACCCTCGCAGAAGAGGTGGACATGGACAACCTGTTCCAAGAGGCACGAAGGTGGCTGGAGCAGGTGCCATGGAGCCCATAGAGCTTGGTCAGACACTGAAGGAGCCAAGGTCTCCCAGTGCACCCTGAGCCATCACTGGTCATCTTGACTTTGTCTTGATGCTGGGCTCCAGTGACTCTGGGAGAGAAAATGAGGCCTATGACTGAAGTCTGCCGCACTTAAATCCAATTTATGCACAAGTCAAAAGACATGTGACCATTTTCACCTCCCTCAAAGCCTGGTGGTGACAGCAAACGATGAAGAAGCAGGTGTGAATGCCCTGGGAGCTGTGGTCACAACCCACATGCCGGTGGCCCAGGCCTAGGGTCATCTTCTCCTGGACTGGCACAGCAGTGGGATTCGGCAGTTCCCTGGGTGTCTAAGCAGCCTCAGACCTCACTGCTCACCTCCTGGTGTGAGGAAGGGCTAGTAAAGGGGGCCTGAAATTGTCTGCTTACCCTACCCTGGCCTGATTATCGAAGCAAGAAGGGGTCTCACCCGAAGCTGAAACACTGAAAAATGTACAAAAAGTTCTACAGAGACGATTTCGCTCGCCATGAATATATGGGATGTGCACACACCTGTGGATAGCACAAAACCCAGTAGACCTGAAATGCTCTTGTGAGGGAGCTTGGCATCCAAATGCAGCCCTGAGTGAAATGAGCCTGGCAGATGAAGGCCAGCTTACCCAAGTCAGAGCTGGACACACGCTTCTGGAGGGGCCGAAGGAAAGGGGAGTTCGGGAAGCTGGCGTAGGTTTTTGTAATTAAAACTGACCTGGTCGACCAGTCTCTATGCCTGCTGAAAGGAGTGAGAGAACCCCACAGCACCATCATCGGTGCATGTGCTCACCATGAAGAGCCATCATGAGGTCAAAGGAAAATCTTATGAAGACTTGGAGACCCTTGTCCTCAATTCACCTGAAGAGGACAAGCTTGTCATTCTGGGGGACTTTAATGCCAAAGCAGGCAGAGGCTACCAGGCATGGCCGGGAGTTATTGGGAGGAATGGAGTCAGACAGACTTAGGTGTAGACACAGGTAGACAGACACAGACACATAGACAGACACAGATAGACACACAGATAGACACAGACAGACACATAGACATAGACATATAGACAGACCCAGACAGACAGACAGACCCAGATAGACAGACCCAGACAGACAGACCCAGACAGACAGATCCAGACATAGACAGACATAGACAGACACAGACAGACACAGACACACAGAAAGACAGGCAGAATCAGAGCCTCACAGAACATGAGAGATAGAAGGGGCCTCATAGGCCTCTGCTCCAGGCTGTCTTCACCTGGCTTCCTAAACCTTGTCTGAATAAATTTGGTTTCCTGTTCTTTGGCATCATCAGCTTGTATATAGCCTGTGTACTCTATTTTGTGCATTTACAAATCTTATTCTGAGAAGGGATCCCTCAGCTTCCCCAGGGGGGTCAGGATACACAAAAGCTGGAGAACTCCTGCTCTAGGCCATGAAGGGACCCCAGTTCTCACCTTGCTCAAGCCCTGCTCAAAGTCTGCCTGTGCAGGCAGACTCATCACTTCCCTAGGCAGCCCCTCCCTTCATAGCTCAGCTCCAGGGATGACTTCCAGCCCAAGGGTCTTGGAGATATCTGAACATGAGAATTCAAGGTTCTGACTCCTCTCTGCGGCTTCTGAGGATCTGCGGCTTCTGAGGGCTTTCTGAAGCCACACTAGCTCTCAGGTGGATGGTCATCTTCCAGGTGAAGGATCAGGGAGACTCTGGCAAGAATCTTGCCATCAGTTACTAAGAGAGAGCTTCCCTCCCCGCTGCCATGATTGTCCCAGGACAATCTATTTCCTTTACTTTTACAGAGATGGACAGAGGAGGCATCCTTGAACTCCTGAGGGAGACCCTCCTCTTGCCACATAACACAGAAAGTTTCAGTCAACTTTTGTCTGAGTGATGGGCCTTCCACCTTCTAAATCTCAGCTGGTTAGAGTCAGCACTAGCTGCTTTGCCACAGGAAAGGAGCCCAATGACATCCAAAACCTCTTCTTTGGTTGGGGATTTGGTGAGAGAGGGGATGGCTCCCATCTGAGGTATATGCCTTCAGGATTGATCGATGATCGTCTTTCGAGAATTGCTACACTACCCCCATCAGTGCGTGTGCACCCCCCATGACAAACCTGGATGAAGTCAAAGGAGAAGTTTACGAAGGTCCTCATCATCAAGGTGCTGAAAGAGGACAAGTTTATCATTCTGGGTGACTTTAACGCCAGAGCAGGCTCAGACTACAGACATTTCAGAGGTCTTAGGAGGTATGGAGTTGAAAACAGCAATAGTAATGGTCACTTACTACTGAAGACTTGTTCATGTCATACCTTTTAATCATAAACACTGCCTTCCTTATCTAAATGTAGCAAAACTCCATGGATTTACCCTCACAACCAACAATGGCATTTAATAGACTATGTGATTGCAAGAAGAAGAGGGACAGGATGTGAGAGTGAAGAAGGCAATGTGTGGCACAGAGTGCTGGACTGATCATAGGCTTATCCTCTCCAAGCTAAATGTTCCCATTCAACAAAAGCAGCAGACCCAAGGCAAAATGACTACCAGAAGATTTAATGTTAACAGATTAGAGCACTTCTCTGAGTGGGAGCTGTTCATTGTTAACTTGGAAGGAAAGCCAAACCAATATATTGTTGAACAGTGGAGCAGAGAAGGAGTGGGCACCTTTCAGAGATTTGGTGTACAGCACTTCATTTACTCATCTGGGTTAGAACACTAGCAAGCATTAAGACTGGCTTCACAAAAATGATGAGAAAATTCAGAAGCTAATAAATGAAAAGTGAGAACTTCACAGGGTTTACCAACAGGATAGCTTATCAGTTTCTAAGACGGTAACATTTAACTCCATCAAAAGTAAAGTACAAGCAAAGCTTAGAGAGATGCAGGATTCCTGGCTCAATAAGAAGGCAGATGAAATTCAGTTTTA
This sequence comes from Gymnobelideus leadbeateri, assembly GCA_011680675.1. Taxonomy (NCBI): domain Eukaryota; kingdom Metazoa; phylum Chordata; class Mammalia; order Diprotodontia; family Petauridae; genus Gymnobelideus; species Gymnobelideus leadbeateri. Next base: position 72,308 of record WOXC01004257.1, on the reverse strand, counting down.
TGCTGTTAGAAACAATCCAAAGCATTTTTATGATTCCCTAAAGGCTATTTATGGGCCAAAGATACATGATGCATCTCAACTACCCTAGTGATTAGTGATAAGGCATGATCCACAGTGTTCTCAACTTCAAAAGTATAGCAAGAACAAATCAGAAGGTCCCCTGGGCTTGAGTCCTGGTACCTTGGTTTCTCAACTTGCTGTCAACTTCACTGGTCTCAGAGGTGTGAGGTGTTTAAATTTGTGATATAGTAGATAGAGTGCTGGGTATCCTGCCCCTGCCACTTCCTGTGTGGCTATAGGCAAACCTTTCTCTTGAGCCCCATTTCCTCACCTGTAAAAAGGAAATAGTGCCTTATGTCCTATTTCAGAGGGCTCTAGTGAAACTCAAATGAATTTATAATGTAAGTAAAGCTCTTTGCCAGCTTTAGAGCATTATGCAATTTCAAGTTTTTAATATGTTTATATCAGACTTCTTGTTGATTCTATGGACTATGAAACACAGGCTTGAAACTAGGATAGTGACCTTGATCGCATAGCTTGGTGTTTCTTCCTGTATTTTTCCTCTCTCCTTTACTTTCATTCATGTTCAAAAGAAACTTGAGGTTGCAAACTGGGGCATTCCGAGTCCAGAAAACCATTTGAAGTTTGCAGAAAGGTGAAACTTCTAAAGTGCTTCTTCCAGGGTAGTTTATCAATTGTACATTAAGCTGGGAGCCACGAGGACTTTCTAGCCTTAAGTGAGAAAGAGGAAGTGGCCTCTAATGGAGATGCTGTCCTTGGAGACTAGTAAGATGAAGATTCTTCAGTGAAGCTTTTTGGGAGTTCAGGCTCAGCATCCTTTCATCTTTTTTATGCATCAAAGACAAGAATCACTGAAATTCCTCATGTCCTCTTTGAAACCATTGCATGTTAATTGTACATGGTCTCTTCTTCATAGGAAAATTGCAAGTCTAAAAGTAAATCTTGTTCCCCATTTCTAAGTTGTGATGGGGGTGAGGAGAAAGAGAGAGTGAGATGGTGACAGAGAGAGAGATAGACAGACAGACAGAGACAGAGACAGAGAGACAGAGAGAGACAGAAACAGAAACAGAGAGAGAGGAGGAAGAAACAGAAACACAGAGACAAGGAAACAGAGATAGTGTGAGGTGTGAGGAAAGATAGAGAGACAGAAAGAGACAGAGAGGTGAAAAGGGAGAAACAAACACAGAGACAAAGAGATAGAGTGTGAGGGATGGAGAGAGAGAGAGAGAGAGAGAGAGAGAGATATCAATTTTTGGTCATGGAACTATATTAACCTTTGATGTGAAGCATCTTGACATATTCTGGGAGAGCTGGAAAACTCAGTCATGTGTCAATCCCACCCCATATGAAACATGACTAGGGAGAACTCAGGACCCAATACTGCACTGCAGCAAACTGAGAACTCCTGTACTAGTGTTTTTGTTTTAAATTTCTCTTTTATTTGATCCAATTTGTTAAGATAGTGACTCTTTGAGAATTCATTGCTGTAGTTCTGAGGAGAGGGAATGATAGGTATGTAGGTGGGGGAGAAAGAGCCAGAGAGAGTGAATAAACTATGGTCCTAAGGAGATGAGTTCAGGGAAGCAATGGTGTGGGAAGTAGCATGCCTTTGAGTGATGGCCATATGCCCAAGATCCTAAGTATCAAATGGGACTAAGGAATGGTCCAGCACCTTGGTTAGCTGTTATCCTTTGATATTCAATGATATCACTATGTTGGGGCCAATATACAGTGTATCTGTGACTGTGGCTGACCAGACCCATATGAGCTCCGAAGGCTCCATTACAGGTCAGGTACAAATAGTCCATGTGAACATTTGGAGTGAGATGACTCAAATTTGGGCATCTCCTGCTCCTTTTGAGCTACTCTGCACTTGTACTTTGTTTATAGAGATAGCACCTTCTCTGATGGGGGCACGCCCTACTTGGTGATCCTTTGCCAGTGTCTCCCATGTCTCACAATCAATTCCAAAGTTCTTCAGAGATACCTTGAACCTCTGCTTCTGAGCACCATATGAGCACTTACCCTGTGTGAGTTCTCCATAAAATAGTCTTTTAGGCAAATGTTGAACAACATGGCCAGCCCATTGGAGCTGCACTCCCTGCAGTAGACTTTGAATGCTTGACACTTTAGCTCAAGAAAGGACCTCAGCATCATTTTGGTACCATCCCTGACTGTGCTAGGAAATGAAATGGATGTGGGACATGGCTTCCATCTCTGCCCTCAGGACTGAGTTGAACTCTTGTAGCAGCAAGCACCCCAACATCCCCAGGGTGACTGCCAACACAGAGTCTTAGATCTGCTTTTCAAAAGGAAAGCAACTCAAAATCAGTTAACAAGTTCACTTTAATCAATCAAACATATATTACCTAGTTCAGGGGGAAAAGGTCAGCACCCTGAACTTCAGAGTATACAGACATATCAAACAGACAGGCTTCCAAACTGTCCAACCATTATCAATATCAAAATCACAGTTACCAGAGAGGGAAGCATCAACATCTGGGTTTTCAAAGCCAGGGGGCTCTCAACTGCTGCCCAGAGTCTAATCTGGTCAAATCATACAATACTTCTCAGAGTGAGCCCCAAAGCAAAGCCTCTCATTAGGGTTTATATACCCTTCTCCTGGCTCAGAGAACGTAACAACCTTCTTGACCCACTGCCCAATCACATAGCATCAAGGTATGGTCATTCCTGAAAACCAAGCCTCATACCACAGGCTCCATGTGACCACATTCAGCCTATTAGGGGGCAGAGTATATTTTCAAATTAAAGAAGGTTCTCAGAGTCTCTAAAGCCTATCAAAAGGTCTAGGGGCAGGGAAGATCTTTAAATCTGCATTTCCATTACAACTCTTTTTCCTACCATTCATGTACCCTGTATCTCCCCTCAGAGTTTCCTGGGAGCCAGCGGAGAAGAGAGCATTATTCAAGCATTTCCCCCATGCCACTGATCTGTCTTCTGCCATGGTACTCTGGCCTAGCGTCTTGTCATTCCCCACTGTGCTATCCAAGCAGGGTCTCCCTTTGAAGTCAGAGAAAGCTTCCACACTCACATCCCCTCATCAGGGGGCATCTAGGAAAATGAGAGATTCTGACTACTTTTCTTGGAGCAGTTCTATCTCTAGGATTTCATCTCCTGAACTGAAGAAGGAGCAAAGTATATCAGAACGAAAGGAGTGTGCCCAGTACCATAAGAAATGGCTCAGTCCCCATCACTGACCCTGTCTCAATTTGTGAAAGGGGACACACTGACACATCATGTAGTAGAGGAAGGGTGAATATGGCATGAATCTACTGGTGTCTCTGTCCCCAACAGAAAGCCTTTACCATTCTTTTCATGTTTAATTTGCTCCCATGTCTCTCTTCTCCATGCTTTGACGTGATGTGGACTCCCATTGTGTGCTAGAAAATGAAATGAAATATGAATCAAACAAAATAATTCCTAGGGGGTTTCTCTCATGCCTTTGCCAGGCTTTAAGACATTAGGAGACTTTCTGCATGAATCCATTCAGGGGCAACAACTACGTGGGTCATCGAGTGAAAACTCCTTCCTGCTGATGCCTAACCTGAGGGGGCTGCAGAACTCTACAAAATCCAGCAAATGAATGGAAGCATCTTGACAATCATCAAAATGTTGTTTTCATCACACTGGGATCTCACAAGTGCCCCTTGATTCCCTTAATAACCTGGATTTGTTTTATTCAGACCAAAGTAAAGCACATTCTGATTCTATCACCAAACTTAAAAAAAACAAACCTCACTAATAGCAAATTTTCCTTATAGTACCTCCTTTTGGCTGTAATAGAATATTGGACACACAATTATGGCCTAATTGAAAATGGAATTTTGTCAATGGCTTCCCCCTTGGAGACAGTCAATTCCCTCATCATCCCCCAATAGATGGGCACAAGACCATGGCCAGTGCTAACCACTGTGATGTTTTCTGATGTGTAGAAGGATGCATGGAAATAGAAAGGCCTGTTTGTGCCACAAACAATCCTTCAACAGCACCTCACGATAACTCTATGAAGCTGGTATCAAAATTTGAACTTACCTTCTTTTTACATATCTATGCGTTCCTTGGGCAAAGAAAGACCAACAAAAACTTTTAAATCTTAAAGAGACAGAAAAATAACGTCATTTATCCCTCTAGGTCAATAAATTCTCCCCATGAGGCAATCACAATCTCAGAAAGTCAAACTGGCAGTGACCTAGGGGCCATGGAAAGATGCCTGGCAGAGGGATAGAAGGATATGAAAGAGCTCTCTGAGGGCATCCATGATAGGAAAAAGGGCAACTGCCAAGAGTGGGCTGCGCTAGTCTCTCTGATGAAAAGAATAGGAGGAAGGCCTCCCTTTCTATGGGAAATTTACAGAAATACAGGGAGAGAAGATTTGCATGGGGTGTGATCAGTCCTGCTGGATGGAGCCCCCTCTCCAAGGAGATCCATGGATATTTGGACTAAACAAGGTCACAGACCACCAGCTTAAGTAGTGCCAGGTGAAGCTGATCATTCAGCAACTTTTCTACTGGATACGGTTGTTTTAGTCATTGGGTCAATCTGATGACTGGCTTGGATGGCCTGCTTTATAAGGCAGCGTCAGGCCCAGCTGGCTAAGACCAGTGGAGTCTGTGCCAATTGGTCCAATTTGCTGCTGAGATCTGTCTTGGATGCAGCTGGAGGAGGACTGGAAGAGGCTTTGCCACAAGGTGTCAGTGGGAGCAATCCCCCAACTCTTCACCATCTCTCTGTGTTATCTATTACCAAGAGCATCTTTAAGGACATTGAAGGAGCACTTGATTTATTCCCGTCATTTCTCTCCCACCCTCCTCAATTATCTGATGTTATAAATAGACGTGTTTCAGACAGGTTGCCTGAAAATTCCGTTCCTCGGCTAGGAGATTCATTCCTATTTAATTTAGAGCTCATTTTCTGTTCAATATTTTAATACTTATCATTCCACTCAATACATCAGAACTGAGGAGAAAATAACTCCTTGGGAAAAATGGGAATCTATAAATAAAATAAATAGAAACAATCAATGAGCAGTCCAGGACTGCCTTCAGACTCTTGAAGCCAGATTTCCTACTTAATACTTGGCTTTTAGGTTATTAGTGAGGACCAACAGAGAATATGTTTTCATGTATTTGATGGAACAGGATGTTTGAATCTTGGGCACAATATCCAGTTACCTGAAACCAGCATCTCTCCTGGCCAATTCCCTTTGTAGCACTTGAAGATGGATTTTTTCTGTGGATTTTTTTTAACATCATGATAACTGAATTTCAGTATAATTGGTTTCCCTTGTAATCCCATGTATATTTTGCATTTACAACATCATTTTGAGAAGGGGGCTGTGAGCTTCCTCAGACTGACACAGGGGTCTGTGACATACAATTGTTAGGAAAAGAATCCCTGCTTTAAGGATATGAAAAAGACTTTCCTCATGACAACCCACTTGAGGGAGGTATGGAAGTCCTTATTTTACCCTTTTCAAAACTGAGGAAAGTGAAGCTCAGAGAGGTAAACTTATTTGCCCAAATTCACTCATCCTGCTAGGACTGCAGCATGTTGGGTGCACCATAGAGAACATTCTGGATTAAGCCTCTGAGGTCCCTTTCAACCCTGACATGCTGCAATTTGGTGAACCCAGGCTTTGTTGTCTCTAAGAATCTCCTTGGATAGGCTTCCTCTGGATGGAGAAAGGAGGAGAGGATAAAAGAACGGGGGGTTGTGATAGAAGGGAGGACAGATTGGGGGAGATGGTGAAAGGAAAGAGAATAGAATAGGATGGAAAGAAACACAGTTAGCAATAGTAACTGTACAGCAAGTTTGGAAGCAAGTTTCTCCTGATAAAGGCCTCATTTTTCAAACATAGAACTGAGCCAAATTTTTGAAAATAAGAGCCATTCCCCGAATGATAAATGATCAAAAGATATGATCACTTTTCAAATGAGGTAATCAGATCTATCTATAGCCATATGCAAAGATGCTCTAACTCACTAAGGATTGGAGAATTAAAATAAAAACAATTCTGAAGTCCTACCTCATACCTATTAGATTGACTAATATGATAGAAAAGGTAAATGACAAATGTTGGAGGGGATGTGGGGAAAATGAGACATTAATGCACTGTTGGTGGAGTTGTGAACTGATTCAACCATTCTGTAGAGTAATTTAGAATTATGCCCAAAGGGCTATAAAACCACGCATACCCTTTAACCTAGCAATACACTACTAGGTCTGTATCCCAAAAGAGATAAAAGGCAAAAAGGAAATGTGCAAAAATGTTTATAGCAGTTCTTTTCTGGGGGCAAATATTTAGAAATTGAGGGAACTGGGGAAGGGCTGAACAAGTTGTAGCATGTGATTGTGATGGAATACTATAGTACTATAAGAAATGATGTACAAGATGCTTTCAGAAAAACCTGGGAAGACTTAAATGAACTGAAGCAAAGTGAAATGTACTGTGTACAAAGTAACAGTGATATAGTTTGATGATCAGCTATGAATGACTCAGCCGTTCTTAGCAATACAAGGATCCAAGACAATGCTAAACGACTTAGGATGGAAAATAACTCTAGTGAGGAAGGAAGGGAGAGAATTTGGAAGTTAAAGTCTTAAGAACAAATGTTAAAGATTGTTTTTACATGCAACTGGGGAAAATAAAATACTAAATAAAAGCTAATAAAAATAAATAAAAATAAAAGTTGATTTGAGGCATACTTTGTGCCATTTTCTTTAAACATAAAAAAAGGAGGAGGGATCTGTGGCCTGGGTTGGTCAAGGGTGACCTAGTTTTTCTTAAGTGTCCTAAGCAGGCCTAGTTTAGAAATCACTAAGGAGAGGGAGAGTGTTTCCTGAAGGAGACAGATCTCTGGACTTGGAATCAGAGGACTGGGTTTGGACCTTGACTCTGTCACTTGCCGCCTGTGTGGTCTCAGGCCAGCGTCGAAGCTTCTGGGGCTTAGGCTCCTCCTTATACAAAATGAGAGTTGGAACATGAGGGGGCCCTCACAGACCTCTCATAGCCTAAACCTGAGCTCCTGGATGGAGCTCACCACAGAGCTGCCCCTGGGACTCCACTTCTCCTTAAGAGAGTTCAGTAATCTCAGTCCTGCCCTGAGGGAGCCAGGAAGACTTGACCTTGTCTCCTAGGATCTGCTGCTCCTCAGTGCCACTGCTGGATGTCTGCAGGAAGCCAGAGTGGTTGAGAATTGAAACACTATTGCACCTTTTCCTGCTACCAAGGGGCCCTGGGGCTGGTGAATGAGTGACTGAGGTGGTGGGGGCAAGTGGGAAGGAGTGGGCAGGTCAGCCAGGTGCAGGTTTGCCCAGCAGTGCCAAGGAAGCAAGTGGTGAGTAAGATGAAGGTCCCTTCAGCTGCTTTTGTCCTGGGGAGGTCCCTGGCACACTCCAGCTGTTTCTTGTAAAGCATTACCACTTCAAATTAATTCAGCAGACCTCGAACACTAGGCCCTCTGCCCCATCTTTGTGAAAACCTTAATACAGTTGCACCAGAGGCTTTAGAAGCTCAGCAGGTAGGACTTTCAGAAAGTGATATCTGCTCTTGGGTATCAGGATATTTGAATCAGAGAAAATTTAGAAAATAATGTCTGTGTTTTAGATTTCAGTCTCAAGATTGACTCATGATGATTTTTTGATATGAATGGAGATGCAGTCCAGCTTCTCACTCCAGCCGATTGGAGTCCAGTTTTACCACTCTGTCCCACATTCTGGCAAGGCTGGTTCTGAAATGCAGCTTATTAGCAGTTTTAATAGGATGCTGAAAGAAGGCTTTCAGTGGATGTAAAATTCTGGTGAAAAATGAAAAGCAATTAGGAGGGTTTTAGGGGGTAAGTCAAGCCCATGCCCCCAGCGGTGATGTGAGAGTTTAATTAGGAAATTTTGCAAGGGGAGGGGAAGGCAGCAGCAGCAGCCACAGCAGCAGCGATGGCTGAACCTTGGAGGCAGTAGCAGCCTGCCCAGCTGGAGTGTAGGCTGCCTTCCTCCTCCATTCTCTATTCACTTTTCTTTCATTCATTTTAGATACAACCTTTCCTGGTGAAGTTCTGCAGAGTGTCCCTCTATCTCATGAATCTTCAGGAGATGTGTTAGCAGACAGTAAGGCTGCCCCTGATGACATCCTCACGGTCTGGTAGGAGTAATTGCTGAGCCCTAATATCTGAAGGCTCCTGAATAATGGGAGAAGCTTAGCAGGATCACAGAAAGGCAAATCTGATTTTTTGAAGAGGGTACTGAATGGAGGATGCCAAGTAGAAGCAATGATCTTGACTTCATTTCCTGGAAAAATTCTAGGATGCAGTGTTGAAGGGATAATGAATAAACTTCTAGGAAAGGAAATTGTGCTTACATGGAGCCAAACTGGTTTCATCAAGAAGAGGGCATGCTAACAGAGTGGTGGATCAGGTTAGGTGCACATTACATTATAGTAAATGGCCATTGTAATCTAGTATGTGATAAGCCCAAAGAACCAAGTTTTTAGAACAAAAACTCATTATTTGATGAAAACTACTGGGAAAACTGGAAAATGGTGTGGCAGAAAGTAGGTATAGACCAACATCTCACACCTTATACCAAGATAAAGTCAAAATGGATAAGTGGTTTACACAGACTCCATAGCTCTTTCTCTGGGTGTGGACAGCATTTTCCATCATAAGCAAATAAAGAAAGCATGGAATAGTTTATCTGTTAGATATATAGATAAGGGAAGAATTTAGGACCAAAGAAAATATAGGGAGTATTACAAAATGTAAATTAGATAATTTTGATTATGTAAAATTAAAAACTTTTTGCACAAACAAAGCCAATGCAACCAAAATTATAAGGAAAAGAGAAAACTGGGACAATTTTTTTTGCAATAAATATCTCTGATAGAGGCCTCATTTCTGAAATATATAGAGATTTAAGTCAAATTTATAAAAATGCAAGTCATTTCATCAACTGACAAATGGTCAAAGGATATTAACAAACAGTTTTCAGATAAAGAAATCAAAGCTATCTATAGCCATATGGAAAATACTCTAAATCATTATTGATTAGAGAAATTAAAATTAAAACAATTCTGAGGTACCACCTCATGCCTATCACAGTAGCTAATATTACAAAAAAGGAAAATGATGGATATTGGAGGGAATGTGGGAAGACTGGAACACTAATGTATTGGTAGAATTGTGAACCAATCCAACCATTCTAGCGAGCAATTTGGAACTGTGCCTAAAGGGGAACCAAATTGTGCATACCCTTTGATCTAGCAATACCACTAGTAGATCTGTATCCCAGAGAGATCATAAAAAGGGAAAAGGACACACGTACAAAAATATTTATAGCAGCTCCCTTAAAAAACTTTACTTATTTTTAGTTTGCAGCATTCACTTCCGTAAGATTTTGAGTTCTAAATTTTCTCCCACTCTGTCCCCTCCCCACTTCCCAAGATGGCATGCAATCTAGTATAGACTCTACATATACATTCATATTAAGCATATTTTCACATTAGTCTTGTAAAAAAGGATTACAACCAATGGGAGAAACCATGAAAAAGATGAAACAAACAAAAAGAGGAAAAAATAGTCTGTTTCAATATGCATTCAGACTCCACAGCTCTTTCTCTGGATGTGGACAACATTTTCCATTGTGAGTCTTTTGGAGTTGTCTTAGAGCCTTGCAATGCTGAGAAGAGCTAAGTTTATCATGCAATTTGGTAATTGCACAATGTTACAGTCACTGTATACAGTGTTCCCCTGGTTCTGCTCACTTCACTCAGCATCAGTTCATATAAGTCTTTCCAGGTTTTTCTGAAGTCTACATGCATATCATTTCTTATGGAACAATAGTATACCATTACGTTCATATATCACAACTTGTTTAGCCATTTGCTAGCTGATGGGCATCCCTTCAATTTCCAATTCTTGGCCACCACAAAAAAGAGCTGCTTTAAGTAGTTTTGTACACAGGATCCTTTCCCCTTTTTAACTGACCTCTTTGAGATACAGACCTAAAAGTAGTATTTCTGGGTCAAAGGGTATGCACAGTTTTACCACCCTTTTATAACCCAAATTGCTTTCCAGAATGGTTGGATTTGTTCACAACTCCACCAACAAAGCATTGGTGTTCTAATTTTCCCACATCTTTTCCAGCATTTATCATTTTCCTTACTTGTCACATTAGCCTATCTGATAGGTGTGCTGTGGTACCTCTGAGTTATTTTCATTTGCATTTCTCTAACCAATAATGATTTAGAGCATTTCTTCATATGTTTATAGATACCTTTGATTTCTTTATCTGAAAACTACCTGTTCATATCCTTTGGCCATTTTTGAAGTGGGGAATGACTTGTATTCTGATAAATTTGACTCAGTTCTCTATATATTTGAAAAATGAGGTCTTTATCAGAGACACTGGTTGTAAAAATTGTTTCTCAACTTTCTCCTTCCCTTCTAATCTTGGTTGCATTGGCTTTGTTTGTACAAAACTTTTCAATTTGATGTAATCAAAATTATTCATTTTGCATTTTGTAATGTTCTCTATTTCTTGTTTGATCATAAATTCTTCTATTCTCCATAAATCTGACAAGTTAACCTTTGCTCTCCTCATTTGCTTATAGTATCAACCTTTATATCTAAATCATGTTTCCATTTTGACTTTATTTTGGTATATGGTGTAAGATATTGGTATATGCCCAGTTTCTATCATACTCTTTTCTAGTTTTCCCAGCAGTTTTGTTAAATAGTGAGTTCTTTTCCCATAACCTGTAGTCCTTGGGTTTATCAAACAGTAGATTACTATAGTCATTGAATACTGTGTCTTGTGTAACTAATCCATTCCATTGATCCATCACTCTATTTCTTTGCCAGCGCCTAGTAGTTCTGGTGATCGCTGCTTTATAATGCAGTTTTATATCTGGTAAGAATAGGCCACCTTCCTCAGAGCTTTTCTTTTCATTAATCCCCTTGTATTCTAGACCTTTAGTTGTTCCACATGAATTTTGTTATTTTTTCTAGCTTTATAAAATAATTTTTTGGTATTTTGATTGGTATGGCACTGGATAAGTAAATTAATTTAGGAAGAATTGTAATTTTTATTATATTAGCTCAACCCACCCCGGAGTAACTGATATTTGTTAAATTATTTGGATCTATAGCTGCTTTTTTGTGGTGGCTAAAATTGGAAAGAGGATGCCCATCCATTGGGGAATGACAGAACAAGCTGTGGAATATGATTGTGATGGAGTACTATTGCGACATAAGAAATGACAAGCAGGATGATTTCAGAAAAACCTGAAGAGACTTAAACCAATTGCTGCATGGTGAAGTGAACAGAACCAGAAGAATGTTGTATACAGTAGCAGCAGCATTGTATGATGAGTAATTGTAAAAGACTTAGCTCTTCTCAGCAATACAATGATCCAAGACAATCCTAAAGGATGAAGCACACTATCCTCCTCCAGAGAAAGAACTGATATTGATTGAATACAGACTGAAGCAGGCTGGTTTTTACTCTTTCATTTTTTCTTTTGTCTAAGTCTTGTACAAAATGACTAATATGGAACTATTTTACACAATTGTACATGTATAACCTCTACCTGATTGATGACTATCTCAAGGAGGGAGGAAGGGAGGGGAGGGAAGGATCAAATTTGGGACCCAAAACTTTAAATAATGTTAAAAAAATTGATTCAAAAGAGAACAGAGCGAGTTAGACTTGTTTAGTGTCTTCTCTTGCCAGGCTTACCGGACTGATAGGCTGGGGAAGTGCCAAACATGTGCTTTAAGAAACCACTTGATAGTCTTTCATACTATTTTTGTGAGAAAATTGAAGATTCAAGGGCCGGAAAAATATAGTTAGACCGACTTAGAATTGGCTGTAGGGCTGTACCCTCCCAGTCATCACCAATGGTAAGGGTCAGCAGGAATGATGTCTCTAGGACCCCCAGAGGGGAATGTGAGAGATTATCCCCAGCACTCGGGCACAGACATGGAATGGCAGGTGTGTGGGACAATGACGCAAGTGTAGTGGAATCATGGCTGTGTGGAGAAGAATCTTGCAGGAAGACTGAAAAAGCAGGAAGGAGCCAAACAGGGAAGGTTATGGGTAATTCTGAAGGCAGTAGGGAGCCAACAGAGTTTGCTGAGTTGGGCAAGGGGAGTGACATGATCAGACTTGTGCCCTTTGGTGGATGGGTGGAAGATGGATTGAAATGGGTGGAGATAAAGGTTATGTTATTGAGTCATCTGGGGTTTTCTTGGCAAAGATACTAGAGTGACTCTGCATTTCCTTCTCCAGCTCATTTAACAGATGAGAAAACAGGCAAATGGGGTGAAATGACTTGCCCAGGGTCACACAACTAGTACGTGTGTGAGGCCAGATTTGAACGCAGGAAGATGAGTCCTCATGATTTCATGCTTGGCTCCGTGTACTAAGGCGCCAGCTAGCTGCCTTGAGATGAGGTAGAGAGCTGGAATGGGGGTCATTCCAGCACTGTAGGTGAGCCTTGTGGGCTTTGAACTGGGCGGGGGGTGGCGTATGAGTGCAGAGAGGAGCAGGACAGGAGGTCTACTGTAGAGACAGAAATGTCGAGATTTGGCAGCTGATTGGATATGCAGGTGATGGGAGGGAGTGGTCAAGGATGACCTCAAGGCAATCCCTGCCCTCTAGGAGCTTAGATTCTAACTGGAGAAGTTGGCAGATGAATAGCAGGGGTGGGGTGGGGGTAGAGGATGAAGAGAGGCTAAAGGACCTGAGTGAGGCAGGTGGAGAAGTCTGGGCTGGAGCTGGAAGAGGATGGGCGGAAGCAGTGAGTGGGGCTGGCTTGGGTACCTCCTCCAAATGGAGCTTCCCAGAGGAAGGCACCTTCCAGAATCTGAAGCCTGCCCAAGAGGAGGCATGTTCTGGAAGGCAAAGGCTGCTGGGGCATGCAGAAGAATCTGGGGAGTCAAGGCCCATGAGAGGCATAGACTAGACCCCTGGGGCCCCCAGTAGCACCATCAGCAGCAGCAGATGCCTTCTTGCCAAACAGACTTGCCCCTGTCTTGTCTCAGGTGCAGAGGCAGGAGCCCACAGGCTCCCAGGTGTGATGGGGCATCCCAAACCAGAGCTAAACTCAGAAACAGACATCCTTGTAGATGTGCACCTTTCAACATCAAGCCTATTCCTTTCAGCCTTGTGCCCATAACTCAGTTATTTTAGCTTATTCCAAGCAGCAGGGAAAGTCTCACTCGTCTGATAAAATGTCAGTCAGTGTTGTGAAAACAATGACTAATTATCGAGTAATTTACGAAGTTGGTGATTTTATTCTGGATCCAGGGATAAATAGTGTTTCTGCTCAGATTGTGTCTAAGTGAAGCATGGTGAGCCCAAAGCTGCACAGACTCCACTCTGCCCATTTAACAAGCATTTATTAAGGCCCCACTGTGTGTGATGCACTCTGTGCTTATGGGATCCTCTAAGAATATCTTTCAGGACTAAATGGTCTGAAATTCCAGGCCCTGTGGGTTTGGGGTGAAACGGACTATTTTAATCCATCATTTTTTTTAAAGCAATTGGGGTTAAGTAACTTGCTCAAGGTTACACGGCCAGTCATTATTTATGTGTGGGTGCTCATTTTCTGAGGCCGGATCTGATCTCGGGTCATCCCAACTCCGAGGCCGGTGCTCTTACTCGCTGCGCCACCTAGCCACCCCAAGTCCATCATTTTTGACCAGTGATCTTCGTGCTTATGCTGACATGCCAGCCGTTCTGACAGGACCTTGGAGGAAGTCAACGTCTGGAGAGGCTGTTGCAGGGGCCCTGATGAGACCCAAGTGGGATCTGGAAGATCCTGGCCCAGGGGGAGGGGCAGAGTCTGGCATAGTAAGAAAGGGTGTTTGTGTTTGAGAACCTGACTTTAAGTCTTCCCACTTACTCTCTGAGTGACCTTGAACAAGTGGCTCAGACCTCTTCAAGTCTTTAGTTTCCTGTTCTGTAAAGTGAGGGGTTAGATGAGGAGGCCTCTGAAACTCCGCTCAGCCTGAATCTACAAGCCTGTGCAGTTGTGTTTCAGCGCTGGGCGAGCTAATCAAGCCTCTCACCCTCAGTGTCCTCCTCTTTCAAATGGGGGTGATGACAGCTGCCCTGCCAAGCTCACAGACACATTGTGGGGATCACAGACTGTCAGAGTGTAAGGAAACTTAGGGACCAGGCAGCCCAACTAACACCTCGGAGAGTTCCCGCTTCTGGGACCTCTCTTATGCTATGGCCTATTTCCTTTGGGGAAGCTCTAATTGTCAGGAGACTTGTTTTTTACATAAAGCCTAAAGTTTCTTTTTCATCCATCCATTCATTTGTTTATTTTTTTATTGTTTAACTCCTGCAGGTGGTTTCTAGTTCTGCCACTGGGGCCAAGCTGGACAGCTGTAATCCTTTGAGGAAAGTCTTTCAGGCTCTTGAAAATCATCATCGTGCTCCCCTTCCCCAAGTCTTCTTTTTTATCAGGAAAAATCATCTCCCATGTTTTCAGCTGTTTCTCATATGGTGTGGATTCCAGGCCTTGCCTCATTCTCGTTCCCTCCTCTGGAAACCCTAGGGCTTATCCCCATCTGTCCTGGACTGGGCACCTAGGCCTGAGCCTAACGCTCTACAAGTGCCATGACCACAGCCCAGTGCAGAGGATGCTCCTCTCTGCATATCCCCAGGAGCTCTGCCTCTGCTAACATTGTCCGAGATAGGTCGGCATTTTGGGGCGCTGCCACACCACAGTGCTGACTCACAGGGTGCCAGCAAGCCACCAAAACCCCCAGATCTTTTTCAGGACTTTGTCGTCTTGTCCACTGACATGCAGGTGCCCTTCACTTGTCCTGTGTAAATGGTGTGTGAGTTATTTGGGACAAGTGATCATTTTCTGATGGAGAAGGACTTGGAATGCCAGATGTTAACTACTGGATTTCGTGTTGTGCATGTGCCTCACTTCTCTCTTTTGTCATGATTTTCAATTATGTAACTTTCAAAAATGGCCCGGACTCCAAGGGAACTTGTGGCTCTTAAGAGGTGTGCTTCAGTGACTTACAGACATCACCTTGGCTGTTGATCTGTCGAAGTCACGTGTTCAAGGTCCATTCAAGCCCATAATGAGACACTCAATTAACTGCACTAAGAAAAATAAAGCACTGTGGAAAATGAAAACCAGAGCTAAGGACTCATGGCCTTTTGCTGCCAAACAGCATCATGAATCCTCAGAAAAGGGGAAATCCTTCAGAGAAAAGTGGGGGTGAGAAGAGCTGGTGGAAAAGCTGTCTGCAGCTCATGAAGCTGGAAAAAGCATGAAGACCAATGAAATAGGAGGAAACACAGCAATACAAAGGCTGCTGACCATCGCTCTGAAGAAAGAGAATGGGCTGTGGCAAGGGATGTAAAAGCTGGACGACCGAAGATGGGAGAATGCAGATTTTGCAGAGAGACCCCCTTTCTCATCCATGGCTCTCCCAAACCTTCCAGAAGTCTGCAATGTCTGGGCATCTTTGTTAGGTTGTAAACCACCTACCCACAGCAAGGTCAGGGGATGCCTGGAAATCTTGTCTCCATGGTGATCTCTGATAAATACATTGATAGGCTGAGACCTTGATGTGATCTGGAATAAGAACCATTCCCAAATTGGGGGTCGGGGAGGGAAATATGCTGCAATGGAATCTTGTGCCAGGTCACATATCACCAAAGATTAGGAAATCTATCCAAGAAACGGAGATCAATATTCATCAGTTGGGGTGGCTTGGGAACATGCCTGCTTTAAACTCCAGCAAAAACCTAAGGGCTGGAAAGCTACATTTTGGGGAAAAATGTACTATTCATTACAGGCTGTTTAATAACCAATGAGAAAAAGTGTGATTTCATTCTGAAGTAGAATTAAAGAATATGTCAAAATCTTCTCATCTTCCTGCCAAATCATGTAAAACAAAATGTAGGCATACTGCCTATTATAAGCTTTTTTAATGCAAAATGTTATAAAGTATGTCATTAACAAAATGGTTTTAAAAAACAATTATTTTATCTTGTCACAAGTAGTTTGCACCACCCCAAGTCACTATCACTGATCTTTTTTTGGAGGGGGGGGAGTTCAACTAAAAGCACTTTATGGACATCAGTGGCCTACTATCATTTGTTTAGATTTTTGTTTTGTAGACTTTTGTGTGGGTGAACAAAATGCCTGGATCCGTGCTTGATTACTGGGGTGTCAGCTCCTCTCTTGCAGACTCCCTGGTAAGTCTCCAGGACAGCTTCAGGAGCGTACAGGCCAGCAGGGACGAGGGGCATCCCGTTTGGTTCCCAGTGGCCTTAGTTTCTTGTTTGGAATCTGTTCTATGTGCTTGCTCAGATCTATTCATCCAGGCTCACCTCTCTGCTGGCCTCTAGTCTTTCCTCTCCAAATGTCTCTTGGCCGTCTCAAACTGGATGTCCCATAGATATCTGGCCCTCAGCACATCTAAGACTGAACTGAGCCTCTCTCTGTGTCCTCCCCATTTTCTAACTGCCCTCTCACCCTCTGAGGTGCCCACATCCTCCCAGTCACCCATGTTCCCCACCTAAGCACCACAGATTATTCTTCAGCCTCTTTCTCTCTTGCTCTTATGCCCAATATGTGATCAGTTGCCCATTACTATTCATTCTGCCTTGGTAACATCTCTCCCGTGTCTCTCCTCTGATGCTGCCTCTACCTTGGTCCAGGCTGTCACCCCACTCCTGCCTGAACTATTACAATTCCCTCTGCTGGATATGGCTGCCTGAAGGCTCTCCCTCCTCCAATCCATCCTCACTCAGCCATCAGACTGATGTTCTTAAAGGACAAGTATGCAAGTTCTAATTCCCCCTCCACACCCATTCAACAAACCCCCCAATGGTTATCACATATAAAACCCAATGCCTGTCTGTTAGAATCCTTCATGGCCTGTGCCTTCCCACATCTCCAGACTCCTCACACCGCATTCTCCAGTTCAGTGATACTCTACCCTTTGGGGTATAGGGTGTGCTCAAGGAAGGCTTGCACCTCTGGCTTGAGGGCTGCTTTCCCCCTCTGCTGATTATCTGACTCACCTACCTCTGTGCTTCCAAGATACTATAGCATGTGCAGTGGCCACACTCAGTAAAGTGTTTTGGCTGTTGGGCTAAACCAGCCTGAGGATAACCAAAGGGCATCCACCCTGTCAGAGGTGTCTGCCCAAAGCTCCCCCACCTTAGACTGAGATCCTTGAGAACAGGAACTGGTATTTGCCTTTCTTTGTATCTCCAGCACTAACACAGGGCCAGGCACACAGCTGGCTTCTAGTGAACACTTGTTGTCTTGATTATATTCTGAAAATTTTTCATTTCACATAGTTCGTAGTTTATGAAGATTTACTATGTCACCTATGACAGTGTTGTTCTTAACGTTTCACAGATCAATGGTGTGTTTGGGAGCATGTGAGCCACCTTTCCATCTGTAATGACGCTTCACTGCCAGCACACCCTAACGTGTGGATTTTCAAGGGTATTGTGGGATTTGTATTTGTAGTAGGTGATTTGTTATATGTTTATAAAAGATGAGGGACCTTGTGGGGGTGTAATTCTTGCCACTTGACCATGCCTTTTGAGGATCTGGGAGCTCTGGCATCTTTGCAACTTGAAGAGATATCCAGGGAGTTTGGCAGAGGCAGTATTTGAAACCAGGCCCTTTGACTTTGGAACTGAGGTGTTTTCCTTCTGGTAATATTTGATAAATCCCGTGGTGCATGCCTGCTCTCAGCTTGTCCTCTTGCTCAGTGAAGCAATGCCTGCTTATTCCAGAAGTCCTTATCAAGGTTTTTAACCTACTTATCATGTCCTTGAAGAATGTTGCAATTTTCTTCTCTCTCTCTCTTTCTCTCTCTCTCTTTGGCAAGGAAGTGTTCATCTTTCACAGCTGCCTCATGGTGATGGGAGTTTCATTAAAACTGTACCGCTTTTTGCTAGGATCCTTTCCCAATCTGGAGTGTGCCCTTTTATACTTCCAGAGGTATAAATTAAGACTGATATTGCATGGGGGTGTGTTGATTTAAATATGCTCTTCCCATTAAGCTTTGACTAAAGTAATCAGAGCAAGTCTTCTAGCATGTTCAGCCACAATCTTCTTTTTGGTACCTTTATGCTCAGTGTGTTTTGTCTGGAGGGGCCCAGGTATTGCCAGTATCACTTCCATCCTTCACTTTCACCTTCGTCCCTTGGTCACATAGACTCCCCATTCAACCTCAAAGCTGCCAGTCTTTATCTTTCCTTAGTGTACATCAAGGATTCTACATTCTACATTTTTCAAGTCCTACTGACATTTTGATAACATTGGAGAAAGTTTCCATATGATAATGGAGCTGCTTAATGGGTTTTTGGTGGAGGCAGATGGTTTGAGATCCACCATGTACAATGTTTTGATCTGATTCCCTCTTTAACTGGGAAGTCATTATTAGTTCTACTTGAGAGAGATGAGAGTGGGTTTAAGATGGAATGGGAGCTTAATGAGATTAAACTGCTTTCCTGAAAATGCCACATTTTGTATCAATTATTCTTGATAATATTTGTTTTGGTGCCATATTTTAATAGAAAAAAAATTCCCATGTATATGTTAAAATCTTGATCTAGCATTCTTGCCGTATGCCAGTCTATATACATGTATGTATGTGTATCTCTATACAAACAGATATATACATATACATACACATGTGTGTTTGCAGTGCATGGGATTGAATGGAGGCTCTGTGCAATCAGCAAAGACAGACGACATGTGACAGGGCTTTCAGGCAGCTTATTCAGTAATTATTGAATTAATGAGAAGCTGTTGATTGTCACGATGTTGGTGTCAGCATTTGTGCTGCTGCTTCTTCCTCGGTTCCCTATTTACATGTTTTGGCCTCCTCACACCCGTCATGGACCCTTCATTGTCCTTTGAATAATACTCATTTTAATTTTTCAGTGACTTATGTCCATGACTTGCCTTTCATACCATAGCACCAGTAGAATCTTGTTATTGAAGGATGGGCCACTATTTTAAAAAAGAAGACAGGTTTGGCATGTAGTCAAAGGAAGGGACACCTGGCAGATAGTCTGAACACTCTACCAATATTCTTATGACAATGGAAACAGGTGAAGAAGGCTCCCAGCATGTATAGTGATTACCCCTGCAGTGAACTTATGGGGGGGCCATGGGCAAGAGCTGCCCAGGTCAGGAGGCAGGGGGAGTAGAGAAGTGATGGAGGAAATGACCATTTCAAGGAAACCACAGGGCAGAGCCAAGACGGTGGAGCAGAAGCACAAACATGGCATGGGCTCCAGCAACAACCACTTCTAATACCTGTAAAAAATGACTCTAAACAAATTTTAGAGCTACAGAACCCACAAAATGACAGAGAGAAACAAATTTCCCACTGACGACTGTTCAGAAGGCAGACAGGAATAGTCTATCAAAGTGTCCTAAGGTTCCAGCCCCAGGGTGGTCCCAACCAGCAGGGCCAGAAAAGACTTCAGGAGAGTGAATCATCAGCAGCTGCAGTGGTTTCCACAGTTCTCAACCCATAAATGCCAAAGACAAAGTAAAAGGTCAGTGTCAAACTCTGTTGGAACCAGGGTGAAGAAAGAGTGTGTTCTGGCCCCTGCCCCTGGGGCAAGAAACTGTCGGAAGTGTGGTGGCCATGCTGCATGGCTGCCTCAGGAGCTCCTGGACTGCAGAGTATAGGGGGACCAAATGACCATTCAGAGGGTCGTCCCAAATTTCAGAGTTCCCAGGTCAAGGAGAAAATACTGCAAACAGTCAGGAAGAAACACTTTGAATATTGTGGAATCACAATCAGGATAACACAAGACCTAGCAGCTTCTACCTTAAGGGATCAAAGGGCTTGGAATATGTTATCCTGAAGGTAAAAGGAGCTAGAACTAAAACCTACCCAGAATCACATACCCAGCAAAACTGAATATAATGCTATAGGGGAAAATATGGTCATTCAATGAAAGAGAGGATTTTCAAGCATTCTTGATGAAAAAACCAGAGCTGAACAGAAAATTTGCCTTTCAACTACAAGAAACAAGAGAAGCATGTATCCAGGATAGCATAGAAGGAAATATAGTTAGTCTTTCACAATATAATTACTATGGAAATGTTTTGTGTAACTACACACATACAATCTATATTGAATTGCTTATCTTTCCAGTGAGGGTGGGTGAGGAGGGAAGAAGGGAAAAAATCTGAACTCAAAGTTTTAAAAATGAATGTTTAAAAATTGTTTTTTATAGGCAACTGGGAAATAAGATATATAGGCACTAGCTTTTAGAAATCCATCTTGCCCTACTAGAAAGTTAGGGAGGAATGGGGGAGTATATAAGAGGGAACACATTGGGGGAAGGGGTATTCAGTAGGCTTGCTATTTTGGGGTGGGGGTAGGGGAAAGACAGGGAGAAAATTTGTAACTCAAAATCTTGTGGAACTGAATGTTGAAAACTAAAAATAAATAAATAAATACATTGGAAGAAAAAAGGAAAGAGGATGAACTAAAAAAAAAAAAAGGAAATCACAGATCCCTCAGAATGTTTGCATATTATTACTAATTTTTATTATATTTCACAAAATTTTTTTATTATTTATTATTATAGTATTGCATAGACTATAACTGATAAGACACTTCCAGCAGGAGATGGAAATTTGCTTTTCAAAGAGACAAGCTTTACTCCAAAATTAATGCCACAAAAGAGGCTTTCTGTTAAATTTTAGTGCCACCCCTTCCCCTAAAGAGGAGGACAATAATGTTAGAGGGAGGATTTGAACCCAGGCTTCCATGACTCTAAGCTCAGCACCCAGGACACCAAATACCTCTGGTGGTGACTGTAGTGATGATGACCAAAAAATCATGAAGTGGTTTATGGGACAGGGAGAATTCGGGGAGTATTGGAATTCTCCAAGGGGAGGATGGTGCTATTTATAGAGTGGGAAAGACAGACTGATTAAAGCATCTTAGAGCAATGACACATTGGGCTCTTTAATAGAGCCCGACACCATGACCCTCCAGCCATCATCGATCACCCAGCTTGCCCTTCACTGGTCGTCTTCCCACTGCCTTCAAGTCATCACGGAGATTGCATCGATTTCATCATGACTTTTCCTCCCTCCATATTTCATGTCTCCTTTTCATCTTCCCAGTGTTTGACAATGAAAAATTACTGACTTTTTTTTTCTAAGACACAAACATCTAACATCTGTCTCCAACCACTGGCCTCATTACTTTTTACTACTTTTTGTCTCTTTTTCTTTTTAAAGTCAGAATATATCAATATTCAGTGGAAAGAGAACTGGATTTGAAGAAAAAATGGCTCCATCTGCTCCTGTATGACTGTGGATGGTAAAGTTACAGAAATCTGAGTGTCCTCATCTGTAAAATGGGAACAATAACATTATTCTACTATCTTATAGAGTCAGAGTGAGGATACAGTGGGATAAGAGATGTCAAAGCATGTGAAAAGAGTGAAGTGTTGGGTAAACACTAATTACAAATTGGAGTAGAGGAAAGACTGGGATCAGAGTTAGAAGACCTCCCATCCCATCCCTTCCCTCCTCCATTATCTCTTTTTCTTTTCCCTCCTTTCCTCTCCCCTCTCCCCTCCTGTTCCCTCTCTCCTCGCCTCCTTTTTCCCTCTCCTTCCCTTCTCCTTCCCCCCCTCTCCCCCCATCCCTTCCTTCTCTCCTCCCCTCCTTTCCTCTCCCTTCTCCCCTCCCCTTCTCTTTTCCTTCTCTCCTTCCCTCCTTTCCTCTCCCCTCCCCTTCACTCTCCCTTTCCCTCTCTCCTCTCCTCCCTTTTCCCCTCTTCTTCACTCCTCTTTCCCCCTCTCTCCTCCCCTCCTTTCCTCTCCCCTCCCCTTCACTCTCCCTTTCCCTCTCTCCTCTCCTCCCTTTCCCCCTCTTCTTCACTCCTCTTTCCCCCTCACCTCTCCCCTCCTCCTTTCCTTCCCTCCTTCACTCTCCCTTCCCTCTCCTCTCCTCCCTTTTCCCCTCTTCTTCACTCCTTTCCCCCCTCTCCTCCCCTCCTCTCTCCTCCTCACTCTCCCTTTCCTCTCCCCTCTCCCCTCCTTTTCCCTCTCTCCTCTCCTCCTTTTCCCCTCTTCTTCCCTCCTCTTCCCCCCCTCTCCCCCCCTCCCTTCCTTCTCTCCTCCCCTCCTTTCCTCTCCCTTCTCCCCTCCCCTTCTCTTTTCCTTCTCTCCTTCCCTCCTTTCCTCTCCCCTCCCCTTCACTCTCCCTTTCCCTCTCTCCTCTCCTCCCTTTTCCCCTCTTCTTCACTCCTCTTTCCCCCTCTCTCCTCCCCTCCTTTCCTCTCCCCTCCCCTTCACTCTCCCTTTCCCTCTCTCCTCTCCTCCCTTTCCCCCTCTTCTTCACTCCTCTTTCCCCCTCACCTCTCCCCTACCTCCTTTCCTTCCCTCCCTTCTCCTCTTTTTCCTCTCTCTTTCCCTCCTTTCCTCATCAACAGCTCATCTGTAGTGGAGATTATGGGTGTGTGTACGGGAAAGCGTTTCCAGTCTTTTGGATTGGGTGATCTTGGGTAAGTGCCTGCCCCTTTCTGGGCTTCTATTTCTTTCCCAATGCCCAGTCACTTCTACGATGGTTTCCAGCTCTTGAAGCCGCATGCGGCCGATGAACTCCTATGGACTCACCCGTGGCGCCGCTCTCTCAGCGTGGGCTTCTCTACTAGAGAGCTTCGTCCCGTCGCCTTCTTAGGTGGCCCTTTTATCAGGGCCGTAGACACGGATCTGGGGAGCCAGAGTTCAGAATCCTTTGGAGAACTCACTTAACACATAAAGAAAGGTCTGGAGACCTGAGGTCTGGAGAAATGAACCCGCTCATCCAGAGCCGTAGAAGGAGTGGGAGCAGAGCGGGAATTCTGCCCAATGTGAGCTCTCGTTCCCCCCCCCCCCCCCCGACTGTGATGGGGGCACCACCCCTTTTGTGTTTTCACTGATCCTGGCACTTGTTTTCAACCAGCCCTTTTGGGCGCTGTCACCCGAATGCCAATGCTGCTAGCCTGCTCTTGTTTTAAAATTTGCTGCAAAGGAGTCATGAGAACATGGACCCAAGTCAAGCACCGTATGGGGTGGGGTTGATGGCTGATCCAGTCCATAGTGATAGCACATGCCATTATGCTTCATGGAGGAGTGGCCCAATGCTTCTGTGGGATTCCCCTTTCAAGTCACACCTGAAGCCAACCAGCCTGGCAGCCCAATGTTTCCATACATCACTGTATTGCCAAGAAGCCCTTTAGAAAGTGTGACATCCCTCCCCATAGTGACTCACTCTAAAACACTGCTCTGGGGAAGGATTTGAGAGGAATAACTGATCCCTTTCCCAGGCAGCAACTCAGCATCTTTGAACAGAGGCAAGTGGGATGCCAGGTGGGATGAACCTGCTTAATACACAGAGAGATATTTAATGAGGACTTGGAAGTGTGTGGACCTTGGGGGCAATTTCAGCTCAGAACAAATATTCAAATCCCTCCAAAATGACTCCTATAAAATAAAGGTAGAATTCTTTTTTTTGTTATTAAAGCAATTGGGGTTAAGTAACTTGCTCAAGGTTATGCGGCTAGTTATTTATTTATGTGTGGGTGCTCATTTTCTGAGGCTGGAACCAATCCCGGGTCCTCCTGACTCCTGGGCGGGTGCTCTTACTCACTGTGCCACCTAGCCACCCCTAAAGGTAGAAGTCTTAACCCTGACCTTTAAGACTCTGACACATATCCACACTCCTGCCAAGAGTATAGAATCATCCTATGAACCCATATCTCTGCTAGACCTTACTGCGCCTACAGTGACATTCTGTGTGGTTCTTCCCCTAACCAGAGAAGAGACAGAGGAGAACCTGGTCTGAGTGTACCTCTGATGATTAGAGAGGGTGGCCCCTGAGTCCTGTGTATGCATCTGTTCTCATTACTTTAGCTGCCTCTTGCTCAAGCCCCCCTGCTCACTTCTCAGCCCCACTTTGGGGGTAGAATCTCCTGCATCCCACACCCCAGGCTAGAGATGAAGATCCCTGAGGAGGGATTGGGTTGTCCCCTTTTTAAGAGTCAGAACAACTTTAAATCAAGGAGATTCTGCTCTGCCGGCAACATCAAGGTACTGTTGAAGCATTTAGGATTAAGGTTCCAGTCCCTGCACCCCTCTCTGTGCCCCTTTTCTGGTACTGTTGGTTGGACACTGATTGGGAGAGGACTGACTATATTATCCCACCTTTCCAAAAAGCTACAAGATAACAAGATGCCTACAGAAGATTATGGTATTGCCAACAAGTGCCAAGCAATCAGGTTGCCAAAGCTCTTTGGGAATTCTGTCAAAGCAATGCATATAAAATGTTATTCTTTGAGAGATGCCTCCTATAGTGTCGAGATGGAGTGGGATGAGGGCTTAAGTGGGAGGCAGGAGACCCAGCTTCAAATCTTGGGTCTCACTTTTATTAGCTGTATGATGTGTTCCTTGCCTTGGTTTCCTCATCTGTAAAATAAGATTTGAATTACTTACCTGAGAGGAATAACACCTGCTGGGCTGGCTTGGTTGGGTCTGGGTGGGACCGGATGTCCACTCAGGTCCATCTGGGCTTGGAGAGTCTAGGAATCTTGGAAAAGGAAAGTGCTTATAATCCCTAATGTGCTGTAGACACCCGGTGCCAAGGGCCCTTGTGGGAAAGGATTTTTTAGCTCCAGAAATGTGAATACTTCGTTTTTCCTCGTGGTCTCAGAGGGTGAGTCATAACGAGAGGTCACATTGGGGGTTACAGCCCCTGTTTATCAGTCATGGGCTGGCTTCTTCAGAATCAGTGCAGTCCTGTTGGTGTGTGTGTGTGTGTGAGCACTTTCTTTCTAACGGAAATCTTTCTCCTAACAGAAATCAGTTTTTCTTAGCACAAAAAAGAGCCCCATGTGAAGCAATAGGAGAGTGTCTCAGTCCTTCCATAAGATCTCTGACCCGAGCAGCAGCACCCTGCCTCTGGGTGATGGGTGCATCTGTGGGGCAGTGGTCATCTTCATCCCTCTGGGCCATCTGGAGAGATTCACAAGGCCTGCTTCCAGTCCTGTGCCATGGCCTCCAACGCTGCTTGTGCACTTCCCTCCCTCCCCTTCTGTCAGTGCTTGGTCTGGTTCTGAAGAGGACACGCCATTTAACAGACATTTACTCAGGACTGACTGTGCTATGTGCAACAGACACAAGGCACAAAAGTGAGACAGCCCTGGCTTCAAGGACCTTGCATTCCATTTGGGGGAAGCCTCATCATCACACACCACATACCAAGGAAATACAAAGTAATCATGAGATGGGGAGAGCACAAAGAACTGGGGGTGTGTGTGTAGAAGGTGGAGTTTGGGCCTTGGAGGAAGCTCGTGATTAGAAGATATAGAGGTGGGGAGGAGGAGGAACATTCTAGACATGAGGGAAAGCCTGGGTCAAGTCATGGAAATGGGAGACAGAGGATCATGGTAGAGCAGGGCATTGAGAGCTCACGAAAGGGAATGGAATAATATGGGCTAGGGGAGCTAGCCAGGGAGCATCTTGAGGCCCAGCCCTGGGGCCTAGTAAAATCCTGTTTGGTCTTTGACCCCCTTGAGACTTGCATGCCTTGATGGGTGGATGGGGGGAGGGCAGAGGGTGGCATCTTCTGAACTTTGCTCCTATCCTGGCTGATGAACCAACCTTTCCCAAGCCTAATTAAATTCAGCAAACAATTGGGGAGTTCCTACTGTGCACTTATGCTTATATCTATGTTCAAGGGCTCAGGATACAAATGAAAGCTTAGAGTAAGTTACCGAGGGGACTCTTGTTCAGGTCTAGGTTAGACTCGGTGGCCCCAGAAATCCCTTCCAGCTTGTGTTCAGATTGACTGACCACTTGTCAGGGACATTGTTGAAGGGATTGTTCACCACATGGAGCTGGAATCCTTTGACTTTGGAGGCCCTTTTCAAGTCCAGGCTTCTGTGGGACATCATTGGTAAGACTGGAAGCAGCTCTTGCGACCACCTGCCCTGGAGACATTTCCCTGAAGCTCAGAAAGCCCTGGAGCAAATGTGAGTTTTCTTTCTGGTCCAGGCATGAGGTCCGATGCTTTTCTGCTGACTGTCTGTCGTGCCTCTTTATACAAAGTGGAGAGCTTCTTGACCTTCTGACGTTGGAGAGCAGTTCAGTTAGAAACAGGCTGATGTACTTCATTGTCAGAACCCCATTCCATCTCCGAACACCTTTGTTTGCCTGGACACATCCTTGTCTGCTCCTTACAAAGCAGCAGCCTTCTCCACCCTGCCCCAGGCTATAACAAAGGACAGTTAACTAGTCCTTTCTGTGAAATCCAGCTTGGTAACAGTGGGACCAGGTCGGGCTGGTGAAAGTCTTTGGGAGAAAAAGAGTGAATGATTCACATTAGCTCATAAAGTAACTTACTCACTGAAAAAGAAACTGCCCCCTCAGGAGAACTTGGCCAAATGAACAGGTGAAGGCTTGGGCGGGGGGAGAGGGCAACGATGATATGTGAGTCCATTGCTTGTCAGATTCTGGAACTCAAAAATCACCACCCAATGACTGTGGAAGGGACATCGGAGGTGGCATCTGTATGTACAAGAGCCAAGAGATTTACAATAGAAATTCTTTGAAACATTCTAGTGAGGTAAGAAGAAGTCTTAGTCATACCTTTGCTGACTTCACTCGAGCTAGATTGCAAGCCCATCAGTCTACTTCTGATAGATTTAGGGGGTGAACCAATTAAGCCAGTCCTTTTTCCTCATCACCCTTATTTGTAGACTTGGGCTGGTGCCAGGGGGAATGGGTGAGTGTTGGGTCAGTCTGACGGCTGGATTCTTTGTTACACTCCACACCGAAGATGCCACCATATGTTTCAGGAGGAGGACCCCCTTCTGCACACATTTCCAAGTGGCAGGTACAGAGGAGAGCATTATTTTCCCAGGCAGGTGTAATCGCTGAGGCCATTTGGACACAGGATTGTCCATTCAAGGGGATTAAAAGGCTGGGGAATGAATCATTTTCCCAGAGCTCAGGCCAGAACGGAGAGGAAGGATTCATCAAGGAGAGAGACTGCACCCTCACTTCCTCACCTGTAAAATGGGGGCCATTGTTGTGTAGCAACTTGCATGTCTTGGCCACTTGATAAGTAGGATGGGGCAGGGGGAGGAACACAGAACCAGAGGCCAGGAATTTGGGTTCAAGGTCGTGATCTGCAATCACCTTTCTGTATGACTTTGGGTAAGTCCTTCAGCTTTCTGGGCATCTGGACATCAAGGGAGAGTTTTAAAGGACTTCTTCTACTCCAAAATCTTATGCTGAAGGTATTCAAATGGCTTTCCAAATATGCCATGACTTTGCAGCTCTGGCCATCCTGCAGGAGGAGGTCTGGGAGGAGAGTCAGTGTTTCCCTCAGAGTTGGAATCTGTTGCCATTTCTGGCCAGTTTGGATCTGTGGGCTTCCAAATGTGAACCCAGGGAAGAGTATTGATAAAATCCGTTATCCATTCCCACTTTTATTGCTAAAGTAAGAAGAGCCATTCCTTGAAGACTTTGGTGTCCCAGAGGAATGTGGGCACATGTATTCTGTTTGTCCACTAGGTGAGAGATCACCCCTGGGTCTGGTAGGCAGCTCAGGCCTCCCTTGGAGCAGGGTGGGGCTTCCCCTTGACAGAGCAAACATCTTTAAGTTGGAGACGTTTGTCTTTGTCACCTTGGTGCCCAGCATATGCAGGGTGCTTTTTGTTCTTAAATCTTTGCCCTCTTTATCCCCCAGGTTTGTCCTCCCTCAGGTGACCCAGGCTCCCAAAGGATTCCATTCTCTTGCTTGCTCCAAAGACAGCCCTCTTTCCCAATAAAACTCCCATTCCTTCAGTGTCTGATGTCAGGTAGATATTGTGAGGAGAGTCATATGAAAAAATAAATTCCCATTCATGTGAATGACTAACAACTATGAAACCTTCATGGAGTGCAGGGATGTCATTAACTCATCAGTATCCGGACCTGGCAGAATTCAGGCATGCATCAAGCTGAAGATTGCTCAGCAGGATGGGGGAGATCCTCTTGGAACTGGATGATCTGGGAGGGCCCTTGAAACTCAGAGATTCTGTGCTCCTCAGCACCCTTAAATCACAACATGTCCTCATTGGAAGCACATGGAAGGATAACTGCTCAGTCCTCAGGGCCACTTCCCTCATGGATTGCTGTATCGACAGCCTAGAATTCACCTGTTCCAGAGAAGGCAGCTTACTCTTACCAGAAAGTTAATGTCAATGGTTTTCAGAGCATCCTCTGTCCTCCCTATAGGGTCGGTTATGACCTGGAGCCAGAGGAAGGGGAGGGATCTGGGAACTGCTGATGGCCAGGTTGTACTTCTTGGTTACTGAGGTCACTGTGACCTGTCTCCTCCAGCCCCAGCTGGACTGTAGTTTATCCAGGTGATGTCTGGGGAATGGACTGAGAGTCAGCTCAGAAGCATTCAGTGAAACATGGGCACCCTTTGCCCTTGGTTTGAGCAGGTTGCTTTCTATTAAGAAGTCAGTTGTTTAGGGAATGAGATTTGGGATGATGGAATAAAAGGCTATGGAGTGGTAAGGGTGGAGGAGAGAAGGACCCACCCACACCCACCCACAGAGAGAGAGAGACAGAGACAGAGAGAGGGACAGAGAGGGAGAGAAAGACAGAGACAGAGAGAGAGGAGGGATGGGGGATCCTGTTGTGGTGCTGTGTGCTTGGTAGATGTCCTACTCTAGATGCTTGGTGGGCACCATAAGCCCCTCAGGGGTGTCTTGCAGCAGGCCTGCCCTTTGGCCCAGGGAAGAAAGTTGACACATGGCTCTAAAATTCACTTCAGTGTTCCATATCCATTGGTCTCTCTGCTCTTTATAGAGTCTCCATTATGATTTCAAACTTTCCTATTCTGGTTATACTGTGTAGAATGCTCTATTTTCTTCCTTGGGAACTCAAATTTCTGGCTTAAATGAATTCCTAATATTTTCCTTTATTGATATTATTTCCTTTCTGAGTCCTCCTGAGGTTCCTTGTTGTTCCAAGCTTTTGGAGGGGCGGGGTTTCTTAGCACCTCATCTTTTATCAGGTATTATTGGTTGACTTTCCTTAATATTCTGCCAATTTTACTTTATTTTTTCTCGGTGGTTTAATGAATGTTTTCCTTCTGTCTTTAGAATTTTCTCTATTGGTTTATCTGTTTGTGTATTGTGTTTTTAATGAATTCGTGTCAGACTTCAAGACTATCCTCTGTCTTGCACATATGTTCAGCTATGACCTGTAGCTATGGGAGGAAGACTGAGATGGGAATTGTCCATGGGACATTATTGTTTTTTGCTTTGCTCACAAAGGCAGGTGGCTATACTAAGCTTTTACTGTCCCTGTCTCTCTGTCTCTGTTTCTCTCTCTCTCCCCTCAATAGCTTTGGTATTTCTATATTTTTCTTATATTCCAGGCCACTCACTTTTGGGCCCCTTTACATTTACCAGTGCTGCAGACCACCCAAGGCTGGGCTTCAGGGCTACTCAGCCTCCCTGGCTTGGAGAATAAAGGGTGTTTTGGCCTGGGTCCCTGCCTTAAGTAACCTTAAAGGTACTTCGCTTTTCTCAGCTGAATTTCCAATCACATCTCCCTCAGTCCTCATGCAGTAACTTGCACAGGCTCATTTTTGGAGGGCTTTGATTTCTCCCTCTGCTCTCCTTTATCATGGCTAAGTGGAAGTTGGTGGCTGCTACGTCCTTCTAGGTAGAGTTGGGCTAGTGGTGTTTGGGAAGAACCATTGCACCTCTGGGGTTCCCTATACTGAGGCCAAGTCTGATCACAAGGCTGATCCCATTCCCCTCTCCTTCCCTTCATATGACTGTGAACTCTGACTCTCCTGTGCTTGGGGAGACTGGTGAGCCACCCCCATCTTCCTCCCCCAATGACTGCAGTATGTGTTTCACTATTCATGTTGAACAAATTTATACAACAACATGCGAAATATATCAAGAACCAACAGAATAAGAAAAATCAGAGGAATCAAAATAACTGATAAAAATTTATTATAAAAACCAGAATAATAGATCTCAGGCTAGAAGGGACCTGGAGGTTCATTGAGTCCAACCCTCTCTTTGAAAACTTTTTTGAATTCTGAATTTAATGAACACTAGAAAAAATAAAAAAGGAAGATCATTTCCATTTACAAAGTAGAACACAGAACAAGGATTATATGTGAGACTGAAAGTCTCTGTTATGTAAAGATTGCTTTTGAAAAGTGTATATAACAAACTCACCAGGCTGATTCCAAAGCTGTCGGCAGGTCTGCATTGTCTTCCAGATTTCCTTTTGTGTCTTTCAGTGAATTAGAGAAATGCTTCAAAGACTCTTTTTTTTTCTTTTGTTTGGAAACATTCCCCACCCCCCCAACCACCTCCCCCAAAGGAAAAGGTAATCCTTAAAGCAAATAAGCATAAACAATATAAATCTACAATTTCCATGTTAAAAACATTTGATTCTATAACTCACCCCCTCTATTACAAGGTGGGTGAGTTCTCTAAAGTATTAATATCTTCTGGTGTTAATTTATGAGAATCCTACCTTAACTGGAACTGATTGTCTTAACTTGAGACTGAGGTCTAATTACTTTGCATGGAGAAAATTCCTTTGTTTGGAAACTGGAGAGTCAACTTACCCGAACATTAAGTCAAATGTAAAAGGATACTGTAATGTAATGGGATTAGGATAGGATAGGAATAAATGTAAAGTCTCACACACTATGGATCAAGAAATAATGTCATGGGAGGCAGACCTTTCCTGCCCTGCTGTACTCTAGTTGGTAATACTGCCTGTGTATTCGAGTCTTGGTAACACCCAGGCACATGGATGCTCCTGGTGTCTGGAGTCAGATGGGACCTCCATGGGCTTTTGGTCCATCCTCTCATTTCATAGAGGAGGGAGTGGACCTTAGCTCAAAATTGTCCTCTGAGGACAACCTAGTTTGGAGACAGTCAGGAGCCTGGGGACAAGACAAGGAGCCCTTGCTGTTTGCATAACACTATTTGAGGGAAAACACAGAGCCAAGACAAAGCAGTCCCTGCCTCCATGGGGCTCACTGAGAGGCATGAGATTCTAGCATGAATGCAGCCACTGTAAACTCTGACAATCTTTATCTTGATCCCCAAACACCCCGAGGGCCCCAGAACTCGGCTATGTCTGGGTTCTAGTGGCACCACTGAGGGACTAAAGTGTTTCCTAATGATATCAGCTCCAGACCCATTCCAGTGTGTTCTCCTCTCTATTAACCACCCAGTTTGATTTAATCAATTAACATCAATTAGCTTATTATCTCACAAAAGCTGATGGGAAAACTGGAAAACAATATGGCAGAAAATAAAGCATAGACCAATGTCTAACACCCTATACCAAGATAAGATTGAAATGGGCACATGATTTAGCCATAAAGGGTGATACCATAAGCAAATTAAGAGAGCAGGGAATAGTTTAACTGTCAGTTCTATGGAGAAGGAAAGAATTTATGACCAAATGAGAGATAGAGAACATTAGGGAATATGAAATGGATAATTTTGATTACAATAAATTAAAAATTTTTTTCCCCCAAAACAATGCCAATGCAACCAAGATTAGACAGAAAGCAGAAAGTTGGGAAACAATTTTTATAGCCAGTATTTCTGATAAAAGCCTCATTTCTTTTCTTTCTTTCTTTCTTTTTTTTTTTGCAGGGGGGAAGGTAGGGCAATTGGGGTTAAGTAACTTGCCCAAGGTCACACTTTTCTTTGTGTGTGTTAAGTATCTGAGGCTGGATTTGAACTCAGGTCCTCCTGACTGCAGAGTCGGTACTCTATCCGCTGCACCATCTAGCCGCCTCCCCAAATGTCTCATTTCTAAAACATATAGAGAACTGAGTCAAATTTATAAGAACATAAGTCATTCCCCAACTGATAAATGGTCAAAAGATATGAACAGGCAGTTTTCAGAAGAAGAAATTAACTATCTATAGTTATATGAAAACTTAGCTCTTCTCAACAATGCAAGGATCTAAGATAATTCCAAAAGACTCAATGATGGAAAATGCCATCCACACCCAGAGCAAGAATGATGGAGTCTGACTGCAGATTGAGGCACACTATTTTCTCTCTCTCTCTCTCTCTCTCTCTCTCTCTCTGCTTTCTCTTTCTTAGGCTTTTCCCTTTTGTTCTGGTTCTTCTTTCATAACATGACTAATGTGGAAATATGTTTAATGTGATATAACCTCTATCAGATTGCTGTCTTGGGGAGGGGGGTGGGAGAAAAATGTGGAACTCTAAATCTTACAAAAATGAATGTTGAAAACTATATTTACATGTAATTGAAAAAAAATACTATTAAGTGCAAAAAAAATAATGTAATGTGTGTGATACAAAAGACGTTGCTTTACAGGTCGTCTGGAGAAAAGCGCCTTTGGGTGACATACATGGGACTGGAAGGACCCTGAGAGGCCACACAGCCCATGCCCTCCGTCTTTCAGATGAGGAGACATAGGCTTAAAGGGTTTGAATGATTCACTGACCTAAGTAATAGTTATCAGAGGGGAATCTGAACCCAGGCCCCTTGATTCCAGAGACAACGCTTTTTTCCATTTTATTGTAACAACTCCCTTAACGAATCGCAGACTGATTATGAGTTAACAATGTGATATAACATCCTCAAAGGTCCATGGAAGCTCAGGCTGATGCATTAAGACAAGTGTAGGGTTCCTCCCAGAGGCAGCTAAGGCGTCCCATAGTACATAGTGCACAGTGCATAGACTCATCTTCCTGAATTCATCTGGCCTCAGCTACTTACTGTGTAACCCTGGGTAAGTTACTTAACCCTGTTTGCCTCAGTTTCCTCATCTGTCAAATGAGAAGGAAATGGCAAACCACTCCAGTATCTCTGCCAAGAAAACCCCAAGTTGGACATGACTGAGAAGCAATTGAACAACAACAAGGATTCCTCTCCCCTTCTTGATCCAGAGAGATCAAGGTCCCCCTTGGCTTCATGGGGTTTAGACTATATCTTAAGCATTGCTCTCCATTTGGGAGCCAGAGTTTATGAAACACACAGACAAGTTCTGGGCAATTAGGAGAGTTGAGAAGAGCCACTGATGTGGAGAAAGGACTTGAGGACCTTCTTGGCAAGGATCATTTGAAGGGTCGGAGGATGTTCAGCCTGGAGAAGAGAAGGCAGAGGGAGGACAGCAGGGTGGGCTTCTATGGTGTGGAAGGCAGATTAAACTGGCCTTGCTTGGCTCCAAAGGTAGACCTGGGAAGGAGGGGGAAAGTTCTTCAGAGACCTCTATCGGCTTGATGTAGGGAAGATATGTCTAACCACACGAGCTGTCAAAACGGAGGTGGGGACTGCCCCTCAGGAGAGGCAGACCAAAGGCTGACTCCCCACCAGGAATGTGGCAGAAAGGATTCTTAGTCTGGGTTTAAGCGTCAGTAGAGGGTTTCTGAGGTTCCTTATCACACAAGGTCCTCTGCTTTGTTGGTCACTTAGACATCAGCATGAATGAGGAATCTAAGAGCAGGTCAGCTTGGGACAGGGGCTCGATAAAGTCTACTGGGTAACCAGAAGCAATTAAGAGGGCTTCTCTTGGCTTTGGGGGAGGGGGAATCTAAAGAAAGCAACGTTTGAGTACAACATGGCCCTTTGTCTACCTCAGGGCAGCTCTAGATGGGAACACTCTTTCCTTAACCTGGAAAAGCCTAGGACCATACAGAAGAGTCTTCACAACTGGGGCGTTTTGGTTACTGATAACCACCTCCCTTCTAACAAGGTTTGGGGAAGACAGGATACAAGCCATCTAGGAGCTTTTCCTCTGTCCGGCACACAGGTGGAAGGACCCTGCAGGATGTCAAGCCAAAATCTCTCAATATACCAGCCCCAGAGTCCCATTCTTATTCTTAGCTAAGTAAGTGAATACTACCATGAGCCAAGATTCAGAACCCAAGAGTGTCTTTTGTTTGGTCACATATGGGTGGCCCAATGCAGCACCAGAGCCCAGGAAAGGCCTGCCCATCAATTTTGTCTTCTCAGTCCTTGGTCCCTAGGCATCCGCCCAAGGCTGGCTCCATCCAGGTGCTCTCCTGGCTTGTGGGAGAGCAAAGGAGGGATTCACCCTCTGGCAGCGACAGAGGGCAGTGTTCAGACAGGAATCAGAGCCCGCAGCCACCCTCCCCTGGCTTCGAATGAATTATCAAAAGTGTATTTGTCAGATATTTAATAAAAGAAGCAACAGTGGTTCCAATTTGTTAACGACTTGGTGATCAAAGCAGGATCGCCATGGGAGACACGCTCCCCAGGGAAAGGCTGAGGCTGCTCCAGAGGCAGTGGAGACGCTAATAGTCTGTCCACTGAGAGCTGGACAGGCCTAAAGAAAGGGCTCTCCCGAGGGGGTGGAGGAAACTTTCTGCTCTCTTAATTATAGATCTTTAGACAAATGCCCTCCTTTAATGTCCACAGTGAATCTAATGGAACCGCTTTCCCTTCCTTTTCTTGGCCAGGAAGGTGGGGCTATGTGCCCTGACAGGGCCTTTTCCTAGGCAGAAACCCCAGCCTGTGTGGGGTCAAGACATCAGGGCACAGTAGAAAAGGTGTTTCATTTGGAATCACACATACTTCGGGTCACGGAGTGATCTAGGAGGGAGCCCAGAGGCCACCACAACCAACTTATCTATTTAAGGATCCAGTGACTGGCCCAAGGTCACACAGGAAGTAAGCCTCAAAGGTGGGATTTGGACTGAACGTTCTATTGCTTGGTGCTGGCCCTTGGGACTGGAGCTTCTTGTATGGAGTGACTCCTGAGGATCCTTTCAGCTCTGTGCCTCTGATCCTCTGACCCTAGGAGAGGCTGAGGGCATAACTGTGTTTTCAAGCTGCTACTCTCCATTAGAGTGATGGACAATGTTGACCGTGAGGATCAGAAAGAGTGAATGAAGGGGAGTCACCAGAGACTCAGTGGGAATGCCACTGAAATGCCTTTTATTTCCTTTCCTTTACCATCCCTGTGAGGGTTTTGCTAAAGCTGTCTTCACCCCTGCAGATGTTATCATCATAGGCATGATTATTTAGAGCCAAATGTTCCCATTTTCTTCAAAGTAAATGGGGTTAACTGAGCCCAAGTTGCTAAATGCGCATAGAGGCAGCATTGATTTAAACCCAATTGTTAGCTAGTCCTGGGTGATGATGGGTCTGCAGGATGGGCAGCAGTAAGGTCACTGTGGACAGGTTTCATCATACAGCAGAGGAAGGGCAAGGGCAAGTGAGGCAGCATCCATGAAGTCCCTACTATGTGCTGGGCCCTTTCCCAAATATTATCTCACCTCAGCTTTTCTCAGTGTCATCACACCATAGAAGCAGAATTCACAGGGATCTTGGAGATAACTTTTTCCAACAGCTGAGGAAACTGAGCCCCAGAAAAGAGATCATTGGATCACCAGAGCCTTTATTAGAGCTCCATTAAACACTCCTGGATGAGACAGTCAGACCCCATGAGACCACCACAGTTTAAATCTATGGGATGAAACTAATGATGAGAAATTTGATTCACTTTGATTGAATTAATTGAATAAAATAATACATGCTCGCGGTGTTGTATTCAGCCCATTGTCTTAACCTGCTGAGTTCCTTTGTGATGCTTTTTCTGGTCATGGCAGCCCCAGTGTGAAACTTTATAGGGCTGGATGTCAAATCAACACTGGAGTTTAGTTCAATTCAGCAAACACTGTAAGAACACTTACTATGTGCAAAGTACAGTATGCTGCTGGTGCTGTGTATGCAAAGAACCTGCCTGGAGGTTCTTCTGTCCTCCTGGAGGTATGGTGCTATGTACCCAGAGATAGAAATGCAAAGTAATTGGAGAAGGGGGAAAGCACTAAGCACCAACAACACCAGGGAGGGCTTCCTGGAGGAGCCCCTCCCTGAACAGAGGGAGCCCTGAGCATCCTTTTCAACAGAAGAAAAAGACTCAGAATTGGGGTGGAGTTGAGGTGCCCCCTGGATCCAGGAAGAGGATGGAAGGCTGAGTGTGGGAAACTATTTGTATCCACTTTGGCTGCAACATAGAGGAAAATAATACCAAAATATCAAGGTCATGGGGTCCAGATGTGTGAGAAATCTAAAAGCTCTGGCCCAAGCAGTTTACCTAGAGGTAGAAGGGAGCCACTGGAGATTTTGCAGGCAGATGCTGTGGTCAGTTCTGGCGTCTGTGCAGAGGCTGGTGGGAAAGGGACGAGAGAGGAGGCAGGGGAGCCCAGGGAGGATGGTACAACTGGCTAGGCTGGAGATGATGAGGTTCCAAGTTAGGAAGTAGCTGTGTGAATGGGAGGAAGGGCATGGATGCGATACCTATTCTGAAGGTAAAATTGACAACTGATTGATTATGGAGGGTGAGGGAGAGGAAGAGGCCAGGAGATTTCAAAGCTGTCAATCCTGGTGAATGGGAGGACACTGGGTCAGTGAAGCAGCCCAGAGGGGATGGATTCTTCTCTGGACAGGTTGAGTTGGAGAAGAGTGAGGATCACCTATGTGGACATGCCTGGCAAGTGCCAGAGGATTTGTTTCACCAGCACCAGATAGTGAATAAAGAGCATTTCTTTTTTTATTCCTTTATAAGCAATTGGGGTTAAGTAACTTGCTCAAGGTTACACGGCTAGTCATTATTTGTGTGTGGGTGCTCATTTTCTGAGGCCGGATTCGATCTCGGGTCATCCCAACTCCGAGGCCAGTGCTCTTACTCACTGCGCCACCTAGCCGACCCAAGAGCATTTCTTATGAAAATGACAGGAGGATTTTAGTGGACTGAAAGATCAGTCAGCCAATGGTGGGATGCGGAAACCTGAAAGTCTGTCAAGTCCATCAATAAGCATTTGCTAAATTCCTGTTACATTCCAGGTGCCATTGGTGGGCATTCAGGACTCAGTCCCTCTGTCCTCTGCCTTGGTAAGAACACACCTGGAAGATATCCAGTGATAGGCTCTCTGGTTTGGTGGGGGGGGGGGCATTATTAAGTTGGAGAGGTTTAAAGAGGTGACCAGGATGGGGAAGATGCCCTCTAAGGAGCTGGGCATGTAGTTGGAAAGGAAATGCTTATAGGTATATGTGAAGTATTTGAAAGGGCGTCCCATCGAAGGGGAGACAGGCACTCTGCTTGGCTCAGATCAGAATTTAGCACCTCTAGAAGTGGACGGCATGAGCAAAGGCAGATTTCAGCTTCATGTCAGGAAATGGCTTCTTCCGAAGGAGAGCTGCCCACAGGAGGACAGGGCTGCCTAAGCTACTATGGTAGGAAGGGCTCTGCGCCCCCCCCCCCGCCCCCCCCAAGAGGAGTGCAAGCACAGGGTGGCTGGCCCTTTGTCAGGCATCCCCCTCCTCCTTCAGGCTGGACTTGGTGGCAGACTCTGAAGTCCCCTCAACTACTCTGTAACTCTGTGAGGGCTACTGTATCCTTGGTGGAGCGTAGTGGGACTTTTCTGAGACCAGGGATTTCACTGATTATGGCTCAGTGGTCAGAAGGATCCCATGGTCTGCTTACTCCATGATCACAGACAGACGTCCTGTGGGGTTTCCAATCTGATAGAAATAGTCCTGCAAGAGCAAAGGGCAGAGGTAAAGTCTGTGGACTTGATCTTATGGGGCTTGACCCCTCTGCATCATCTCAGAATCCAAACTGCCTTGGTCTTAAGACAAAGAGGAGCCATAGTGGCATGTGGCCCAAGTTCTCTTCCCAGACTCCCCAGGCTGGCTGCCTCCTCAGAAGCTCTGGGAGCCTCTTGCCAGATGACCACCAGGCTTCGTTCAGCGCTAATTACTTACTTAGTCCCTCATAGGTGCCTAGTATGGATGGATCTCTCTCTCTCTCTCTCTCTCTCTCTCTCTCTCTCTCTCTCTCTCTCTCTCTCTCTCTCTCTGTCTCTCCCTCCCTCTGTCTGTCTGTCTCTCTCCCTGTCTCTGTCTATCTCTCTCTGTCTGTCTCTGTCTCTGACTCTGTCTCTCCCTCTCTCTCTTTCTCTCTCTGTCTCTTTCTCTCTGTTTCTCTCTCTCTCTGTCTCTGTCTCTCTCTGTCTCTGTCTCTCTCTGTGTCTCTCTCTCCCTGTCTCTGTCTCTGACTCTATCCCTCTCTCTCTCTTTTACAATGGCCAGAGCTGATTTCTCTCCCAAGAGGCTGCATAAACAAGACACAAATCAAATTGATAATTAAATAGTATCTTAGTAATAGGATCTATGACAAGTATCATCTCTCATTTTACAGAAAAGGAAACTGAGGCCTGATCTAGCTCCACCAATGCAGATGTTTCACATCTCAGTCTCTACTTTGCTCCCCACCCCCTCCTGATCTGTCTGGATCTTCATCAGCTTCTAAGGTAAGTGCCAGAATGGAGGGCGTTGGTTGTCCCACTGGACTGAGAGAGGTGGTCTGGGCTCTCATAGGACTCAGGCCTCACAGGCACCATTTATTTTATAGATGAAGACTCTTGCCAGCCCAAAGCAGGGACAGTAACCAAGGATATTGTCTTGAGTCTAACTCTGACTGAGTCACTCCCCTGCTCACCAAACTTCAGTGGTTCCCTATTGCCTCCAGCGTCAAATAGACACCTCTCCAGCTTTCTGACCCAGCATTTCCACCCGCACCCTCTGTGGAATCCTGAGCCAGCCCTCCTCCTGCTCCTCATGCTTGGCACTTTGTCATCTGTACCATGTTTTGGCACCAGCTTTTTCCCCTGCCTGGAATCCAGGTTCAAGGTTCAGTACAAATGCCAGCCAGTTCCAGTAGGACAATGATGCTATGCTATTTCCTCCCTCCCTTGCTTCCTCCCTCCCTCCCTCCCTCTTCCTTCTCTCCCTCCTTCCCTCCCTCCCTCCCTCCCTTCCTTCCTTCCTTCCTTCCTTCCTTCCTTCCTTCCTTCCTTCCTTCCTTCGGAAGCCTCTGGGAATGTGCCTCATCTGAGTTAGTCTTCATTCTCATTGTTTCCCATTTCCAGTAGGAAGGATATCTGTCTCTTTAGCTTGACCTTATCAGGCAAAAGCTTGAGTCCCTTTGGTCTCCCCAGGCCTGGTGCATCATGCTTTATGCTTCGCATTAGTCGTTTCTGTGTTGGAAACCTCCAGGCACCAATGGACCAAGGGCTGGGCATTCCTGACTCAAAGCAGATGGTTTAAAGGGATGTGCTGCAGTGGCCTGAATGACACTCAAAATCTCTCCTTCCCTCTATTAATGTAGAGCATCCCACGTTCTATCTGAAGAAGCTTCTGTGTCTCTGTTCTGCACCACCTCCTGAAGGCCCTGATGGCCCAGGGAAGTGCCCCCTCCTTTTTGCCCCCATTGCCTCCCACCAGCTTGGGCTTCAGGACTCCTGCTGTCCATCATTCAATCAACCAACAAGTATTTATTAAACACCTATTGTTTGCCAGGCTCCTTGCCTGCTGTTCCAATGCTCACACACACTAGGGCCAGTCCCCTTGGCTGGTAGGAGCTGGGCAGGCCATATCGGACCAGACGGACCAGACACACCCGATGAAGGCTGTTTCTTCAGATCCCACCTTTCCCTTTACTATCCCCCAGAAATCCAGCTCAGGCATTCCTACCAGCAGCCGGTATTATCCCTGCGCTTAAAATAAGGTCAAGAGGTCTAATGAAGCATTTGCTGAGCCTCTTATCGATTGAGGAATGCTAATTTTGAGAAGAATGGTTTGTGTCCTCTGTGTATTAACAGCAGAGCCCCAGCTTTTAAATTATGTGCTCTGGGCACTCTGTGTTCAAGGAGAAATACATATTCACTAATGCCCCCTCAGGCTCAAGACTCAGTTCAGGCTAAGCTTTCTAAACTCTTCCACAAGCAGCGCCGACGTACCTAGTGGAGGGCAAATAGGGCATTGCCACTGGGCAACAGCGCAGGGGGAGGGGAGTGTTCCTCCCAGGGTGTGTACACAACCCGCTGCTCGGCCGGACCAACATCTCTGGGCTTTGACTCACTGCCTGTAGCTTCAACCCCTTTGCCTCTGCCAGGCCATTTACCCCAGCCCTCTTCTCTGTACTTAAAAGGGAGTGTGTGTGCGTGTGTGTGTGTGTGTGTGTGTGTGTGTGTGTGTGTGTGTGTGTGTGTAAGGGGGAGGGTAGTTAAGGGGTAGGTGGGACCTGAAGAAACCCAGCCCTCCTTGGGCGCGTCTGGTCGATATGGCCGGCCCACCTCCTGCCAGCCGAGGGGACTGGCTCTAGTGTGAGAGCATTGGCAGAGCTGGGGCTGCCCATGGTGATTGCAGGCGCTCCAGCCCCCGTTGGAGTGCACTCAGATCAGACCCAAGGAGGCAAGAGAAGGCGATTTAAGATTCCGAGCCAAGGACTCGTTGTCCCTGGTCTGGCTTCCCGGGGCCCAGGCTTCTGAGCAGAAGGCGCGGCACAGACACCGTCCTTCAGGCCGTCGCCTTCTCTCTGAGGTCGCCCCCCTCTCGGCAGCCGTGGGTGATTTACAGACCTCTGGGAAGCCCTTGAAGGAGCCGTAGCTGCCAAGAGGATTTATGCAGCGCTTTGCTCGCTGCGACGGACCGAGTGTCTCCAAATGAAATTGAACAAAACTCTTAATTTTGGCTTGAGAGAGGGAGAAATCGGAGCGCCCTGGGAGCTTCGGGACTTCTTTCACCTTCAGGACTCTCCTCTCTTTAGGAAGTTCTCTGAGGACAGGGGCCGTTTCTGCTTCCTCTTTGTGCTTAAGGCAGTGCCGAGCACATAGTAGGCCCTTAATAAATGCTGGTTGCTTGATTCATAATGACGGACTAAGAATCAGCCAGAGGCTGAAGCATCCTTTCAGTCCTTGTGTTGGCCACAGCCCCGAGCCCAGGGGCAAGCGTGGGGCATGTCTGGTGGGGGGTGTGTCCACTGGCCAGGCCTTCGCTCTCCTCCCCTCCTCCCTGAGATCCAGGCCACCAGCAGCCCGCTGCCGCCAAGCTGGGCTTCAAGCAGGAGCTGGCATTTCACAGAATCACAGAATACTGAGCTAGCCCTGCCATTTTATGGATGAGGAGACAGCCCAAGAGCAAGGAAAGGACTAGTCCAAGACCACGTGGCTCCTAAGTGGCAATCTGATTTGAACTCATGACCTGAGTTGTAGAAGTAAAAGAAGTCCTAGAGACCAGAGCAGAGCACAGCTCCAGAGCCGGCAGATTCCAAAGGGAATCACTTCTTACAGAAGCCTGTTTGATGAATGGGCACTCCCCCACTCTAAGTGATAACCTGCAAAGGCCTTGGCCTCAAAGGGCCAGGGTCTCCCACTGCATCCCGGGCCATCTCTGGCCACTGGACCCAGAGGCCTCTGGAGCCAGAAGATTCCCCATGGGCCATTGCACCCAACCCCGTTATTTTACAGATGAATCAGCCAAGGCTGAGCCACCTGGACAGAGAGAAGCAGTTGATCAGTGTCTGAGGTGGGAGCTCATGGCCTGGGTCCAGGACCCCAAACCAGTTCTGTCCACAGCATCGTGGTGCTGGGACCCCTGAGGTCCTTCCCAGCTCCCCAATTCTCTGGTTCTGAGGTGCCATAGAAAGAACAGGCGATGCGTTCTGTAGGGATCTGAATTCAAATTGTGTGAGGTACACTCAGTATCCTCATTTATAAAATGGACTCAATGACTCTGTATGCCTGGCATCCCCGGCTGGTTTGTCACTTGGGAGCGCTGTACTTGGCACATGTCAAGGACTTGGGATGGTTTTGGTGTGAGAAGTTCCTCCACCAACACCAATTGCAACTCCTTGGTAAATTACAGTCTTGGAGAGTGGCTCCCCAGGGACAGGGTAAGCTCTTTGGTAACTGGGGCCATTCCCTTTCTGTCTTTGTGTCTTCAGCAATGAGCACAGTGTGCACAAGTCACTCCCAGGGCCCTTCCTTTCTGGCCTGTATATCACTTACCTTCTCCATTTTATAGCTGTATTCAGTGGACCACCAAGATGAACTCTCCAGGAGACAAGGCAGCGCTGGCTTCTGGACCAGACCAAGGACAGGGGACCATATAGATGGTAGAAGAACTCTGGGACTGTTGTCCCCAGGGTCGTATGTCCAGCTTAAATAATGCTGAGAAAGGAACTGGAGAGAGCCCTGGCTTGTGGGGAGCAAGCAGGGCTGAGAACCAGGGGCAGGACATCTGTTCTGATTCTGGCCTTGCAGCTTACTAGATGTGTGTCCTTGGAGAGGTCCTTTCCCTTAGGGGGTCTCAGTTTCCTCACTGTGAAATAAAGGGATTGGAGGATCATAGATTTCGAAAACCATCTAGTCATTACACATGAAGAAACTTCAGCTGGGCTAGGTTGGGTGGACTTACTGCTCCTATAGCTGATATCAAAGGTGACTTGTAAGGGCCCTTCCAGTCCTGAAAGTTTAAGATTATGCCCCATTCTATTCAGTTTTAGTTCAGGGCCTTTGGGAATACCTATCTGACATCCTTCGTCCTGAGAAATTCTGGAGGTGGCTCTGAGCACCTCCCAGGGTGTCTAGAGGATTGTGCCACCCCCCCTCTTCACTGCCCTGAAAGAGGAAACCTGCCTGGCTCTCCTTTCTGAGGCTGCTGCCAATTAGACCTTCAGGATGGTTTGTCAGTTCCACAGGAGCAGATCATTGGAGCCTGTTACCTCCAAGACTAAGGGAAAATGGGGAGTCCTGGGGGACTGGACTGACATTAGTGAGGAATAGCTACATAGAAAGGGGGCCTCTTCTGGTAAGAAAGGCCATGTAGTGCTTCTTCACTTCATCTCTTAGTGGTGAAGGAGTGTGGTCTGTTTGGTGGGAAAGAGAACAGTAAAAGCAGTTTTTATGGAGCCCAGAACTCCCCTTCAACCCTTGGCTCATGCCATGTGAGGTCTCCATAACGTCTGGCCCCTAAGGGAACATGGCACTTACTGAAATTCTTCTTTCCCTCCCTTCTTCTACCAGCTCAGAACTTGGAAAGGACATCCCATATAGGAGAAGAGAAGCCAGGAGGAGGCAGGATCCAGGGGGAGACACATACTCTGGGTGCTCTCAGTCAAAGCTCACCTGTTACTGGGAGCAGTGAACCTGAGCCCGGCTGGGACTGCCATGCTTTGGTGGGATCATGATAGCCATGCTGAGGGGCACCCCCTCCATTGCTTAGAGCCTTTTGGCCCATACCAGTCTTGTCTGTGTTTCCCCATAAATCAGAATCATGATATGAGCCTGGTATCAAAATGACTTCACCCCATTCACCCCCCAAATTTGTCAGATGAAAAAACGTCTCAGTCTACCTGTCCATCCATCAATTAAAGATTTTCCACTAAGCCCAAAGTCCTGGAAAACCCTTGGAAATGCTACTGTACAGGAGATCTGTTCCATTCGGTTGTCGGGGGTGGTGATGGTGGTGATACCATGTGAGGATTCCTGGGTAAAACCAGGGAGCTGTCTCCCAACCAGAATGAGTCTTTAGCAAGGGCAGAGGAGAGATCATCCAAGCTGAATGTCTAAGAAGGAATGGGGTGGAGAATGGGGGTGTTTTCTCCTCCTCCTCTTCCCCCTTGACCACAGGAGGGCCTCATGAACATTTGAGATATAGGAGACCTCCTGTTTTCCCATCAACATCTTCGCAGCATCCCTACAGTGTGAGTGAAGGTCGATATTGGTACTTGTGGGAGAGTGTTTCATAGACTCCACTGTGTGTATGTGTGTGGGGGGACATTGTGTATGCCAGCTGTACAAACTCCATTGCCATAGTAAAATGCCCCATTCTGACATCTAATTAAGTCCATCTGACTAACTGATAATCACCTGACATTCATAGCAGATAGCAAACCAGTGGACCCAACCTCTCTGGACTTTCCTTAGAATGCTAAAGGGAGACTGCATAGAGAGACCTTAGCTTAGACCTCACAATGCAAGGCCCCCTGGGTGGGGACAGACCCAGAGACAGTACCATGTGGCAGAGGGAGATCTTGAGCCCTTGAAACCTCT
This sequence comes from Gymnobelideus leadbeateri, assembly GCA_011680675.1. Lineage (NCBI taxonomy): Eukaryota > Metazoa > Chordata > Mammalia > Diprotodontia > Petauridae > Gymnobelideus > Gymnobelideus leadbeateri. The sequence continues at coordinate 28,293 of WOXC01004257.1, read as the reverse complement.
CGAGGCTGTTGATAAGCATGCTGTGGTGGGATGGGGAGCAAGAAAGTCCTGGAAGGAGCTCCCCTAAGACCTATATGGTGATGGGGTGGGAGAGCTCACAGCACATGAACCTTTTATAGAATGTTAGCTCCCTAGATGCTAAACACTATTACTGCTATATACTGAAGGAATAGAAGTGCCATTGGTACCTTCTGCTTGTCAGCACCCTAAGACAAAGCCCCAGTTGTTCCACCCTAGTTGTGGCCCTGATTGTGCCCAGATCTGAAGTCTGAGCAAATCTTCATCATGAACGTATACTTCCTCACTTCCTGAAAAGTGAGTGGGGTGGGAAGGACGAATCTTAAGGACAGAAAATTGGCTTCTGTTCTGATACTTAAATGGAAACTTATGAAACAGGAACTTGAACAACATAAAACAACACATCTACCCATCAGAAGTCATTAAATGCTTAAACACTGAGATTGTCCACATCCTGTTTATGAAATTGGGAGTAGCCTCTGGCTATAAAAGAAGGCACATCCCCAGTCTCCCAGATGCTGGCAGCGGCGGTAAATCTCTGGCTGCCAATTAACCCCCTTTTACGAGTGGAAGGTGCTAGACAAAGAATTTCTCCAGAGATGTGACAACACCCAGGTTTTCGTGATTAAGAAAGTAAATCTCTGTCTTGCAGAAGAAAGGCATAAGTAAGATGTCTTTGCTTGAAGAATGATTAGCAGGATGCCCGGGAGAGATATTCTGTCATTCTCCTGGTTCATGCTGGCTCCAGTAAAAGCCCTGCTCGCAGGGAGCAGCCGCCAAGCCTTTGCTATGCTCAGGGCCAGGCAGAGCCTGGGGTCTTCCTGCTACTGAATGTTGCCCCCACTGGAGAGAACACTGCTGAGCAGTCCTTGTTGTTACACAAAACAGTCCTGAGTCTCATCAAGATTCAGAAGATCCAGCCAGAGAAATTGGAAAGCAGGTCCAGTCACCTGTCAGCTGCAGACAGTTCAGGAGAGGAAGCCGTAAAATGCGCTTGGCGAATTTCATTAATGTATCTCTTTGGAAATGAGACAAAACAGCTTCTCTGCTTTCTATGGCCAAGCCTGTTCTTCAGAAGGAAGACAAACCAAGGTCTCTTTGGCTGCACTGGCTCCCAGGTCAGCCCTGCTCTTCCCCAAGGCTTTGAATCGCTTAAGTAGAAACAAAAAGTGGTTGAGAGAGCAGGTACAAAGACAGCCTGAGGGGCTTTCTCTTCTCCAAGTTTTTTCTCTTCTTGAAAGGTCACTTCAGCCTCCCCCAGGAGCCGGGGTTCAGGCAGAGGCATTTTACAAATTTGTATTTACTTAAACAATTTATCTTACATAAAAGGGCCTTCCGCTGCTTTTTAATAATGCCTTTTTATTACATGACACTTATTTCTTTTTTTTTTTTGCTTTTTTTTTTTTGGAGGGCAATTGGGGTTAAGTAACTTGCCCAAGGTCACACGGCTAGGTTTTTTTTTGTTTGTGTGCGTTAAGTGTCTGAGGCCGGATCCGAACTCAGGTCCTTCTGACTCCAGGGCCGACGCTCTACTCACTGCGCCACCTAGCCGCCCCGACACTTATTTCTTAATATGTCCCTCTTCCCCGCCTTACTCAGTGATCCATCCCTTGTAACAAAGATTTCAGACGGAGAGAGACAGCGCCATGTCTAGGACCCATGAAGTATCTTTTGCCACCTTGGGGAGGCTCCAATTGCTAAGGAATTTTTCCTACATCATACCTAAGGCAGCTTCTTCCTAACTTCCTCTCAGTAAGAGTTGATCCTAAGTCAATTCAGCCAACATTTATTAAGTTCTTCTTCTATTGCTGTGTATTAGGCAGAAGCTAATTCTGCCCTCTGAGACCAAGCAGAGCAAACTCTTAGCGACCCCTTAAAGACCTGAAGCCTCTCCTGTACCCCCCTGGGACATGCCTTATCAGACTGCTTGATTCTCATTCGCAGCCTGGTCTCTGGTCATCCAAACATCTTGGCTGTCCTCCTCATGTAATTCTCCAGTTTGTCAGTGACTTTCCCAAAGACTGGTGGCCAGACTCAAAGACCAGAAAATCCTTCAATCATGGTGGAGGACACTGGGATTGCTCCAGTGTTAGTCCTGGAGGTTTGAATCATTTCTCACTAAGGACTGCTACCATGTGGCTGCTGAAGGGGAGAAGAGCTAATGATGAAGTAAGTCCAAGGCTCAGCATGTGTTTCTGTGGCAGAGCAGGGGCTTGGGCTGAAGACCTCTGGGCTAGAACCTTCACAGACTCCAGCACTGGGTCTGTGGGCAAGTTTCATCTCAGTGAGTCTCTTTCCTTATCTATGAAATGGAGCTTCCACAATCCAATGGGGTTGTCGAAGGCAGCTATTTTCATGCAGCCCAGGGAGTATTTTATGATGGGCTCCTGCTGCCCATCTCCTTTTCGGTGTCCACCTGTGCCAGAAGTATCACCAGGTCCATCTCATAGCCCCAGGGAAATGATTGGTGCTGCTATGAGACTGCTCATGTCCATCCTCATGGAGAACTGAGTCTAAATTCAGCTGTGTTCTGTAAAGGAAAATCAATGATTCATTTCCCCCTCCAATACATTTCCAGTCCGGGGAGCTCGAGGAAGGAGGCATACCTTGGGTTCTTGGTGGAATTATGAGTTCAGAAAATCTCCATCCTCCAGCTCCAAGGGTATATTTTGAAAACCTGGCCCTTCTTCCTGATGCTCATAAATCTATCTTTTAAGAAGATAGGTGAGGGAAGACAATTTCGTTTAAGTCTGTCTGCTTAGATACTGTCCAATACATTAAGGCTTGGCACAAATCTTTCCCCCTTTACGACTGCTGCCAGAAGTTGCACCCAGCAGCCTGGGACTTTAAGGGACAGTATCAGAGACAGATAGCAGACCTGGGAAGGAATCTCCACCACTCCTTCATTCTGTGTTTACATCTCGGATTATCCAGGGCAAGAACCAAGGGAAGCCATTTTAGCATCACAGGGAGGGGTGTGTGTGTGTGTGTGTGTGTGTGTGTGTGTGTGTGTGTGTGTGTGTGTGTTGCTGTCTGGTAAAGGGAAAGGACTAGGCTCAGGGATGCTAAGGGTTTCAATGGTGGATCCAGCTTTCCATTTTGGAGTGCTAAGAGGCAGTGAAACCTGAGGTCAGGTTCAAGGTCAGATTTAAGAGGGCTATAGAGAAAGGAAGCTCTTTGTCTTTAAGTCCTGTAGTCTTTGGAGGGAATTGCTTCTTCCTCCAATTCTGGGGCTGAGGTCCACCATTTTGGGCTATAGTGGAGGATGGGAGAAACTTGGGGTCACAGGACCTGAAAGCGGAGCCTCGATGTTCCAGGTATGACTTGGGTGACCCTGGGCACGTTGTTTGTCTCTGGGCCTCAGTTTCCTCCTCTGTTGGGCAAAGGGCTGGACTTGATAACCTCCAGGCCATTGATCATCTGATCAATCCACCTACCAGCTCCCCCTCCAAGTATTTATGAGGCATGCATGGAACACTCTTGGGAGACAAAGAGACCATAAGATGCCCTGGCCTCAAGAGGAGGGACCCAGGGACCCAACGAGGAGCCAGAGAAGCCTTGTCAGCATAACTGCAGGGGGCACCAAGCACATCCTGAAGGGGATGACCAAAGGCTTCTTGGGGGAGGGCAGGAGGGCATCTGAACTGAGAGGCTGGGGAGATAGGGACAGACCAGCCATGGAGCCAAGCCCAGAGATGGGGTTGAGACCGAGGACTTCGTGTGAGAAGACGCAGGCAGGAGACAGTACATTGGCGCCAGTGACAGTCAAAAGAAAAACCTCTGGAAAAGGGCAAGCCTCAATACCGATGGTGGCCCCCCCACAAGCAAAGTGGGTGTGAAGACAACAGGGCCCCGGAGAGAGGGAACTGCTGGTCCAGAAGGTTTGGGGGAGCATGGAGCAGCAAGGCAAGGCCAGCCTGTGCCTCACCAAGCCTTTCTAGTCAATCCAGTAAGTGCTTATAAAGCCCCTACTGTGTGCAGGGTATGGTGCCAGGCTTAGGGGAGGGGTCGAAATGAAGTCACTCCTCCTGCCTCCCAGAGCCCCCCTTTTGGTGTAGGGAGGAGGGCATCATGGAATCATTTAGTTCCATCCTGAGTGGGTAACAGGGAACTTCTCAAGGAGAAGCCACTCATTTGAATTAGATGTTCCACCCAGATACCTTATCCTTAAGGCTATCTTGCCCGATGGAGTGTGGGACCAAGGATAAAACCAGGAAGATCCGAGTTCAGATCTCACCTGTGGGTCTGACTGTGTGACCCTGGACAAGTCACTTCTCTCAGCGCCCTGGCAACTAAAGCTTCCAACTGTTTTATTGGTGAACGACTGAAAAAGCAGATTTAAACACTTGCTCTGAGCTAAGTACTAGAGATGTGAAGAGAAGGGGAGGGAGTTTCCTCAGTGGGCTATCTTGGCAACAACTGCTGTCACAGGTGCAGATCTCGCCCCTCCTGAAGACACATACAGAGAGACACAGAGACAGAGACAGAGACAGAGGCACAGACAGACAGACAGACACACACACACATAACCCTGACTTCCGTTCTGCTGGGGAGGGAGGGTGGCTCCTGGTTCCCTCACAGCTGGACTAGAGTCACAAGCACTTGCTGGAGAGGTGAGGATGAGGAGGGTGTGAGGAGTATTTGGGATGTGAAGGGATGATCTGAGAAGTGTGAGTCCATCCAGCACGTCCTTCAGACGCCCCAGCGTCCTCTACAACTTTGCAGACTGCCTGGTGCTGTCTAACGTCCCTGTCATGTAGCTGTTGTTCCTGTTTCATAGGCCCCCATCTCCTTTTCTTAACTAGTCTGTGAACTCCAGGAGGGCAGGGCCATGTCAGCTCTGGGACTGTGGGTTCCTAAAAGTGCTGGGAGCAGAGCAGGAGCACTGACAGGCCAAATCAGGATGGGCAGGCTTCCAGGACGGACATAGTGATGGCCTAGAGGCCTGTGTGTTGTCTGGGGATGGCTCAGTCCTTGGAGAGGACTGAGACAATCTGAAGAAGCCCATCACTGTGGGCCTTACAGAGGGATTGCAGCCTGGGCCAGGGGAGGGTGTGCCATCCCAGATTCCTGAAGGTCCTTGCAGAAGGCTCCCTGATGTAGCTAGTAGGGAGTAGGTACTCCATGCTTTCCTGCGAGTCTGGAGCCCTGAATGAGTTTCTTGCTCTGTTTCCCTGATTGTGCCATGCCGGCCTGCCTGCTCATCGATTTATCTGTCCAGCTCTTGGCACACTGCCTAGCGCATAGGTGGTCCTTGGTAATCCTTGTTGACTGCCTGATTATTTAGGTACTTACCTTGTGAACTCACAAGGATGACAAAATCTCCTATACACGTGGTAGACTTTGGGAGAAGCCCCACAAGGGTCGTGAGTAGGTAGGTTCATGGCTCTCACCAAGTGCCCCCTTCCACATCGGAGCTCCCCTGCTGCTCCAGCTGTGTTTGGAAAGGGAGTCGAATCCTGGGCTAGAGTCGGAGGGGAGGGGGAAGCTGGCTTCTCTTCCTGCCTTGGAGGAAGGGCCCTCAGGAGTCCTAGTATGAATCTAGCTTCGCTGTGTGACCCTGGTCAAATCAGGAGCTCTCAGAAAATCCAGTTCCTCCTCTATAAAATGAGGGTGCTGATCTTTGGGCGCTCTCTAGCCGAGATTTTCTGAAGGCAGCCCTGTTGAAGTCTACGTGCTGCTGAGACCTGAGCTGTCTTCTTTCTGTGAGGGGTCAGACCGGTAGAACCGAGAGCCCAACAGAGGAATCTACTTGTGTCACCGAAACGTGTCACTTGGCCTCTGGTCCTCAGACGATCATCAGCAAAATGCCCCCCCCCCCCCTCCCCATTGCTTCTGGCTGTAAACTTGGGTCTGGCACGTGCAGAGGCTGGGAACGAGCCTGACCCGGCCGCCCGCCCCACTTCGGGGGTTCTAACTTTGGGGTATTGTTTTAACTCAGCCCTTTGCAGAGTTCCCTGCAGCCGGGCTCCTCCGTGTCTGTCTCCGTTCTCCCTCCAGCTCCTTGGCGGATTTACTTCCGCCTGACAGTCCCAATCTTCCCAAAATCTGTTTCCAAAGCGCTTTAACGTTTTCAAAGCGCTTTACATTATCTCATTGGATCTTTCCGACCCAGTATTATTATCCCCATTTCACTAGTGAGGAAACAGAGTGACAAGTGAGTTGCTTAGTGTCCCCCGGGTAGGATCTGAACTCAAGTCTTCTCAGCTCTCAGTCCAGCCTCCCAGCTTTCCTTGTGCCCTGTAACTGACTTCAGAGAGGTATCAGTGCCCCGGCCACCTCCTGAACATGGCTTCTCGTGACTGCCTGTTACTCGTGTACTTGCCCTCCTCCAGTGGGCTTTGCATTTAATCATCTCAATACATTCATACGTTATCCAGGTGAATATAAGGGGACCAGAGGCTGTTTTTCATTTTGCCTTCACACTCCCGGCCCCGAACGCAATGCTTTGTGCGTGGTAGGCGCTTGGTAGGTGCACGGGGGATTGAATGCTTTCATTTGGCAACCAATTCAAGCCTTGAAGATCGCTGTTTGTCTTCCCAGCTGAGCTGTCTCCTGTAGCGACTGGCCTCCAGGTACCTTCCCATTCTGGTCTCCTGTGACTCAGCCTTGCTTGGTGGCTTCCACATCACTTGCAATGAAATGGCGATCAATAGAAAGCCTTTACTAATCACCATCTCTAAGCCAGGCTGGATGCTGAATTTGGGGAACCCAAAGGTCCAGTGAGGGACAGGCCCTGCCCACAAGGAGCTTTCATCCTCCTGGAGGAGACCAAGCAGAACTCTGTAAGCACAGATAGATTCAACATGACCTTTCCTGGTCAGCAATTGGAGATCATTTACCAGAATTTACCTTCTTCAGTCGTCGTGTGGCGCTGTGGAGAGAGCCCTGGGTTAGGAGTCAGCAGACCTGGGATCCAGTCCAATGTTTACCCACTGGGTGACGGGGCAAGTCAGGGAGCCTCTCTGAGGTCCAGCCCTTTGCCCCAAATCACATGCTTAGTGTTATCAGAGCAGGGATTTTGGTTCCTGCATCCCTTCCCCGGGCTGCTTTCAGTTAAGTTTTGTGATCTCTTCATGTTAAGGATGTGCACACATCCTTGGTTTGGTTTTAAGGCTCAAAATCACTGCAAATGAGCACAGCTCCAGGCACTGAGCTTCTCAGGGCTCCTTTCTGTCTGAGCTAATGACCAATGAGCAGATTGGGATGGCAGCTTCTGATCACAGCTGCCAGCTAGCTGACTGTCCTGAGCTGGAACAGACCACCAGAAACATCTGTGACTGAGAAGATAGCCAAAGCCCCCGAAGAACAATCCTCTGCAAAAACACAAAGATTGCTCCAGGATATCAAGGTTCCCAGTGTAAGTGGCTGGATGCCTGCAGGGAAGGGGCTTATCTGCTCCCAATTATCCTTGTGCATCAAGGCTTAATAGAGCTAGTAGGCTAAGACCCAAGGTCATTTCCTACCCCTTGTCATTTCACTTTGAGAGGAAGAAGGTGAGATCTCCTTGAAGGCACCCTCGAGCTCTCGAGGACCAAGGAGATATTAAAGTAACACCACACCAGAGACATGAAATGGAGCGAATTTGGCAGATGATAACACCAAGTCCCACTTTGCTAGGGACAAGTTGAAGGTTTTTAGTAGTAATTTAGTCAGGAACAGGGGTTTCAAACACCTGCTCCTGTGGAGGCAGCACATCTTGGCTTTGACAGCCCTGCCTGTGTGACTGTGGAAAAATCGTGGAACTACTCTAGGCCTTAGTTTTCTTCTTTGTAAACTGAAGGTACTGAGCTAGTTACCACTTAGCCTACCTTCCAGCTCTAAGAAGAGCTTTCCTTGCTTTGCCCTCGATCTTATTGGAAAAACCTCTAGTGATCTTTTATTGTAGATAGTGATAGTTCTTGGGTTTTTATCGATACTATTGATCATATTAAGGAAAGATCCATTTTTCCTTCAGGTGCCTCTAGCATTTTTTTATGTCGATGTTTTCTTGATTGTATTTATTTGTTACAAGAGAAGCCTTCTATCTGGGCAGGGGACAATCTGTTAGTGGGTAATAATGACAGGTGAAAAAACAAAAAGAAAAGGGTATTCACAAACTATTTATAAATATACAGAAGTAACAAGACTTCTGAAAGAGACACACACAGAGCCATTGTTGTTGAGTCATTTTTCCATCATGTTTGACACTTTGTGATCACATTTGGAGTTTTCTTGGCAAAGATAGTAGAGTGGTTTGCCAGATCCTTCTCCAGCTAATTTTAAAGATTAGGGAACTGAGGCAAACAGGGTGAAGTGAATTCCCTGGGATCACACAACGAGTGTCTGAGGTTAGATTTGAACTCAGATTGATGAGTCTTTCTGACCCCAGACCTTGGCTCTATATGCATCATGGCACCCTCTGGTGGCCCTTCTGTTATTATCTGTTACATTTAACATAAACTTTTAAAACAAATTGTACATAACACGATCATGCTTTCATAGACTATCTTCCTTTTTTTCTTTTTCCTGTGATAGTTAATTTGAAAATAAAAAAATTAACTAAAATTTTTGACTGTGAAAGAGAGAAAACTATAAAGTGGTATCTAGTGGGGTGAAGTGGAGAGGTTCTTTCTTTTTGTTTAAGGGGGAGAGATGAATCTGGAAATAACAGGGAAAGTGGGTAAAGAAAGTCAGAAAGTTAGGGAGAGGAAATGATGTGTGGGAGACATTGGCAGAGCAAGCAGGAGGGGGTGGGGTGAAGTACACAAATAGGAGGGTTAGTGTTTATTAACAAGGAGAAGGTCCAACTCTTCTGAAACTGGAGCCAGGTCAAGGTGACTTGCTTGGCAGGCAGAGATGGAAAGGAGTTTAGAATGAATCAGCAAAGTTATTTGGCAAGATCCTTTGCTCAGGGGGAGGAGGGGGTGTGATAAAGTTAGTTGGAGGAGAGAACCTCTTTGAAACAGAAGCTGAGGGAAATGGGATAGCCTAATAGCAAAACATAAAAGGATTGGTTTGCAACAGTGACTGTGTGACTTCGGATTACATAACATAAATTTATAGTGGATTCAGTCAGAATAAAAAAAAAAACAATTGTTGTTAATTGGATAAATAATAATGTGGTGTTAATCACTGGCCACACAGTGATAGAGAGGGGATTTTAGCTATACTTGCTGGTTGATATTGAGCAGAGACTGGAATGGGGGCACAAGCTGAGAGCATTATAAAGACATCTTTAATTTTTTCAGGGGTTCCACCTAGAACTCTGAGGAGAGCATGCATGTGGTCTTACTCTGGAAACCAAAATCACCTGTGAGAGTGAGTTTGATAATGGCTCCCAGAGTCTTTCTATGAGCTTCACTAATGTTATTCAAAATTTTTACATCAGTGTTCATTAGAGGTAGTGACCTATAGTTTCCTTTCTCTGCTCTATCTTCGGCTGGTCTAAGTGTTTCGGTCGTATTCGTTTTATAAGAAGAATTTAGTAGGAAACCTTCCTGCTCTATTTTTATGAACAATTTATGTGCTATTATAGTTAGTCATTTGTTAAATGTTTGATAAAAATTTGCTACTCATCTGGGCCTTGTTTTGTTTTTCTTTTGGGAGTTGATTTACTGTATATTCAATTTCTTTTTCTGAGATTAGATTGTTTAAATTGCCTATTTCTTTTTGTTATTCTGAGCATTATCTCCCTTCCCCCCCCCCCCCAGCATCCCTACTAGGCTCACTTTCCCCACCCCAACTTGTATTGTCGAGCTGGGTTACTAGAGGACTCTTACTAGCTTTCCTTTTAGGGTTCTAAGGGTAGCTCTGAGAGCTGAGAGTTGAGTTAATTATCTTTCAGAAGGGTTTTTTTTAAGCAGATAGAAATTATTACAGAAACATCCCTTTCAACTAGAGGCATACTCTTCCCCTGACTATATTAAGTCTCTGGGGACAGTGGACTCAAAGAGATTATGTGGCCAAAGGGTAGAGTAAAGTTTTTGGATACTTGGAAGTCCTTTCTATCTTTGTGTGGGACTTTCATGATATTCCCTCTAGGTATAGCTCACAAGTGCGCACTGAGGGATGGTGTCCTTGTAGAATCTTAAAGCATCCATTCATCAGTGTGTCCCCTTTGCCTTCAGCTTCCAGTGATTCTGGGAGGACAACTGTCACTGGCTTTGTGGGACATTGTGCCAAGGTCAGTGGGAACTCTTTAATCTTCTTTTTCAAGTGCAATTTGTTTAATGGGGAAGGGGATTATAATATTCTCTTCCTTTGCTGCCCTCTTGTCAAGGTTCAAGAATCTTTCTCCTCAAGGAACTCCTAAAACTTGACTCACTTGCTGCTAGAATTCCTTCGTTAATATACATATGCCCAGAAATATTTAATTCTTTTATCCAACACCAATATACTTCCTGTGTCATTTTATTTCATCCAAGGGCTTGAAACATTTATGTCTGAATCCTTTCTTTAAATTCACAGTACTGATCATAAATTTTATTATACTGTGACCACCAAAGGACATATTTAATATTGTTGCCTTTTTGCAGTTGTTTATGAGTTTTTTATATCTTAGTGCATTGTCTGATTTTTGTTTGTTGTGATGCCATGAAAAGCTGAGTGATAAGTATACTCTTTGTGATTCCCATTTAGTAGCAGCCAGGAGTTTAGTATATGTAAATTTTCCAAAATTCTACTCTGGTCTTTTACTTTCTTGTTTATCTTTTGCTAAATTTATATATCTTTAAAAAGGGCACATTCAAGTAAGTTCCCAACAGTTGTTGATTTGTTGTCTCTATCTTTCTATAGTTCAATTCATTTTCCCTTTAAGTACTTAGATGCTATACGAGTCAGTATGTTAGTATATAATGCAGGCTATCTAGTATGTTTACTGGTGATGCTGTTTCATTTTTTGTACCTTTAAAACAATGTAGTTCCCTGTTTATCTCTTAATCGTGTCCATTTTGTATTGTTGCTTTTCCTGAAAGCATGATGCCAGTTCCACTTTTTGGGCGTAATATAATCTACTCTGGCCTCTCATTTTAAGTTTGGGTGAAACTTTGTGTCAGGTGCTTCTTGTCCATGGCATTTGGTCTGATTTTGGTTTCTAATCTGCTCTTCTCTCTTATTAGTGGATTTTTCCTATTCTATATGAGGAATGTGACATTTCCCACAGCCACGCCTTTGCAAAAGTTGTGCTCCTTCCTGAAATGTTCTTAGTCCTCACGGGGCCTCTTGGAATCTCCAGCCTTGTCTTCTCCACCAGGTTTGTGCTGACCTACCCACCCCCCTTTATGTGTTTGTCTTTTCCTCCCACTCCTGGAGGGACTATTCTTTAAACTTTATATTTGTCTATGTTTTATATGTATTGTAAGCTCATAGGAAAATTGCGAACATGGGCATCTTCTACCCAGGGAAGGTGCCTGGGTAACTAGAGAGGGGCTGTTCTAACCCTCCTGGGCTTGCCTGGCTGCCTTACTCTCCTTCCAGAGGGCACAGGCAGCTCTGAACCATGGAGGCCAGTTTAGGAACATTAGACAAGAAATGCAGGCTAGTTCTGCTGACATAGACAGCCTGGGGAGGGGACCAGGCTCATCCCAGGCATGCCAGATAGATGCTAAATGTGCAGGTGCTGATCACGGGGCAGCGCCTGCTGGAGATGGCATGAGTAGCTTTGTTTCCTGTCAATAAATCTTCTTGCATGCATTGAGCTCTTACTCTGTGCCTAGGAATGTGGGGAGCCAAGACTGGCTGAGCCCCAGAAGATCAGAGCGGGGAGGGATCTAGGAGGCAAAGCAGAGCATGAGTCCTCCTTTCCAGCAGTCTCCTGATGTGCTGTCCAGCCTCTCCCTGGAGGCTCCTGAGGGGAGGAGGCTACCTCCTTTCACCCCTAATTGAAAGGCCCCTTTGGGGAAGCTCTCATCAATGGGATGAACAGAAATCAGTCTCTTTTCAACATCCCCCCATTACTTCTCCTCCTGCCCTCTGAGGTCAAGCTGGACAAGCCCAAGTGTTCTTCCTCACAATAGCACTTGAAATCTAAGATGAGAGCTCTCAGTTTCCCTCTACATCTTCTGAGGGTTGCCTCTGCCTAATCCTTGTATGACATGGTCTCCAGTCCTCTCAGCATTCTGAATGTCCTCCTGTGGACCATCTCCAGCTTCTCCAGGGCTTTCCCTTACCCATGAGGGCTGGTCTGACTGGGTGGAGCACAGTGACACCGTCCCTGGCAGAGACCTGGCCATTGCTTTTCTCGGTATGGTCTAGGATTTACTCCTTTGAGTGCTGAGAGTGGCACATGGATGACATCCACTTAGCTTGCCAGGCCACCCAACTTCTTAATCCTTTTATAGCCAAACATTTCTATCCTCACAGTTCCTCCATCTTGTACTTTTAAAGCAGGAGTCTTTATGTTCATCTTTGTTAAATCAGTCCAACCCAGGGTTCTGTGACCTTGACTTTCTCATGTACAACGTGTTAGCTCCCTCCACCAGCCGAGTGTGCCTGCCAAAGTGATAAACCTTTACTCAAGTCATGGATACGGGGGAGTGATCTTTGCTGGCTGGCTGAGTGCCCAAGTGACATGGGTCTCCACTAGTTTTGGAGGCCGGCTGCTTAGCCAGGTCAGAATCTGGGGCCTGTCTGTTATTGCCCAGTCCACATCTTTCCTTTTTATCCTGACAGCTGGGGCAAGTCAGAGGAGTTTAGATGGGAGGATTAGAGGAGGTGAGGATGCCTTAAGCTGGGCCCTGTACAATGGGTGGGATTGGGCCAAGGCAGAGGGGGAGAGGAGGCTGCTCCAGCAAAGGGCCTGAAGGCAGACAGGGTGGAAGCCTCACTGAATGAGGAATGCCCATGAGGCTCCAAAGGGGCAAAGATCTGAGGGTGATGGGGGACATCAAGGCCCAGTAGAAATCAGTAGTCCTTTCACAATGCCAGCCTTCAGATAATAGCAACACAGCACCAGCACGGACATTAGCTGCCGTTCATACAGAGCTTTCAGGCTGCAGAGTGCCCTGCAGGTTATCACAGATTATTTGAGGCAGATGCTAAACCCCAGCTAACAGCCAGGGGACCAGTCTGTTATGGGGTGGTAAGATGGGGGCCAGTGCCAGGGTCAGGGGCCATCTTGGACAGGGTTAGTCTGGAGGCTCTCAGCTTGTTGGTTTGAGGGTAGGTTTTCCCAGTAAGGGCCAGTGAGGGTCCACCCTTGCCTTGCCCACCATCCCATTGAACAGAGTTATCTTCGGAGCTAGAGTCTAGCCCAGCTCCACAGCCAGAACAGGTCATGCCTTTCCCACAGTGTGCGGGTTCTTCCTTCTGCCCACAGTTGTGTGGTGAGCACACAAATCAGCCAAAGAGCACTTCTATGGCTGGGCGAGAGCTCCAACATCTGGATGCTGGGCTTTAGCAGCTGGGTGAGGGAGGGCTTTAGCTTGGTAGGAACTTAAGCAGGCTGTTTGCATGCCTAAAGGTGCGTATGTGGGTAATAATGGAGTGACAAATGTTTGCTTCAGTCTTTCTCAGTTTTTATGTTTTGTTCTCCAGGGTCAAAGCTGGGCCAGCTTGGCAGAGTGGATTGTAGCAGTGGTACCTGGAGGCTTTTTACTTAAACCGGCTCCTGTCCTTCAAGTCTCTGTTGAAATTTCACCTCCTCTGGGAGTCTTCCAGAGCCCTACTCCAGCTGAAGGGTTCTCTCCTTCCCCAGGTCACTCTTAGCCTTTGATCTTTTCCTACGGCATAATGAATGCAATGAGCTTTTGTTTAGTGCCTACTATGCGATAGTCAGCCGACGTTTATTAAGCATCCACTAAAGGCCAGGTGCTGTGTGAGGAGCTGAATGTGATCCAGATGTTCCCACGTATCAGCTGCATCAGTGTGGAATGAAGTGGAGAAAAAGGGTCGGCTTCCAAGCCCCGGGCCTGGAGGAAGTTCAGAAGCATGACCCAGCCAGGCTGATGGGGCTCTCACAAGCTTCCTGACAGCTTGACAGAGCTGACTTTGGGCACGCCTATTAATCACCTGAGGACTGATAGGGCAGGACTATCTTGTCTATGAAGAATCATTTGTGAATCCAGGGGGCTGGACTCAGTGGCCTCTAAAGTTCCTTGCAGTTCAAAATCTATGCACTAATGAGCTTCAAAGCCTGGGGTCCAGAGGCCCTTCCCCTTGGGCCTCAGTTCCCTCCTCAGTGAAAAAGAGGGGATTGGACTGGATATTCTTTAGGCCCCCTTGGATAAGCTCTGACACCTGACCCTGCAGCTCCAGCCACTAGGAACAACTGCTCAGTTTTCTGTTGGAGTTGGCCAAGCCTTGAAGAGAGAGCCCATTTGACTTAGATGCTATGGTCCTTCAGAGTTGACTGTTTATGCTGGAAAGTGGCTGTATCCTGAAGACTGCCAGGCATTCCACAAGGAAACAAGATGCCCTCTTTGGGCACCAGCTGCCTGTGTCTGTTTCATTACAGAACCCTAGGACGGAGGAAACATGCCCGGGAAAAGGATGCTTATACCTTTGCTTTCAAGTGGGAAGCCACCACTGATTGGCTGTCAGGTTTCTTCTTCCTCCTCATTAGGCCATTGAAAATTCTAATTCACCAGACCCTGGAGGAGAGGGCCCCCGAAGGGGCAGGCTGAAGCCAAAAGCCTGGCCCTACCAAGGAGCTACAAGCAGTACAAGCATCCAATCTACTTCCCATTTTAACCCCACTGACTCTATCAAATCCCAGGTCTGCGTCCTTTCATTACCTCAGAACTCCACTTAGCCAAACTGCAAAGACCTCTGAGACATAAGGCGACAAGAACCCTTTTAGCTCCATCATTCCCTGGCTGCCTTGTAAGTCAGTCTGGGGCAAGAGCGAAAGGCCAGCAGAGAACTGAGGAAGCCTAGAGCAAAGACCTCAGCCTCCATCCCATGGTTCTTACAGTTGTGAAGATGAGTCTTCCTGACTCCAGGCCCAGCACTCCCTCCCCTGCCCATTACAGCCCTTTGTTCTGCACCCCCACATCTGCTGTGTACTCCTACGGGCCAGTGTTATCACTAGCCTCTCTAGGTCGAGGTAACCGTTTTTGGGTCATAGACACCTCTAGCAGCCAATTTGGTGAAGCCTAGGGATCCCTTCTTAGAATCAAGTTTTTAAAGTGGAAACCATACCCATTTCCATGGAAACCAAAGTTGGTGAAAACAAAGGTGTAATTTGCCCCAGTCCAGGTTCAAGGACTCCTTGAAATCTTTCTACTGTGAGGGGAACATCGATGGATCTCAGGGTTAAGAACTCTGCTGAACACCATGGACTTATAGCTCATACTTGGAGTAAACACTGCCGATTTTGAAATGCTTCCTCCTTTGCCCTCCTGTCTCTTTCTACCTAAAGTTGGATCTTTTCTTAGTGACTGGTGAATCATGATGGCTTTAGTCTAGAGGCTGGGTACTAGAGTAGGGCTCCCCAGAGCCTTCATTTCTGCCTTCTCTGGGGTGGCCCTCTGCTGTCAAAGCTGTAAAGGGAGGGATAGCCCCCCATGCAGAAGGATGGGATCAGTGCAAAGATATGTCAGAGGCTCCTCCATCTTCTTCCTCTTCTTTCTTCTCCTCTGCCACCTCCTTTTTCTCCTGTGTGTGTGTATGTATATATATAATATGTATACACAATACATACACACACACACATATATAATATGTACACATAAAAGTGTGTGTGTGTGTATGTATGTGTGTGTGTGTGTGTGTATATTTGTCATTCAAAAGCCTTTATAATCTAGAGCTATCTCCTTTGTGTATTTTCGGTCTTATACCTCATACTGTCCCCTTGTACTTTGCCATCTTGGAACATTGGCCTTCTGGCTGTTCCATAACCAAAAACATTCATCTCTCTTCTTCAGCCATTGTCTCTGGCTGTCCCTCATGCCTGGAGCCCTCTCCCTCCTCATCTCCACCTCCTGGCTTCCTTTAAGTCCCAACAGAATCCCACCATCTCCAGGAAGCCTTTCCCAATCTCCCTTTGTTGTAGGGTCCTTCCCTCTTTTTTCCCATTTCCCCTCATTTTTCCTGCTTAGCTTATTTATTCATATTTTTGAATTTGCTTGTTGTCTCTCCCATTAGACTGAACTCCTTGAAAGGAGGGACTTTTACCCTTTCTTTATATCCTTGGAGAATAGCACAGTGTCTTTTTTCTATTTAAAAGTATTTATTTTTAGTTTTTAACATTCACTTTCATAAGATTTTGAGTTCTAATTTTTCTCCCCCTCCCTCTTCTTCTTCCTCCCCAAGATGGCATGCAATCTGATATAGGCTATATGTACGTGTACAATCATCTTAAACGTATTTCTACATTAATCATGTTATAAAGAAGAATCAGAACAAAAGGGAAAAACCATGAGAAAGAAAACAACAACAAAAGAAAATGATATGCTCTTATTCGCTCTCAGGCTTCATGGTTCTTTCTCTGGATGTGGAGAGCATTTTCCTTCATGAGTCCTTTGGAGTTGTCTTACATCATTAGTACAGTGTCTGGAACATGGTAAAGTATTTAATAAGTATCTACTGAACAACCCACACAAATGAGCCATAGAAATCAGGAAGGACCTTGGGTGGATGGAATGCATGCTGAACCATAAGGGATCTAGGGATCCCAAGAGATGGCGATGAGGAGGGAGAGAATCTCAGTGACAGAAGACAGCTTGTTCAAGGGGCCAGAGAGGGAAGGGGGCATGGTGTAGACAGAGAACAAACAAGATGACCACTTTAGCTAGCACACAAATAAGGTGGTGGGTTGGATCTTGGTTGTGGAGTCACAACTTCCAGTCCCATGATTTTGTATTATATCCCAGAGGAGATTGGAATCCATTGCACCTTCCTGAGTAAGGAGTATTCTGTTTCTCCATATCTAAGGACTAATATTGAATCTTCTAAAGAAAACTCCCTGGGAATTTGCCGATGGAGCTCACTGCAATTTTCTTTACACACTTGGCAGGCTCACAGTTGTTTCCCTTTTGTGATTCTCACTTAGTGATTGACATCCTACACTCTGCTACATCAAAGACTGTGCGGACCAGTGGGAAGACTTGTAGGTCTAGAGGTGGAAGTCCTGCTTGAGCTCTCGGCTCTTCCACTTGCCAAACACAGAATGTTGGTCAGGGCTTTAGTTTTGTCATCTGTGTGCTGGACATTGTCATGAATGCCATTGCTACCTCACAGAGTTTCTTTTAGGATCATGGAATAATGTGCTTTGGATTGTAGATGATGGTAATTCTTTTTGTCTTTCAAAAAGTCTCTGCTTGGTCAAACCTTCCATGTAACTGTGATGATTGGTTAGAATTCAGACTTGAACAACAGCTGGAGCAAATGGTCCAATGAAATGACTGGTTGAGATGGGACAGATGGGAGCAGATGCTCTTGGATGGAGGTGAGTATCTTACCCGAGGGTCAGCTCAGTGTCCTGACTAGCAGGGGTAGGGTCATGGTAGCCAGTGCTTCTAGGCATGGCTAACAGAGGACAGGTAGCTGCCTCTAGTACCACAAAGGTGATGGTATTGCCTGACCAGCCACCAGGCTTGCAAAGCCATGATTCACTGACTTGTTTGTTTGTTTATCCTGAGGCAATTGGGGTTAAGTTGCCTGGGGTCACACAGCTAGTAAGTGTCTGAGGTCAGATTTGAACTCAGGTCCTCCTGACTCTAAGGCTGGTGCCACAGTGGTATCCACTGTGCCACTTAGCTACCTCTCCAACATCTTCCAGGTGAATAAGAACACACAGTTTCTGGTCTGAAGCTACAGAAGCATAGCATGGAGTCCAGCATGAAGAGTCTCATGGGAACTTGATACAGGCCCTAGTTCTTAGGTATTTAGTGCCACTGACCCCACCCTCATGGAGCCACAGAAACTCACATAGACAAAGGTGAGAACCCAGCATGTGTGGGAGGCTGTGTAGGCATGTTGAGTCTAAAACCATCTTTTCATTTTCCTCTTACTTAGATGGACTCACATGCTGGTTTGCCTCTACAGTACTTCAGAGGGCCAGCCTCCAAACCCCAGCAGGGCACTGATGCTGGGGCCCAAGTTAAAGACCCTGTAGAGAATCATCCTCTCTCCAGATTAGATTTCTCCAAATATACCTTGAGCATGTTCCTTGATCCCATCTCTTCTGAATTCTTCCCATGTTCCCATAGTGCTGAAGGGGTCAGTGGAGAACAAACAACCCCATTAACTTCCCTTCAACATGGTACCTGTGTGGGCCCCGCGGCACTTTGGTCTTAGCTATATTGTCAGAGCAAGACTTTACATTTATTCTTCTAACATTTTGTCATGAGATCCAACCAAAGGCTCTAATGTATCATGATCTTTTTGAATCCTGGCTCTTATCCAAGGTACTGGTTGTCCCTTCCAGCTTGGTGTCATGTGCCTGACAAGTGTCCCATCTATGGCTTCTTACAAGATCCTGATAAAAATCTTAAGCCGATGAGTAGAGATCCTTGGGATCCCCACTGCAGACCTCCCACAGAGCTGACATTGAGCTATCAAGAATTGTTCAGCTGGTTCTCATTTTACTATGACTTAATAGTTTTACTATCCTCTCTTTCCCCCAAGAACATGAAAGTCTGTCAAATGATTTGCTGATATTTAGATAACTCTTAGTTTGCAGCATCCCCTGATCCACTGACTATTTTATTAATCTTATAAAAAAGATAAAAGAAAATGGAGTGGTTGACCATGAGCTGCTAGAACCAGGCTTACTCTGAGGTCACTGCTTCCCTTTCCAGGGATTTATTGGACAGATCGTGGAATTTGATGATTCCCAGTTGGGTGCTTTGGGCTGGACCCTTTATTCCTTCAAGGGCATCCCCAGGGAGGACATTTCATGCCTGGTGACTTGTAGTGTTAAAATGATGGGGTTTTGTGTGGGGTCAGCTTGTGATGGTGGCCATCGCTACACAGGAGAGTGGAACATGCTACAAATCTGCCATTCACAGGTAGTTTCCCAGGCAGAACAGACCACATTTCCCACTGCATTAAGAAGCTGATCATCAGAATTCATTCTTCTTCTCTCAGAGTAAAGGAAATTAAGTGAATATGATAGATTGGTTGCCACTCCTCTTGAATCTGTTTGGGTTCCACCTTTACAAATGCTAGAGTCATCCTGCTCAATAAATACAATCCGAAAGGATAACATTAAGCAAACCAACCCCATTGTCAAAGGACACTCAAGTAGCTTCTGTTTACTGAATCAATTGAACTCAGCAGAAAGCAAACAACTTCTTGAGAAGTGGAAGATGAAATTAATCATCCAATAAATTATTTACACCAACCTTCCTGTAGAGTGGCTCTGACCATGGTGGGGCCAGGGAGGAAGAACAAGGCTTGGCTGGCATTTGGCAGTGGGTTGGGGAAGTTCTTAGCTCTCCTTAATCAGTTCAGTCCAAGCTTCTCGGCAATTATTTGTGCCCATGTCAGTTCTCAGGGACTTCAGTTCATATTTATGTCGCACTGTTAACACCCCATTGACAGAGTTCAAGTGCACAGCTCTCCCATTTCCATGTTGGGTCGAGATAGAAACCTTATTTTTTTTTTTTGGGGGGGGGGCTGCAAATGAAGCTTGTTCCTAGCAGAGGAATTAAAAAAAAATAACATTTATTTAGCACTTAAGTCACCTGGGGCTTCAGGGCCTTTGGGATATGGCCTCCCTTTCAAGTCTTCATTGCAGTCAAACTGCTTTCTGGACCCTCAGGGTGACATCCCTTTTATTGCTTCTGAGCCTCCCCTTGCAGGTTAGAGCTGCTGCCTGCCTACAAAGAAGAGTCCAGGCCTGCCTTATTCTCCAGTTATTTGCTTTCTCCTTCCCTCCCTCCTTTTTCCCTCTCTTCCTCTCTCTTCCTTCTCCTCCTCCTCCTCCTCCACCTTCTTCTTCTTCTTCTTCTTCTTCTTCTTCTTCTTCTTCTTCTTCTTCTTCTTCTTCTTCTTCTCCTCTCTCTCTCTCTCTCTCTCTCTCTCTCTCTCTCTCTCTCTCTCTCTCTCTCCCCTCTCCCCCCTTTCCCATTCTTTGTCTCTTGTTCTTTCATTCTCTTGTTCTGTCTCTTGTCCTTTCTCTCACTTTTTCCTCTTTGTCAGTCTTTCAGTGCCTCCTTGTCTCTCTATGTATCTTTGTTTTTGACTCTCCTCGTTACTTTGTATATACTTAGCCATCTACTTATCTTCTCAGAGATTTGCTGTATGGCACTGCATTTTCTCACCTGGGTTAGAACACTAGCAAACCTCAAGACTGGGTTGATGCAAATGACAGGGAAATTCAGAAGCTGTTAAATGAAAACCGAGAATTTATCAGCCAGAGAGTTCATTCATCTCTAAGAAGGCAGCATTTAACTCCATCAAAAGTAAAGTACAAACAGATGCAGGATTAGAGAAATGCAGGATTCCTGGCTCTGTAATAAGGCAGATGAAATTCAATTTTATGCTGAGAGCAACAATCTAAAGCATTTTTATGATGCCCTGAAGGCTATTTATGGACCAAAGACTATGGGTAGCTACTCAGTGCTGATGGAGTCCCATTGATTAGTGATAAGAACATGATCTTAGAGAGATAGGCTGAATACTTTCACAGTGTTCTCAATAGACCATCATCAATCAATGCTGAGGCCATTCACATTCCCTCACGTTGAAGTCAATCCCTCCCTAGCTGAAGCTCCAAATGAAGAAGAGGTTTGGAATGCAATTAAGCTCCTTTTGTGTGGCAAAGCACTTGGTGCTGATTCTTTTCCAGCTGAGATTTACAAGGTGGGCAGGGTACATTGCTGATACAAAAGCTGACAGAAATTTTTTTGGATTATATGGCAAGAGGAGGTTCTATTGTCCAGCTCTATAAAGGTAAAGGAAATAGATGGTCCTGTGAAAACCACAGGGGTGTGTCTTCCTCTTAGTCATTATCAGCAAGATTCTTGCTAGAGTACTCCTCAATAGGTAGATCCTTCACCTGGAAGATGGTCAACCACCTGAGAGCCAGTGTGGCTTCAGAAAGGCTGAGGAATGGTTAATATGGCATTTGCTGCATGACAAGTCCAGGAGAAATGCCAGGAGCAGAATAGAGGTCTATATGCAATATGTGTAGATCTGATCAAGGCCTTTGATATTGTCAGTCATGAGGGCTTATGGAGAATCATGTCAAAATGTGGTTGCCTGGAGAAGTTCATCAGCCTTGTACCTCAATTTCATGAGGACATGCTTGCCTAGGTTCTAGATAATGAACCAGTCAAGTGAAATGAGGCTGTGTGCTTGCCCCCATGCTTTTTAGCATGAGGTTTTCAGCCATGTTGGCAAACTACTTCAATGAGGATGAACAGGGCATCAAGGTAAGCTCCCATACTGATGGTAATTTCTTCAATTTGAAAAGTCTGCAAGCCAAGAACAAAATGGAGGGAGTGTTGGTGCAGGATCTTTTCTTTGCAGATGACTGCCCTCAATGCAGCCTCTGAAGATGAGATCCTTTAGCCTAACAATTAACACCAAGAAAACACAGGTGCTCTGTAGGCCACCACCACACCATCCATAAGTGAAACCATTGGTTATAGCAAATGGAGAAGTTCTAAATGCTGTGGATAAATTCACTTACCTTGGCAGGGATGAACACATTGATAATGAGGTTGAAGCACTCATTGCCAGAGCTAGCTCAGTGTTTTTGAGACTCTGAAGGAAAGCATGAGAGAGAAGAGATATTAGATTGACTACCAAACTGAAGGTCTACAGAGCCATTGTGTGGAGCTCATTGTTGTTTATCTGTGAAACCTGGACAGTCTACCAGAACCATGTCAGGAAACTGAATCACTTCCATTTGATTGCCTTAGGAAGATTCTGAAGATCACCTGGCAGGATAAGGGATCTGACACTGAGATTTTTACTCCAACTAAACTGTCAAGCATTCAAATTCTGCTTCAGAAAGTGCAACTCTTATGGGCTGGCCACGTTGTCCAAATGCAAAATGTATGCTTGTCAAAAAGACCATTTTGTGGAGAACTCACATAGGGCAAGTGCTCACGTGGTGGTCAGAAGAAGTGATACAAGGACACTCTCAAGAACTTTGGAATTGATTGTGTGTATATGTTGTATCCTCCATGTAGAAGAAGGAGTTTTGGGTCTGTAGACAGAGGACCTGGATTTGAATCAGTATCACCCCTAGAACACTGGGAAAGATGGCAATGTGGGAAGAGACAGTGTTGGAGTCTGTGGAAAGGCAGGCACACTAAAGCTGTGAAGTGGTTCAAAAATTCGGAAAAACAGTTTGAGATTATATTAAGAAAGTGACTAAAATGGTCCACAGATTCTGCTATTAACACGTGCCCCCCCATATATATATATATATAGCAGCCCTTTTTATAATAGCAAAAACCTGAAACAAAGAGCTGTTCAGCCATTTTTCAGTTGTGTCTGACTTTTTGTGACCCATTTGGGGTGTTCTTGGCAGAGATACTGGACTGGTTTGCTATTTCCTTCTTAAACTCATTTTACAGGTGAGGCAACTGAGGCAAATAGGGTCACACAGCACATAAATGTTCGAGGTCAGATTTGAACTCTGGAAGATTTGTCTTTCTGACTCCAGGACAGGTACTCTATCCAGTTGCCACAGAAACAAAGTATTTACCCATAAATTGGCAGGATGGGGCATGACTAGACAGGTGTGGGTACATTAATATAATGAGACATTTCTGAGCTCTAAGAAACAATGACTATAATCTAGAGGGAGAAGCATAAAAACACTAGATGAACTTAATCCATCCTGAAGTTGGCAGAGCCGAGAAAACATGGTATGAAATGACAAGAGCAACAAGAACAACAAAGGACAATCACAAAGTAAATGGAAAGAACAATAAGAAAATAATAAAAATTCAGAGTTGCCCAAGTTATCAGCTAAGTTTGGCTCAAAGAAGAGATGGGAGAAGGTGCCTCCTTTTGCTCTTTTGCAGAGGGAGAGGACGATGGGTGTGAACAAGGCACGGAATGGCCCACTTTCTGTTGAGCTGGTTGGTTTTATTGACTCCCCCCACCCCATATGGCTTTTCTGTAGGGGAAGAGATACCTTGGGAAATGTAGATTGGGGCAATACAAAAGATGGCAATAAAACTCATTTATAAAAAATCCTTGTACAACAAGAGCCATTTGGACCTTGTGGGTCTTGGTTTCTTCACTTGTAAATATAGATAATGAAGCCTGTACTGCCCATCTCATAGGGTCTTGTCAAGGTGATATGAGAGAATGTTGATAACATATCCCCAAGATTGCACATAGTAGGTGTTAGCTTACTGAACACATGAATGAAAAAGTTCATTTTGGTCAGAATTCTCTCGGCATTGTTCATTTATTATAATTGAATTGAAGATCAGAAACCTGCAAGTGATTCATAGTGTGTGATGGGAGAAGAGTAAGATTTCCTTGGTGACCCATCCCCCATCATCATCAGCCTTTTTACATCTACATGATAATTCTATATAAAGCAGAATGTGTGAAGCCTAAGGTACCTAAACCCTGATCATTCTGGATAAATGGGAATTCACTGTTCCAGGGCTGAATTAGGGAGAGTCTATTATGTACTCACATTCTTGGCTCACATTCTTTTCTCTTCTCACTACTCCTCCCCCATCCCCAACTATTCAGCTTTAGAAAAGATGCCTGTGCTCGCTCAAGCTGCCATCATAGCCAGGCTCAGGAGTACTTTTCAGCTCAAACTAAAAGGTGATCATCTGGAGGTGGGGTGCGGAGATTTCTAGTTACCATTCAAGCCTGGAAGACCATAAACAATGATTTGGCAGAAACTGATGCTGCTGGGATTGCTCTGCAATTGTCCTGTCTTGAGGACATGGAGGTCACTGGCCTGCCTGAATTTCTACTAAGGCATGATTCTGTGGTTCATGGTGGAGTCTGATGCTGCTAGTGCTTCAAGCTTTTGTGAGTGAAGGCTGTGGAAGAAGGACCTAGAGAAAAAAAGGCTTAGATTAAATAAAGAGGACAAGAAATTGTGAAGGTAACTTGGGGGTGGTTTGGCTAATGGGGAAGGACTGGATTTCCCAGAAAGCTGTGGACTCAGGGGACATGCCTGGAAAGCATTTAGCATAGATTTCTGGAGTAAAAATACGAGAAAGAGAAAAACAACTCTTAAGAGAAGGCTAGCAGGCTCCCTACAGTGGGGAGTTGACAAGACAATTTGTAGTTAGAAGACCTCTGATTATTATCCTACTTCTGGAACCTACTACTCATGTGATCTCATTTAACTCCCTGAGCCAAATGAAATTGAATTTGGAGAAGAGAACTTGAGGAAAAATGGAGTAAGTGACCTCCGGGTGCAGATTGCACTCCCTAATCCAAGGATAGAAATCAGATTTTCGGAGAAATTTAAGTGATTTTGGGTGATTTGGAGGGCTTTTAAATTTTAAAGAAGAGCAGAAATAGAATTCATGAAGGAGAAATGTTGAGTACTTTTGAAGAACATGAAAAATTGGAGAATGAGGAGTCTGTATGAAGGAAAAAGGACAGAGAAGGTAGTTGATAAGCTAATATAAGTTTGATAAAGTAAAGAGAAAATGTCTGAGAGAAGGAAAGGATGGTATGTATATCTGTCATAGTCTTGATATGACCCAAGGAAGTGAAGGTGAGACAACTGGTTAAATAAATGATGTCAGACCGGTTTAAGTTTCTAGATTACTGCTTAAACTATGGTAATGGCAAGGGCCTATCCAGGGATGGAGCAAACCTACAAGAATTTGATAAGAATGTTTTTTTCTGAGGTCTTCCAAAAGTACCTAAAAGAGCTTGATACTGAAAAGGACAGGGAGGAAGATCCACTAAAAAGATCCACCATCCAGAAGAGCCATGATGAGAAAAATGCTCAGGAACTCACAGAAGACAGAATTTAGGAAAAGGGGAAGAGTAAAACCCATGTCCTGAAATCTCTGTACACAAATCACAAGGTTTCACTTATAAATATTGCAACTTGAACTAGAAATTGTAAGACAAGAAAGCACAGTTGACTTCATACATATCACTGAGATTTTGTAGGAAGAGGCCCATGACTAGAATGTGATTCACAGTGGATATGATTTATTGAAAAGAAACTGGAATGAGAAAAGAGGGCATAAGGTAGCCCAGTATGTTAAGTTGGTTTGCTTATGGGACAAAGTCCCAGGAGAAAGCATGGAAATGTGGTGGAGAACATTTGGGTGAAGATCAACATAATGACAAAAATGAAGTTGTTGGAGCATACTATAAACTACCTGGATGGAAGGAGGAAATAAAGGAGGAATTGGAGAAACAAACCTGAAGCCTGTTACAGAGGCATGACAATGAGGCTGGGTGTAGAGGGACTTTCAGTTATCCAGTTGTCTTTAATGGGACTCTGTCCCCCTGAGGCAGATCAGCTAACAATTTCTTGACTTATAATGAACATTCCATCCTTCAAAAGTTAGTGGAACTAATCAGGGGCAAATTTTATTCTAAATCTAATTCTAACCAAATGACTCCTAGGGTAGAAATGTTGGGAACCTTGGGGAAAAGTGATCATTTTTTCTTTCTTCTTTTTTAAATTCCCATATAACTGTATTTTTGATTATTCTTTATTTTTAGCATTGTATTTCTTTTAATAAACCAAAATCTTTCTTCTCACCTTCCCACTCCTTATCTCCAATTGATAACACAAAACTCCAAAATCCATTACATTTCTGCATAGTCAATTCAAACAAGGTCCCATCTTGTCCAAGAAAAAAAAAATCTCACTCTACATTCTAAGTCCTGTACTTCTTTATTAGGAGGTGGGTACCATGCTGATAAGAGTTAATCATAGCAGAATTCCATAATATTTATGGACCATAACATGTTCATCCGTCCCCAGTTTATAGGTATCCCTTAAGATCTCATTTTCTGTGATGTCAAGAAGAGCTATGAATGTTTTTGTCCATCATTAGAGCTTGTAACTCCTCCTTTATTCTATATTCACCCTACTTCCTCTTCTCCTCCACCATCTCCTTGTTCTTCATTTCCTTCCTTCCTCCCTTTCTTCTTCTTCTTCTTCTTCTTCTTCTTCTTCTTCTTCTTCTTCTTCTTCTTCTTCTTCTTCTTCTTCTCCTCCTCCTCCTCCTCCTCCTCCTCCTCCTCCTCCTCCTCCTCCTCCTCCTCCTCCTCTTTGTCCATTTCTCTTTGTCTCCCTGGCAGTCTCTCTGTCTAATATTCTCTCTCACCACTCCTTCCCTCTTCTTGAGGGATACAGCAACCCACGAAGTAGACAAAACTAGGAAATGGTGCACCAAACTTTGGAAAGGTCATTGACAAACTGTGGAATGTCCAGGGGAAGGCAAGTAGGATGGTGAAAGACATGGAATTCATGGTGAATGAAGATCAGCTGAAAAAACATGGGAATGTTTATCCTAGAGAAGAGAAGGTTGCTGTGTGTGTATCTGTATGTGTGTGTGTGTGTGTGTGTGTGTGTGTGTTTTCATCCTAATGACCTTTAGTTCTGGGAGGCTGAAAAGGAAGCTATGCGTGGAAGCCCCAAAGAGGCCAATGTGGGCTTCATAAAAGAAAAACCTTTTTCACAATGCAATATCTCCCCAAATGCCTGGGTTGACCAGAGTGGTGTCAGTTCACATCTCCCCAGAGGCCTCCAAGCAGAGGCTAAATGAGCCCATTAGCTGTTTGATGCAGGTACCATTAGTCCTGGGTCTCCTCAGCTGCTGACCAGCTCTTATATGCTATAGGAGGGGCTATGATAAGTGAATATTGGAGGGTTCCTAAGAAAAGAGACTTCTTCAATCACAAGGGATAGTATGAGTTAAAGAACAGAGATAGGAGAAGGCAGGATAAGTTTTTCCATGAGTGTCTTGGTAATTACATGAGCAAACTGCAGTTGGTTAATTACGTGGCAAATCTGTATCTGCCCAATTGATAAATAGCCCTCCAACAATTGTTAATACAATCAAGTGTTAGCTCTGGCCTTCTCCTCCCCCCAGTAATGGGGGGGCAAAGCATACCTCACGGAGTTTCTGATCATTGGAAAGATTCTGAACAGCAGTAAGCAGATGGACAGAGAAGAAGGTGGGAACTGGCCATTAGTCATCTGTCCCTGGGAGAGAGGACGTTGAGGACACCAGGACTCTCAGTAAGTGTTGCTGAGGCCATAATTTGCCTGAGGTGACAAAATCTGTGATGATGCTAATGGTGGGAGTCTGAGGTGGGAAGTAAGAGGCTGATTCTGCTCACATTCCTCCATTTCAACTGGGGGTGGGGAAGGAAGGGAAGGGAAGAAGCTCTTGTTAAGTGCCTAGGCACTGTGCTGATACTTTACAGATGGTACCTCATCTGAGCCTCACAAAAACCCTGTGGGGGAGGTGGTATTGTTACTCCCATTTTACAGATGAGGAAAGTAAGGCAGACAGAGGTTGTGTCTTTCCCAGGACCACACATCTGGCAAGAATGGGAGGACAGATGTGCATTCAATTCTTCCTGATTCTAGGCCCAGCACTCTATCCATAGTTGCCTCAACAGAACCGTAAGTGGAAGGTATCTCAATACTTGGACCTTTTAGCACCCCAGTATGCCCAAGCTCTGCCTTCTCTCAGGAGTCATGTGTATGAGAAGAGGTGGAGACCTGAGGCTGTTCTTCGTGGCAGGAATGCTCATACAAAGAGATCCCAGACCCATTAGTGTCGATGTGGAGCTGGAAGGGGCTTTACAGGTTGTCGTAGACACCTCCTTCCTTTTACAGATCAGGAAACTGAGGCACAGAGTAAGGAAGTCTCCTATGGCTAGGAAGTGGCTGAGATTTGAGATGAAATCTTTAGCATGTTACACCCTCACTGACAAATGTCTTTGTGGGGTTGGCTACGTTATATTAAAACAATGTTCAGTTATTAAACTAAACTCTTCACTAGACTTGGGAGCCTCAGTTGTCTGAGTGAACCCTTTGTTGGTGGGAGGACAGCATCTGGGTCATTCTGGATGGGAACCATTATTGCCACTCAATGAAGAGACATGGCAGTGATGGGGAAAAGGCTGTTTCTGGAGAAAGGTGATGATGGCATGGAACGCCAAGTTTGGAAGGAACTAGAAATCAGCCTTCTGGGTGCTACCTTCTAGGAGGAGATAAAAAAATATGCATAGTTAAAAATACAAAGCTCTACAAAGTGATCTCTGCTGCCCTTCCTGCCCCTCCATGGCGCTGGGCTTCCTGTCCCTGAGGGGCAGCTCCCTGGCCAGGCAAGATACCCTACACTCATAGAGGGTTAAGCTAGGAGGGACGTTAGAAAACAGTGAGTCATCCTGTCATCTTCCAGAGGGAGAGGATGG
>WOXC01004256.1:0-64230 GCA_011680675.1 Gymnobelideus leadbeateri | reverse complement strand
TCCTTGAGGTCCTTTCTAGTTCCAACTTTATGATCCAATAATTATAATAACTGATAAATACAGATGATCCCAAAAATCTTAGTACAGTTTTAAGCTTGAATAGATTAAGCTAGTGATTAAAAACTAAAGTTTTAGCTTGAAGTAATAGCTTAAACTAGTGACAAAGCTGGTTTTAAGCTTTATTAACTTAAAACTACATACTTTAAAAAACCAACTAAGACTTTTGGGATACCGTATAGAGCACTTTAAGGTATAGAAGACCATTTATATACATTATTTCATTATAGACTCATGACAACTGTAGAAGTTAGATATTACAGGTATTAGTATCCCCATTGTATACATGGGGCTCAAATGTGGTCACATCGCTACTAAGTGTCAAAGGCATGAAAAATATAGTCAGTTCCACAATTCAATGAAAGCCCTCTGGATAGAGGAATGTCCTGTTGCAAGATGTCCTGTTGCAATGTCCTGATGCAAGAGGAATGTCCTGTTGCAGCCACAAAGGCTGGGTTGCCAGTGTTCTCAAATTCCATTTCAGGACCCAAAGGCCATGTAGACTTATGAGAAAGGGGAGGAAGTAGGACAACTTGTCTGTTCTATTTGCCTCAATGAACTTTTCCTGTGTATCAGGATGTGAATTACCAGCATTTGGAGATCCCAACATCACACTATCTATTGACATAGAGCTAAACTTAGGAACTTTGCTGCCTAGGGCAATCAGGGACAAGGTCATTGTTGCTAGGGAGATTTCCTATGAAGGAGATGTGAGTGTGTGTGTGTGTGTGTGTGTGTGTGTGTGTGTGTGTGTGTGTGCGCGCACGCTCGCGAGAGAGAGAGAGAGAGAGAGAGAGAGAGAGAGAGAGAGAGAGAGAGAGAGAGAGAGACAAGGGAAGAGTTCAGACTGGCTGCCACCTGATAGCTTCCTAATTTTCATTAGCAAGAATTAGTTCTTCCTGCTCTCTAGGTGATAGTTCTGTTGTTTCTATAATGCTGAAGGCCTCTGAGTGGTGTCAGCTTCCTCTAAATTTGGGGACAAAGCCTTAGTTTCCCCGCCCTAATTGCAACTCTGCCTAGAAAGACACTTCAGGCAGTTTCAGAAGAGGAAAGAAGACACCCACCTCACATCTGGTCCCCTCTATGAGCAAGTGTCCCTCCCTGTCCCTAGCTATTTGATAGTGATAACCTCTGTTAATTATAGATTTGCATGTGGGTCAGTGGATTCCAGCCCTGGAAGAAGCAGCAAGCAGAAGAAACTGAATCCTTTAGGGTCAAACTGGGGCAGGCTCCAAGAAGAGCAAGGATTTCACATTTCTTCATGTATCAGTCATCTTGAGGACTCCATCTTTCTCCGCCAAAACACAGAGTAAGTGGCAAGAGTTCCTTTTTTTTTATTAATAGGATGGTGAGACTAAGAACAATGGAAGATGAACCCTACCCTTCCCTTCAAAGAAATAGATTGTAAATTTTATAAAGTCAGGGTCTATATCTTCTATTTTTTTCTATTTTTTTATTTTTTGTTTTATGGAGGGGAGAAGGCTGGGCAATTGGGGTTAAGTGACTTGCCCAAGGTCACACAGCTAGTAAGTGTGTTAAGTGTCTGAGGTCGGATTATATCTTCTATTTTTTTTTTTTATATCTCCTTCCCTCCTGTAGAGCACTCCTTCTTTGGACTAATAACAGTCCAGTCCAAAGGCACTTAGTAATTGTCTGTTGAACGAAAGGAAAAAGACCATATACAGGAAGCACAAGGTGTTTCCGAGAGTGTCAGTGTCATTTTAAACTATTACAGCTTAAAACTACACTAAGACTTTTGGGACATCCTGTATATTTTTAAAATTAAGGCCAGTCAATTCTTAATTGTATCTTCTGTTATAGAAACACAGTGGGACAGATAGTTCAAAACATTAGATAATCTCCAAGTCCTTTTAATTTAGTTTTGATGAATTTATTCTATGATTAATTGATTTAGCAGAAAAGTGACCTTCATAATTCTGAGCTGTAGGTAGGAATATCACAGAACAATAGATGATGAAAAGGAACTTAAAAATAACTTAGTTCAATGGTTCTCAAACTTTTTGAAGCTGAAGACCCTCTCCCTGCCCCTGCTTTTAACATAAGCAAATTTAACAGACCTTCTCTGACAGAGTGTCCTAGATTTAGAGCTGGAAGCAACCTGAGAGATCATCTAATTTGAACTCCCCCATTTTACAGATGAGAAAGCTGAGTTCCAAAGGGGGGGGGGGGGAACGGAATCCAAGTCACACAAAGAATAAGCAGAAAAGCCAGAATTTGAAACCAGGCCTGCTGATTCTAAATATAGTGCTCTTTGGATTGGACTGCCCTGCCTCCCTCCATGATAATTATACTTTTAGTATACTTTATACACTGATTGAGTAAATGCATGGTGACAAAAACTACTTTAAAAAAAAGTTCATTCATAGGGGCAGCTAGGTGGTGCAGTGAATAGAGCACTGGCCCTGGAGTCAGGAGGACCTGAGTTCAAATGTGGCCTCAGACACTTGACACATTTACTAGCTGTGTGACCTTGGGCAAGTCACTTAGCCCCAATTGCCTTGCTTTCCCCATCCAAAAAAAAGTATATTCATAAAAAAGTGCATTCATAGTTTGTTAATCACAATAGCAACTATATACATTAGAAAATTTTATGTGTATATATACACATATCTATGTAGAGAGATTATTCAGTCTATAGAAGGTAAGCTTGTTCACTAAAGAGCAGACAAACTTACTAATAAGTGAACAAATTGACTAAACTACTTAATAAGATGAATAGTGAGCATATGGATTTGCAGAATCCTTATTGTTTGTCCTTTGTTTCAAAGAATGACATCACAGGGTCACGTGTTGATTTATGTTTTAATTTTATTTAAGCGAGTTAGAGTTACACCAAGTAGTTGGCCTCACTTTCTCTTCCAGAGTCAGTGAAGGCCAGTGGCAAGACAAAAGTGAGAACTGATGATGGCCTGAGATGCAGTGGAGTCTTGGAGTCTTCAGTGTCTGACCAAGTTCCAAACGCTCCAAAGGGCCTGCTTCAGCTGCCTTCATGGCCACTGGAAGATTTCTTGTAATAACTTGTAAAAGATTCCTTTTAATACTCCAGTAACCCCAGGGGTCCATAGAGTATAGATTGGGAACTAATTATCTTGTCCATTTTCTTCATTTTGCAGGTGAGAAAACTGGGGGCTAAAGAGACCTGTGAATTTGCTCAAGGTTAGAAGTAGACAGACTGAGATCCCCATCCCTGGAAAGCAACGGATGACCTCTAAGATTCTATGACTCAATGACTTCGTTCTAAGAAAAGAGTAAATAACGACTTTTACTCCTTGTGTTTCCTGAGGAAGAAGTAATGGGAAAACTAGGGGGAAAATTACTGTCAGTATTTTCATCTTGTGGGTACAGCTAAGATTGTTGAGGAAACTGAAACACAATGTAGAGTCAGGGTGTTGTTAAAATTTTTAAATGGAGCTAAAGTCAAGTATCTCTCTCCCAAGCTATCCTTTTTTGGAAAAATATTTTATTTACCTCTTTTGTTCTCACATCACCTATATTCATTTCCCACTGTATCCTTCCTTCAACCTTTCCTAGAAAGCTCTTTATTATAATAAAGAATAAAAAAGAGGGGAGAAAGGTTCAGCAAAACTAACCAACATATTGAAAAAGCCTGAAATTTTATTCAGTGTCCCATACTCACAGTCCTTGATCTCTACAAAGAAGCAGAGGTTGGTGTTTTCTTATATCTCTTCTTTGGAGCTATACTTAGTCATTATAATTTCTGTAGTATTCAGCTTTGATTGTTCTGTTGTTGCTCTTGCCTTTATATTACTATAATCATTATTTATATTGTTTTCATGTTTCTGCTTACTTCACTCTGCCTCAGTTCATTTAAATCTTCCCATGCTTCTCTGTGTTAATCATATTGGTCTTTTCTCAAGTAGTATCCCATTACATTGTATCATGTATCATGTATCACAATTTGTTTAGCCATTTCACAATCTATGGATATCTACTTTGTTTCTAGTTCTTTACTACCGTAAAAATGGGTGCTATAATTATTTTGGTGTCTATGAAGCCTTTCTTTTTGTTATTGATTTCCTTGGGGTGTATGTCTAGTAGTGGACAAAGCGTATGGTTTTAGTGAATCTCTTCAAATAATACCAAATTGTTTCCAGAACGGTTGTACTAATTCAGAGTTTTGCCAATGACAAATTAGTGTGTCTGTCTTTCAATAACCCCTCTAACATTAACTTATTCCCATATTTTTTGTATCTTTTACAATTTCCTTCATGTGAGGTAAAACCCCAGAGTTGTTTTGAATTGCATTTCCATTTTTATTAGTGATTTATAGACTTCCTTCATATGCTTGTTAATAATTTGTGATTGTTCTTTTAAAAATTGCTCATATCCTTTGACTACATTTATTATGAGATGGCTTTTGGTCACATATTTCAAAATATATTTCATATATTTTGAATATGAAACTGTTATCAGAGATATTTGATACAAAGATTTTTTCTTACTTGACTACCCTTATCACCCCAGTTGCATTAATTTTGTTCATATAAAAGCATTTCAATTTCATGTAATTGAAATGATCTATTTTGTTGTTTGTTATTTTTGCGATTGTCTCTGTATTTTATTTAATTAAGGATTTACCCTACAGGATGCCCATCAACTGGGGAATGGTTGAACAATTACAGTATATGATTGTGATGGAATACTATTGTTCTATAAGAAAATGAAGAGTATGTTGGTTTCAGAAAAAAATTGATATAGCATTAAATCTCTAAATTAATTTTAGTAGTATTGGTATTTTCATTATATTGACATGGCCTAGTCATAAGCAGTGACTGTCACTCCAGCTATTTAAATTGGTTTTTTTTTTTTAATTTCTTCAAAAGTATTTTATAAATTGTTTCTCAATAGGCATTAAGTATGGTTTGGTAGATTGAGTTCCAGACTTTTATGCATTTTTGCAGTTATTTTGAATGGGATTTCCACTTCTATTATTGCTTCCTGGATTTCGTTATTATTGCTACTTATTTTGTGGCCTGCAACTTTATTGAATCTATGGATTTTATCAATTAGTTTCTTTGCTGATTTTCTAGGATTTTGTAAGTCATGTCATCAACAAATAAGGATAGTTTTGTCTTCTGACTAAATGTCTTAATTTTCTTTCTTTTGTCTTACTGTAATTGTTAGCATTTCTAGAACTATGTCAAATAATAGAAAGGAAAAGGAGGATCCTTGTTTTACCTTTTTATTTACTGAATAAGCTTCTAGCATTTCCCCATTGTATATAATTATTTTCATTTTAGATAAACAGTTTTTTGTCACATTTTCAAAAAGGCTCTTTTAAGCTTATGCCTTATAGGATGCTTTTAAAAAAACCATAAGTATTTATTGTTCTTTTCAAAGTCTTTTAAAAAATCCAATCATGTAACTTTGGGGGAAGGGAAGGGAATAATCGCTTATAGA
Organism: Gymnobelideus leadbeateri; assembly: GCA_011680675.1. Lineage (NCBI taxonomy): Eukaryota > Metazoa > Chordata > Mammalia > Diprotodontia > Petauridae > Gymnobelideus > Gymnobelideus leadbeateri. The sequence goes on along the minus strand of WOXC01004256.1, from coordinate 58,731 downwards.
ATGCCTACTATGTGCATGGCACTATACTAAGAATCTCACAAATATCTCATTTGACCCTCACAGTACTCCTGCAAGGTAAGGGTTGTTATTAGCTTCATTTTACATTTGAGAAAACTGTGGAGACTAAGTGACTTGTCCAGGTTTTGTTCAGTTATTTCAAACTCTTTGTGACCCCATTTGGGATTTCCTTGGCAGAGATACTGAAGTGGTTTGCCATTCCTTCTCCATCTCATTTTATAGATGAGAAAACTGAGGCAAACAGGGTTACATCTAGTACATCACAGTTAGTAAGTGTCTGAGGCCAGATTTGAACTCAGGAAGATGAATCTTCCTGACTGTCGGCCTGGCACTCTATCCACTGCAGCGCCACCTAGCTGTCCTGGGTCACAGAGCTAGGAAGTGTCTAAAGGATGGATTGAAACTTAGGTCTTCCTGATTACAGGCTCTAACACTTTATCTATTGTACCACCTAATTACCTCCAAAATTAAATTAAACTTTTAAACACACACACACACACACACACACACACACACACACACACACACCCCTACACCTAAAAGAACTTTAGCTGGTTGTTGGGTTTTTTTTTTTGTAGGATTAATTACACTAATTATTTTCATTCCTAATATAAATCCAAGTTAATTATAGTGAAAATTTTTTTTGATAAATTGCTATAGTCTTTTTGCTGGCATTTTACTTAGAATTTTGGCATCAATTTTCACTAATGATATTGGTCTTAATTCTCTGTCTTTCCTTTATCATTCACCAATTTAGATAGTAGAACTGTATTCATCTTGCAAGTTTCGTAGGGTGCTTTATTTCTCAACTTTTGGGGAATAATTTGTATAACATACATTTTGATCTAAAAGCTCCCATGAATTTTCATACTATCTCACTTACATGGGGTCGTTCATTCTAGCTATACAGTTAGTTCCCTGTCCCTTAAAATAATGGTCATCAAAATGGAAACTTGGACACCCCTGGCTCAACCCCAAGGGGGTCTATGATCAACCAGCTAAATCTTACTTTCCCCATGACAGCCCATCATGGGGCTGGTCGACAACATAACACATCCTCATCCCTCAACACACTTCCACTCTTCCCTCTGTTGTTTCCAGCCCTTGAAGTTGGCCCCAGAGGACAGTTATAACCCAATTGCTATTTGGATAACCACAAGCTACTGAGTGCACAGGTGCCACTGGGAAGATTCTCTACAATGCTCTTCCTTCCTGTGCCCCCCAATATACCCACTTCCTGTTTCCCAGTTCAACTTGTGGCTGTAGCAGGCAGACTTCAGAGGGTAGCTCTGCCTCTAGAGTAGCTCCTACTCTAAGAGATCAGCCTTCCTTCTTATTTTGAGTGGGACTGAGTGAATTTCATCAGATGAGCAGATATGAATGGGCTTCAACATGCATCACAGATCTTATTCATTGCTCTCTCTTCCCCAAATCTGCCTGTCTTCTGAACTTTCCTATTTCTGTCTAGGGCACTGCTTTCCTTCAGGTCACCCCAGCTTCTCATCTTTTGTGAACATTTGGTCTTCAATGCCTCATTCCCCTTCACCTCCCATATTCAGATAGTTTCCAAATTTTGTCATTTCTACCTCCACAACATTTCCTTCATGCATCTCTTTCTCTCTGCTCACATAGTCACTACCCTTATTTCACCCTAGTATGTTTTCTCATCATTCCCCTCCACTCCTACTACCTGGACCATCGTAATAGCCTTCTAATGGTTCTTCTTGCTTCACGTCTCTCTCCTCACCAACCTGTGCCCCCCAAAGTGATCTTTCCTTAACTTTGCATGTCACCTCACCAACTTTATAAACTATCGACTCTAGTTTCTAACCTTTTCTGTGGGTTATGAACCCCTTTATCAGTCTGGGGAAACCTATGGGACCCCTTCTCAGAATAATGTTTTCAGATGCATAAAATTAAATACATAGGACTGTAAAGGAAACCAATTATATTGAAATGATCATCATACTTTTTAAAATTAATGACACCGGGTTATAAAACCCTGCAAAAGGACTGACTAGCTCTATGATGCAATTGGAATAGGAATGGGAATGGGAATGCGTGTTCTGCCACCTACAGGTGTCTTGGGGCACGGCAACTGTTGCTGTCCTTTGTTTTTGCTGCTCTGTTAACCTCCATCCACATTTATAGTGACAATGTCATATTTTAAAACAGCATTTTACCATTTACAAAGACTTTCCTCTCGATAGCCCTATAAGTCAAATAGTGAAAGTCTAACTACATCAAAGCTTTAATCATCCCTATGAGACTTTGGTATCTCACGGTAAGTATAGTATTGCACAATCGTAGGACTGAGCTGAATGAAACCTTGGGGATTATCTAATGTAATGCTCCCATTTTACAGTAAGAAAAGTAAAGTTCAGGATGAGTGAGAGTCACACAGGCAATAAGCCAGAGATTCAGACCCTGACCCTCTGACTCCAAATCCAGTCTTCTTTCTCCAATACCATACCACTTCTCTGGGACCATCATAATTGGAAGCAGCCTTAGAGATCAGCCAGTGCAGCTGCTCCACACTCTAGTAGGAGCCTTGTGTTCTTGGAAAGTTCTGGCTTACCTGAGTTTCACATAAAGATTTTTGATAACTCATTTTTTCTTCCATTGCCTTTCTGTGTTTTGTGAAGTGGTAAAGAGCATGATCTTCCACTGTTCCTATTTCATAAGATTTTGCACATGAGTTTATATTCTAAACTGACATTTCATTGGCTGTCATGTCTCTCCACTTAATAAATTCAAGAATTTTCTGGATAAAGCAGTTTTTAGTTCTTTGTTCTCCATGTTATTTTGTTAAATTTCCACAAGAAAGGATGGTGGCCCATGGTGATATCTTTTCCTTGTTCCATTTCCTGTTTTTCAGCATCAGTAACTTATTTGAATAGATCATGCTGGAGCTGTTTTATTTATGTACTATTTGTTCTTATTTTCATTCTTTCTTTTAATTTGGTGTTGGTATCTTTCCTCTAACAAGTCAATGGTCTAACTATACATCTGATTCAGAAATAGTCTCCAAACCAGTAACCAGTCATTTCAAATCTGTGAAGACATAGTTTCATTGTGTGTGTGTGTGTGTGTGTGTGTGTGTGTGTGAGTGATGTTATTCAATGCTTATCACACCCAGAGATTTCTAGCTTTCTTCATGGAAAAGAATATTCATAATATCTAGATATGAGGTATCTGTTTAGCCTGTGGCCTCTCATTTCTTAATCCTGAATCCTTATTTTCGAAAGTATTTTTCTCTATTTTCCCTAAATCCACCTTTGAATTGAAGTCACTGATAATTAAGGAATGTCTTACTTTGGAGTTATCAGATTCTTTCTAAACACTTTCTTTCTCAGAGGTTACCCATATGTACACCAATATTTATAGCAGCTCTTTTTGCAGTGTCAAAGAATTAGAAACTGAGGGAATGCCCATTAACTGGGGAATAGCTAAATAAGGTGTGGTATAGAAATACAGTGGAATACTACTATGCTATAAGAAATTATGTTCAGAAGGGGATAGTTCAGAAAACTCTGGGAAGAATTGTATTATCTGATGAAGTAAAGTGAGAAGAATGATGAGAACAATTTATACAATTAACAGCAATGTTATTTAAAAAAAAAATCAACTGTGAAAGAGTTAGTAACTCTGATGAATACAATAACCAACCACAATTCCAAAGGACTCAGAGTGCAAACTGAAGCATGTGTTTTCCTTTTCCTTCCTTCCTTCGCTCTTTCCTTCCTGCCTTCCTTTCTTTTTTCCTTTTTTCCTTCCTTCCTTCTTTCCTACCTTTCTATCTGGTTAAATGCATGGCTAATGCCAGAATTTATTTTGCATGACTATACATATTTGTAATGTTTTGTTTTTCTTGCCTTCTCAACGGATGGAAAAGTGGATGGATGGAGGGAGATAATTCAGAATTGAAAATGAAATAACTGAATATAATTTTTTCTTTCTGTTTTCCTCTTTAACAGACATCATATAAGCGGTAGTTCTCTTTATTATGACACTTCTGCTTATGTTCATCTTCAACCACAGGAAGACAAGAAAAGCAAATTTCCCACGAAATGTTTTTTCCTCTATTTGTAACTGTTCCCGAAAGATCTTAAACTGCATATACCCTTTGACCCAGAAATTACTAGGTCTGTATCAAAGAAGAAGGGAAAGGATTCATAAGTACAAAACCATTTATGCCAGCTTGTTTTGTGATGGCAAAGAATTGGAAGTTGAGGGGATGCCCATCAGTTGGGGAATGGCTGAACAAGTTGTAGCATGTGATCGTGACATAGTACTAGTGTGCTATAAAAGATGATGTTTCTTGTTGCCTTTGGGTACTTCATAAAACCAACTCCTTTACTTGCCTCTCCAAAGGGAACTTGTTAGCTGTCCATTCAGTTAGATGCAACCTCGTTTGTTCTGTTGGTTTGAGGTTCCCAATGTATTTTTTGAGGGACAGTTGCCCTTGAGTGTAGAAGTTTTTGCAATTCTGTCACATGCACACAGTAAAGATCTAATAAATGTCTATTAAACTGAATTGTTAGATTAGTAAACTTGAGTACCCTCAAGTCTGTGCTGGTACTACTGTATTAGTCACATTGCTGATTACTTTCACTCTTGAGTATTATTTCTGAATATGTATATGTATGTAACCTTTTTCCTTATAAATAAACCTTTTGGAAAAAAATATACTTAGTACCTTCTATTTACCATACTTTTTTTTTTTTTGCCTTTTGGAGGGCAATTGGGGTTAAGTAACTTGCCCAAGGTCACACGGCTAGGTTTTTGTTTGTGTGTGCGTTAAGTGGCTGAGGCCGGATCCGAACTCAGGTCCTTCTGACTCCAGGGCCAACGCTCTACTCACTGTGCCACCTAGCCGCCCCTGTTTAACTCTTATAAATGAGATATGTAACGTGTTTTGCAAACCTTAAAACATTATATAAGTACTAGCAATTATGATCTAGTATTTACTCCACTTATATTTATTCTGTATATACTTACATGACTTCCCTGATAGAATATAAGCTCTTGAAGGTTTGAGATTATGTTATTCTTTGTTTTTGTATCTCCAGCACTTAGTACAGTGCCTAGAATATAGTAAGGTCTGGATAACTGCTTGCTGATGGATTCATTGAACAATCTGTTGGCCAAGGGGGAAGAAGGTGCCAGGATGTCCAGGGAAAGAATAGCTGCAGAAATGATCCAGGATCTAGTGGTGTTTTATTAGTTATTAAGGTACAGAAGATTCCCAACTTGAGTGAGCCATGTTGGCTCAGGGACCCAGAAAGTCACAGATTCCAGAGCTCAAACAGGAGTTTAAAGACCGGCCTTTGTGATAAAGAATCTTAGTGTTAGGAGACACCTTGTCTAATCTTTCTCCCATGCCCTTCAAGTAATTTTAGACAACTTCCCCTCTATCCATTCCTCCTCCAAAGTCTCTCTTCTCCAGGATGAAGATATCTCACTCCTCCAACTGATCCTCATATGACATCATCTCAATCAACCTCCTCCTCATTTACTTTCCTCATTCCAGCCTGTCAGAGGTCTCTAGTCAAATTTGTAACTGAATAGGAATCCCTTCTACTTTCCCAACAAGCAATCAGCTAGCTTTCTCTTAAAGATTGCCAGTGAAAGGGAAACTACCAAAGCTCAAGTTGTTAGGATTTTTTTTTTCCTTTTGATAGAACTAAAACCTTGTCTCTGGTCCTTCCACCCATTGCTTGCTCCTAGTTCTGCCCTTTCAGACAAATCAGAACAAATCCTAATCATTCTTCCATGTGAAAGTCTTTAAAATGCTGGAAGAAAAGTGTTGTTCCAATCCAATTGAATAAACTTTTATTAAACACCTACTATGTGCCAGGAATTGTATTCAGTGCTGGGAATACAGTTAATAAAAAGAAAGACAGTCCTCAAGGAGCTTACAGCCTAAAGGGGAAGACAATACAGTAAAAGAGGCAGAAAAGTGGAAGGGGGAGGACAGGATACCAGGAGTACCTGGCCTCGGTGGAGGCGAAACCAGACAGGACAGCAGACAAGAGTAGAGTGAGCTGAGGGAGTCCAGTTGCTGCCCTCTACAGGGAGGCTTTGGGAGGTGTTTGGTACCTCACAATACAATCCTCCAATCAAAGGGGAAAGGAGGCTAAGGAAAGTTCTGTCAGGGCTTAGTTAGTTGGCAGCACGGTGGTGAGTTTAGAAGTGACGAGATTGTCCTGGAAGAGGTGTCTTGCTCTGTGCAGTTGAAGAGAGGCAGGACAGCAGGTGCAAATCTTTTCTTCCTCCTGAGTCTTCTCTTCTTTGTGATAAAAATCCAGATCCTTTAACTAATCCCAATATAATATGGTCTCTAGTCCTCTCACCCTGATATAGATATGGTCTACCTTGTTATTCAGTCATTTTTCAGCCATGAAACTCTTCTTGACCATATTTGGAGTTTTCTTGTCAGAAATGCTGGCATGGTTTGCCATTTCCTCCTCCGGCTCATTTTATAGATGAAGAAAGTGAGACAAACAGGGTTAAGTGACTTGCTGAGGGTCACACAACGAATAAGTGTATGAGGCACTATGGTCTAACTTGTCAATATCCATTTCCCTTCCATTTGCAAAGGTCTAGAATGCACTCTATCTTCTCTATTTCTTAGAATCCTTCCCTTCAAAGCTTGGCTCAAATTCTATCTCTGATGGCTGTGCCCCCCTCTTCAGACTACCTTGTCTTTACTGCTCTATGTACATGTTGTGTCTCCATACTCCTTAACCCCAGTAGAAAGAGCTAGGTCTCTGCTCCTTAAAGGAGGAGACTATTTCATTTTGCCTTTGTGTCCCCAGTTCCCAACACAGCCCCTAGCACATAGGAAGTACTTCATCAATATTTATTTTTTGTTGAGTGTTCCTCATAATTTTAAAAAATTATAGTTGGGGGGGAGTTAGGTGGCACAGTGAATAGAACATTGGCCCTGGAGTCAGGAGGACCTGAGTTCAAATCCAGCCTTAGAAACAACACAAAAACTAGCTATGTGACCTTGGGCAAGTCACTTAACCCCAATTACCCTCCAAAAAGCAAAAAAAAAAAAAAAAAAATATAGTAGGAGGCATCCTATGGGTCAAAAGGCAGAGAAGTCTCCTATGTCAGCTCTGATTCCCTAAGAAATGGAAATCTTCAGTGGGGCCCAGGTCTAGGAGAGTCAAGTTGGAAGGCAATGAAGAACCATTAAAAGTCTTCAAGCAAGAAAGACTATGATACTCCATAGTCTCCACTCCCTAATACAGCCACCTATAGAAAGGATGGGAGGATTCAGCAAGAGTCTATTGGACAGCCCCAGGAAATCTTATTCTTAATATCCAATTCCTGGTCATTTTATTTATTCAACAAATAATTATAATATTGTTTTTCAATAAATAATAATTATTGCTTTTGCTTTTAAAAATTTATAGCTAGCATTTATGTTGTTTTATAGGGTTCGTAAAGCACTTTATTTATGGTATCTTGTTTCATCCTCACAACAACCCTGTGAAGTAGACGCTATAATTATCCCTATTTTACAGATAAGGAAAAAGACTCTGAAAGACGTGAAGTGACTGGCCCAGCATCACAAAGCCGGTAAGTGTCTGAGGCAGGATTTCAATGGAGGTCTTCCTGATTCCAAGGTTAGTACTCTGCCTACCTTGCCATCTAGCCACCTCCTACATATGTACACAGTACATATGGTACAGGAATGTACAAGGATGGGGTCCATGCCTTGGTTTACAGTGTAGTCACACACACACACACACACACACACACACACACACACACACACACACAAGCAATGACCTCAATTGTTACTCCTTCTGAAGTCTCCCTTCAACTTCATCAGGATTTAGAGGTGACCTTGGCGGTGGGGTTCAAAGGCTATTTTGCCTCTGTTTACCTATTTGTAAAATGAGGTATCTGGACTAAATGACCTCTGAGTTTCCATCCAGTTCTAAATCTGTGGTCCTATGGTCCAGTGACTATTAATTTTTCCTCTTGTTCCTTCCACTTTCAGGACCTAGGAAGAGAATGAAGAGAACACCTTTTGGGATAATCCTGTTTACATGGGACAGTGTTTCCTTATAACTTCCACTGTATGAGGAGGTTTTCCTCGTTCTCCCTTGGCAGAGGTTTAGATGGAAAGGCATTTGAACATTTGGCCAACACCAAGAGTCACCATGCTCTCTCCACCTCTTCCGGGGGTATAGACACCTTATCCTGGAGCCTTGCTTTTGCTGTGCCCCCCCATATGTCCAGCAGAGGGCACTCTTGTCTCATAATAGAGACTCAATTTGATTTTTTTTTTTCCCCCCTCCACTGGCCTCTTGCCTGGGCTTGGGTCTCCCTAGAGAGAGGGAGGGAAAGACAAAGTTGCAGGAGGCTTGTTTCCTTAGCCCAAAACTGAGAGGCCTCACTCCCACCCTCAACTCCCACACACATACACACACACACACACACACACGCTTCCCCGTTGCAAATCTGAGTTTCCCAAAGATCCAGGATTTGGGTGGGGAAGAGGAGAAAGAAGTCAGCACTGGGCTGGATGGTAGAGGGAGTAGGCAGGGGAGAAAAGCCATTCAGGTGGAAGTGGGCATGGGAAAGTGGGGTAGATCTAAGCTCTTTCCCTCCAAACTTTCAACAAAACGCTTCTCTCTTTCTTCCCAAATATTCAAGGTCCAGCTTGACTCAAAGAATCTCAGGGTCAGAACAGTGTCAAATGTAGCTAGAATTTATATAACACCTTATGGTAAAGAACTTTACAAATATCTCATTTTATATTCAAATCAATCCTGAGAGGTAGCCACTATAATTATCCTCATTTTATAGATGGGGAAACTGAGGCAAAAAGGTTAAATGATATGCCCAGGATCACACAGCTAATAATTGTCTGAGGTCTGATTTGATCTTAAGGATCAGCATTCTATCAACTTTGCTGCCTAGCTAGCTAATAAATGGTTCTCAAGCCTTCACTTCATTTAAAGACTCTGTGTGTGTGTGTATGTGTGTGTACCTCCTGAGGCAGCCTATTCTACTTATAGGCAGTTCTAATTTTTTTTTTTTTAAGCAATTGGGGTTAAGTAACTTGCTCAAGGTTACACGGCCAGTCATTGTTTACATGGGGGTGCTCATTTTCTGAGCAGTTCTAATTTCTAACCGTCCTTTGTATGGCACTTTAAAGTTTGTCTAGCACCTTATATACATTATCTCATCTAGACTGTTAGTCTCCAAACTTTTTAAATAATGCAATCCATCAGTAAAAAATTTTTAAGCATACCCACCAAATATGTGTATTTGCTTATATGTAAATTTTATACATATGCAACTATACTGATAATTATGTATATTACAAAATTTCCACAACAGCTACTTTTTAAAAAATGACTTACTAGCCATGTGACCTTGGGCAAGTCACTTAACCCCAATTGCCCTGCCTTCCCCCCACGGGGAATAAAAAAGGATGACATAAAGATATTTGCTTTCATATACACAGCATAGTCAGACTTACACTTTAGGACAATCCCTTTGGTAGCAAGTGTAGAGCATGGATTAGAGTGGCAAGAAGACCAGTTAGCAAGCTGTGATGATTTTCTAGGGAGAGGTGATGAGGGCCTGAAATGAGGTAGTAGTTATGTGACTAGGGAGAAGGGGATTGCTGATGAAGTCACATGAAGTGATGTACTCCAAGAAAAAAAAGAAGATTGTTCACGTCAGAGTGTTGAGGAATATGCACATTTAGTGGGTTGAGATATGGATAAAGAATCACACAAAGGAAACTAAGAATAGTCCAACACAGAAAAATTGGAAATGGAAGGGATGCCTATCAATTGGGGAATGGCTGAACAAGCTGTGGTATATAAATATAATGGAATACTAATGTACAATAAGAAATGATAAGCAGGGGGATTTCAGAAAAACCTGGAAAGACTTCTATGAACTGATGCAAAGTGAAATGAGCAGAACCAGAGAACATTCTACACAGTAACAGCAACATAGCATGATGATCAACTATGGATGATTTAGCTCTTCTCAGGAGAACAATGATCCAAGACAATTACAAAGGAGTCATGATGGAAAATACTATCCACATTCAGAGAAAGAACTGATTGATTTTGAATGAAGATCAAAGCATACTATTTTCGCTTTCTTTATTTTTTGTGTTTTCTTTCCCTTTATGTCTGTTTTTTTACATGTTCTTTTACAACATGACTAATATAGAAATAATTTTTACATGATTGCACATATATAGCCTATATCAAATTGTTTACCATTTTAGAAAGAGGGGAGGGGAGGCAGGAGAAAAATGTGGAACTCAAAATTTTGTAAAAATGAATTATAAAAATGTAAAATGTAAAAGTGAGTTAAATTATCTTTAATTGGAAAAAAATAAAACACTTTTTTTTTTAAAGAAAGAAATAGTCCAACAGGTCAGAAGAAAATCAAGAAAATCAAGTACAGGATAACTCAGAGAAGAAAGAGTAAGTATCCAAGACAAAAGGGACCTGTTCAACACATCTAATGCTGCCAAAAGGTCAAAAGGAATGAAGAATGAGCAAAGGCCATCACATCTGGCATTTAAAAGACTTCCAGTAACTTTGAAGAGAATAGTTTCAGTGGAGTAAAAGGAAAACTCAGAGACTGATAACAGGGAGACTAGAAAGATGGCAGCATAGATAGAAATTGGAAGAGGAATGAGATGGAGACATAAGTGCAATTCTAACCCATCCATGTCTGCTTATCCTAAGGCAAAATAATGAGGAATATAATCTTTAACAACAGTTCGTGGAGGAAAAAGAAGGATTTTGCTTGTACTGTTGCTGTGGGTGCCTGGGTAGGCTTAAGTTCTGACAGCCCAGAGGGGTCTATGAGGGAGAAGGAGGTGAGAAGTGGGAGGGGCCACCTTGGGGGAGTGTTGAAGAAGGTGTGTTGTGTTGGAGACAAATCCAAGATGGAAGAGAGGGGGAGAAGAGAAGGGAGGATGTAACTCACCTTTCTACCCTAGAATTGGTAAATCCCATGTGTTTTAGAGTTATTTAACAGTCTACCAAAAGGGCCCTGAACCCTTCTTTAGAGACCACTGTTCAAGAAAGCTGTAGCGGCAAGCACCCCAATACCCCCAGGGTGACTGCTAACACAGGTTCTTAGATCTGCTTTTCAAAAGGAAAGCAACTCAAAATGGGTTAACAAGCTTACTTTAATCAAACAAACACACATTACCTAGTTCAGGGGAAAAAAGGTCAGCACCCCAAACTTCAGAGTTACAGAACTTACAGATCAAACAGACAGGCTTCCAAACTGTCCAACCATTATATCAATACCAAATCACAGTTACCAGAGAGGGAAGCATCAACATCTGGGTTTTCAAAGCCGGGGGGCTCTCAACAACGGCTTCCCAGAGTCTCATCTGGTCAAATTACACAACACTTCTCAAAGTGAGCCCCAAAGCAAAGCCTCTCCTCAGGGCTTATATAGCCTTCTCCTGGCTCAGAGAAAGTAACAACCTCCTTGACCCACTGCCCAATCACAAAGTATCAAGGTGTGGGCTTTCCTGAAAAACAAGCCTCCCACCACAGGCTCCAGGTGCACTTAAGCTAGGGGTAGGGAAGATCTATAAATCTGCATTTCCATTACAAAAGCCTAAGGAGTTTACTCCAGGATGGAACTCTTTCCATGTAAGAGTTTTCCCACCTCTGTCCTAGAAACTCCCCAGAAGATTACTTACTTACTGTGCCAAGGCAATTGGCTCCAGATTCTGGATTCCAGGAAGTGAAGCTGTTCCCCTAAGTCCTCATTCTTCACCACATATACCCCCACCCCCACCCTCACGAGGTTGTAAGCATCAAATGAGATAGATAATATCTGTAAGTGGCCTTTAAAGGATGGATAGGTTGCAGAGTACTCAGTATTCCAGACATAGGCAACTGCCTAAAAAAAACAAACATAATGGCAGGATAGTGTAGTACTTATATGAGAGACATCAAAAAGTTCAAAATGACCGTATGGAGGGCCTCGAATGTCAGGCTGGACAATAGGGAGACACTACGGTGGTGAGTAAAGGAGTAATGCATACAGACTTATGAAGAAAGAAGATAAGGGTAGAAGTTACTGGAAGGGGTAGCTTAGAGAAGGAAGAAAAGGGGAAATGGGAAAACTCCTTTGTATGACTCAAGTCAGTCACGTATTGTCTTGTGACCTTGGACAAGTCTCCATGAGCCTCAGCTTCCTCATCTGTAAAAGAAGTGAGTTGGACCATATGGCCACAAGGATCCCTGCCAGCTCTGGGACTATGATTCTGTAACTTGGTGCCTGCTTGGGTATAAGATGTGAGGGGGAGGAATAACACTGAACTTTTAGATACGAGGGAAAGGAAGGGGAAATAAGAATTTATATAGCACTAGCTATGTGCCAGGCACTTTACAAATATTATTTATCTCATTCGATGCTTACAACCTCGTGTGAGGTAATGATAATAGTTAGCATTTATGTAGTATTTACTATAGCCAGGCAGGTAGTACAGTGGCTAGAGCACTGGGCCTGGAGTCAAGAAGATGGTTTTTGAGTTCAAATCCAGTCTCAGATGCTTCCTAGCTATGTGACCCTGGGAAAGTCACTTAACCCTGTTTTCCTCAGTGTCCTCATCTGTAAAATGAGCTGAAAAAGGAAATGGCAAACCACTCTGGCATCTTTGCCAAGAAAAACCCCAAATGTCATAATGAAGAACCAGAAACAACTGAACAGCCAGGCACTATAGCTAAGCATGGGGTCATGTGTATTATCTCATTTCGGCCTCACAACAACCCTGGGAAATAGGTGCTACTCGCATCCTCATTTTGTATGAGGGGAAACCGAGGCAAACACAGGTGAAGTAACTCGCCTGAGGTCACACAGCTAGTGTCTTAGACTGGATTTGAACTTGGGTCTTCCTGACTCTATCCACTGTACCACTTGAGCCTAGAGCCTGAGTAAATGGTAACAACACCAATACAAATATTTAAGGCAGGAGGAGCAGGTTCTGGGGCAAAGCTGTGTCTCTGCAGGCCTTGTGGTTGTTGAGCTTTCTCCAGAGAAAACATTTGTTATAAGGGTGGGTTGTTTTTTTTTTTTAATTTTTTAAAAACAGTTCAATTGGAGTGGGAGTTAGAGAATAAAAATACTTGCTAACTGGAATTTTTTTTTTAATGGGGGGTTGATAGCACCTGGGCTCCCAGGAGAAACGTGGGCTATTCCAAATTCCTAATGAATCCTTTGGCTCCTTTCTCCAGTCACCACTCCAAATGCCTGCAGTATTGGGGATTCTTGCCTTCACAAATTAGCCCCAGCCCATCTCAAGGCCTGGGACAGAAGCATCCAGGACTCTATCCCTAAAAGGTGCCTCTCCCAAATCTTTTAGTCCCTTGATGGTGAGATTCTAATACGGAAGAAGACGGATCCAAAGTGGAAATCAGATTGCAGGAACCCCCTCCCCCAGCTACTCCAGATTATCTCAATTCTAATTATTTTTAAAGGCTCCTTCCTGCTGGGGAAGGAACCCCAGGGGGCTGTGGGGGAAATGTGTTTGGGGAGGGGGAGTAGAAAGTGTAAAGGAATCAATTGTGAGGCATTGGACTTCCCAGGGGAAAAAAATCAAGCTATGAAAAGCTTACAGGGGACCCCCAAACCTAAAGAAAGGAAGTTCCCAAATAAGAGGTACCCAAAAATCTTTTGCAGGATCAAGGATCATAGGTTTAGAGCTGGAAGAGGCCATCTAGTGCACCCTCCCTCTTTTCACAGTTGAAGAAACTGAGGCCCAAGTTCAGACAGGTATTGAGAATCAGAGGCAGGATTTGAAACCAAGGCTTTCCTGTTGTTTTTTGTTCAGTCATTTTCAGCTGTGTCTGACTCGTCATTTGGGGTTTTCTTGACAAAGATACTGGGGTGGTTTGCCATTTCCTTCTCCAGTTCATTTTACAGATGAGGAAATTGAGGCAAATAAGGTTAAGTGACTTACCCAGGGTCACACAGCCAACAAGTATCTGAGGCAGCATTTGAACTCAGGTCTTCCTGACTCTATCCACTGCACCACCTAGCTGCCCCACCAAGTCCCCCTACACCAGAGCTAGTGCACTTAACAAGAGAAAAACCAGATTCAAGATTAAGTTGGCCATATTCCAGAGGTCCCTGAAGACTCAGTCTACATGATTTGGTCTTCCCCTTCAAGGTCCAATTCAATATCACCTCCTCCCCGAGCCCTTCCCAGCTAGAAATGATCCCTCCTGCCTCCAATCTCTCTATTTCTTTTTTTTTTTAAACTTCTCCTTTGCAATTAATTCTTGATCAGTATCATGATTATATTTACATTCCCCTACAAGAGATTGTAAACTCCTCAAAAGGCAGGAAAAGGGTCCTTTTGTAAGGTCGCCCTAGTTTCTACCTAATGTTCGCTCAGTTTGCTTGAATGCAATAATGACCACACTGAGTTTCTGGCTGAGCCCCCACTCTCACCCTTTCTTCACCAATCATTCTAGGATCATGCATCCTTGCTGGCTGCTTCTTTCCCTAGGATTCCTCCCTCCATCAATTTTCATACCCAGTCCCAACTTTTCCCCCTTTGGTCTCTCCAAATCCCTCAATCACCTAAGTATTAGTCATGAGAAGGGGTAGAGGGGAAATACTTTGTGGACTTAGGAGAGGGGGAACAGAAAGGCTCTCAGACTTTTCTCATCCCTGAATTTCCCCCTTTATCATTCCCACTTCTTACTCCCAATATCATCTGAAGAGCCTCTCCCATCCTTTCCTCCAAAAAATCTAGGGATGTAGAAAGAATATTTGCATAGGGCTAGAAGAAAGGGGAATAATTCCTTTGGGGTGGGGTGAGATGGGGCGGGCCTCGGAAGAGAAGAAGGAGAAAGGGGAGGGGAAGGAGGGGTTGCATGATTGAGGCCAGAAAGCAGAGCCAAAGCAGGAGAAAGAAAAGCCTCCCAGTAAAGTCCCAGTAGGGAGATATGCAAAGAATTGCTAATTGCAACTAAATGAGGCCTCTTTGTGGGGGGAAGAGGGGCAGGCTGCTCTCAGCTGTCAGGGGCTACAGCCCCATTGAGAGGGGGCCTGGGTTGAAGCAGGCCTGGCCAGCCCTCTCTTCACATGTAAAGCAGTTTTTTGTCTGGGGGAGTGAGGCTGGGGCGATGGAGCTAGGGAAGGGGCCCAAGCCATTAATATTTTACTTTTTCCCTAGAAAAGGAGGTAGGGTGCTGGGATACCCTCCTCCTACCATGACACCCCCCACTCTCTCCACTTTCAAATCCTCCATGGAGAGGGTCGTGGGGGTGCTGCTTGGCAGAAAGGGGTGGGTCTGAAACCCACCCTTCTTTTCCTATGCTGTGGGAAAAAGACTGGCACAAAAGAGTGGGCAGATCCAGAGAGAGGGGGTGGTTGGCTGGAAGTAGAAGGCTCCAGTGCTCCTGCCCAGCACCCAGAGGTATTTAGGGGAGAAGTCCTTCTAGAATCCTAGAAAGATAACTGAGCGCTAAAGATAGACTATCATGGAATCATAGAAACAGAAAGGGACCTTGGAGTCCATCCACCTGATTTTACAGAAGAAGAAACCAAAAGACCCTTCATCTGAAGGGACTTATCCAAGGTCACACAGCTGATCTGTGAATCCCCCTCCCCTCCAAATGTGTACTCAATCCTGGGCTCTCTTTTGACCTCTAAATCAATGTCTGATATTCTCTCTTATTTTACCACCAAGTCCTACTCTCCCCATCTAATATAGCTAGGGTGAACAGAGGGAAGGAGGCCTCTAGAGAAAGCATCTTTTCCCTGGAAATCTTTTTCATAGGGAAATTAGATTGATCTTAGAGTCAGTAATCATGATAGAAATGAAAACCTAAGAATCTTGATCCCAGATCCAGAACCTTGGTTTCTCCACTTATGCCCCCACCTCTATCTTTTTGTGAATTGTAGTGGTCCCCCAGGAACTAACCTAGATTGGTGGCACTCTGTAAGCCAGAGCCCACTCAGACCCACAGCTCAACCTTCTTCCTGCCAGAGAGGTCATGTGTTCAAGGGGCAAAAGGAGATTCACTTTTTGGGGATGTGGCAAATTAGTAGATTTGTTTTGTTTGATTATTTTACTTGTTACAATGATTATGTGTGGGTTTATTTTTATTTTATTTGTGGGAAAGGTAGGGTGTGGGTAAAGTGGAGCAAGTGATAATGTTGCTTTAAGAAAACAATGAAAAAAGGATCATTGAAACATTTTTTTTAAAGAATAGAAGGAAATACAGACAAGCAAGACGTCTTTGAAAGTAACATGTTAAATTTTAACTCAGAAAAGTAAGCTGTGAATAATAGAGATTTATGGTTTTACATATAATTCTCCTCTTTCTGTTTTATTTTGTCTATGGAAGTGCTCTTTTTTGGTGTTCTTTAAATTCAGAACAGAATTAAAGGGCTTTTTTTGAAGAATGTAAAAAAATTTTTAAAAATGTGTTTTGCATGACTGCACATATATAACCCATATCAAATTGCTTGTCTTCTCAAAGAGGGGGTGGGGGGAGGGAGAGAATTTGGAACTCAACATTTTTAAAAATGAATGTTAAAAATTGTTTTCACATGTAATTGGGTGAAAAACTTTTCTTATTTTTTTTTCTTTTTGGTGAGGGGAAGGCAGGGCAATTGGGGTTAAGTGGCTTGCCCAAGGTCACACAGCTAGTGTAGCGTGTCAAGTATCTGAGGCCTGATTTGAACTCAGGTCCTCCTGACTCCAGTGTTGATGCTCTATTTACTGCACCAGCTAGCTGCCCCAAAATATTTCTTAAAAGAATGTACACTTAAGAGCAAGAATAATCTTACTTGGGGCGGCTAGGTGGCGCAGTGAGTAGAGCATTGGCCCTGGGGTCAGAAGGACCTGAGCTCGGATCTGGCCTCAGACACTTAACGCACACACAAACAAAAACCTAGCCTTGTGACCTTGGACAAGTTACTTAACCCCAATTGTCCTGCAAAAAAAAAAAAAAAGAATAATCTTACTTGCTTTTATTTGTATCTCCAGAACCAAGCACAGTGCTTGAAATAGTAAGCAATTAATAAAAATGTTTTCAAACATTTTTTTAAAAATAGCTCCTGGGTTGGCTAGGTGGCAAAGTGAATGGCCCTGAAGTCAGGAAGACCTGAGTTCAAATTTGGCCTCAGACACTTAACACAAAATAACTAGCCTTGTGACCTTGGGCAAGTCACTTAACCCCAAATGCCCTACCTTCCCCCCTCCAAAAAGCAACAACAACAACAAAAAAAATCCAAAAATAATTCTCAAGCTCCCATCCCATAAAAGTGTACTTTAATCAGCCAATCAGAAAGGAGACAGTAGTTCAAAGTAAATTATCTAGGTGGCTCAGTGGATGGAGTACTGGGCCTGAAGTCAGGAAGACCTGAGTTAAAATCCAGCTTCAGACATTTACTAGCTGTGTGACCCTGGAAAAGTGACTTTGCCTCTCTTTGCCTCAGTCTCCCCATCTGTAAAATGGGGATAATCATAACATCCACCTCCCAGGGTTGTTGTGAGGACCAAATGATATGACATAAAATGCCTAGCATATTACCTGACATGTGCAGTAAGGGCTATAGAAATGTTAGCTATTATTTATTACTTAATGAGAGAATTGTAAAATGCTTTAGCCCAGTGCTTGAAACATAGTAAGCACTATAAATGACAGCTATTATTATCAAATAGTATAAAAATGGTAAACTGTTTGGCACAGTGCCTGATACATAGTGAGTTCTATATAAATGTTAACTATTATTATTCATTATTAATCCAACAGCCAGCAAATCAAGAGACAGGAGGAACCAACTGCAAGGTGAGGTACACTTACTTTACTTTCTTGAAGTTTACCACAGCACCAATGAGGGAGGGCATGTGCAGAAACACAGATGACCAAGGACCACAAATAGAATACATGTGTCAAGAAACCAAGGGGAATGAGTATCTGTGTTCAAAGACCTGTGTTCAAATCCACTTTCAGATACTTACTAGCAAGGTAAGTCACCTACCTTCTGTTTGTCTTCATGTGCTGGAAAAGGAGATGGTAAACCACTCCTATATCCTTGTCAAGAAAACCCTATGGACAGTAGGGTCTACAGGGTCACAAAGAGCCAGAGATGACTGAACAACAACAATGCTTTTAATACAGCAAGAAAGTATATAGCCCTAGGCTATAGTCATAGCCTACCTATAGTAGCATAGTCGTAGCCCACCTATGATGGATGGGACTCTTCTAGAGTGGTGGTGAATTTAGGAGCTCTGACCACTCCCACCCAGAACAAGGATAAAAGTTTTATGATATAGTGATACTCCAAATATAAGGAACAGTGGGATAAGGTGAGGTAAGGTACACACCCCCAAGGGACTGAGTTTACCAGTTCCTACATTACACTGGGGTAAGGGATGGGAGGTATCTCCTCAGACCTGACAGCCTTGGAGACTCAACTCCATAGGGGCCACCAATCATTCTGGGACTATGCATCATCACAGAGGACTAGGAAGATATGGTCATCTGAATTCAATTTTAGATCTTTAAATTTGCTGTATCTTTTGAATATAAGAGGCAGTTAGGTGGCTTGGTGGGTAGAGGGCTGGGTCTGGAGTCAGGAAGACCTGTGTTCAAATCCACTTTCAGATACTTACTAGCAAGGTAAGTCACCTACCTTCTGTTTGTCTTCATGTGCTGGAAAAGGAGATGGTAAACCACTCCTATATCCTTGTCAAGAAAACCCTATGGACAGTAGGGTCTACAGGGTCACAAAGAGCCAGAGATGACTGAACAACAACAATGCTTTTAATATAGCAAGAAAGTGCATTGGATGATGTCACAAGAGCTTATTTTTCTAGGGACCAGAAAAATCTAGCAGAAGCCCCACAGGCTAAGATTAAGTTTATTTTGCTATCTTTTTTCCTGGTGCTGAGTTGAAATCCTTTGTTCCAGCCTCCCTACTCAGATGATGCCATTGATATCCAAGGTTAGATACTGAGCAGTCAAATTCCTCTAGTATGGTTCGAAATGCACTCTATCTCACAATTTCTCTGTTTCTTGGACTATTCTAGACGCTAACACCTCTATGGGCAGCCAGGTAGCACCATGAATAGAGCACCAGGTCTAGAGTCAGGAAGACCGAGTTCAAACCCAGCCTCAGACACTCAGTAGTTGTGTGACCCTAGGCATTTAACCCAGTTTGCCTCAGTTTCCTCATCTGTCAAATGAGCTGGAAAAGGAAATAGCAAACTACTCTAGTCTTTTTGCCAAGAAAACCCCAAATGGGGTCACAAAGAGTCAGATGCGACTGAAACAACTCAACAAGAAAAAAGCCCCCACACCTCTATGGGGAAATCCAGAGCCAACAGGGCCCACTTTGCCAGTAAGGGATAAAAATGTCGGGTAAAGGCATTCAATAGGCACAGGAAGGAGAACCCCCACCCTCTAAACATAAACTGGAATGAAGTCATCACTCAAGGGAGACAAGACAAGGAAATCATTGCCTTCTCTCTTAGATTATCTCCAGCTTGCCTTCTCTATATCTTTATCCTTTTATGTCCTTTGTACATAGTTATTTTCATTTGTCTCCCCCATTATACTGAACACCTTGAAAGCAGAATTTTGGGTGGGTGGGGAGGTGTTGTTTTTTCTCTTTGTATCTCCAGTTTTAACACAATTCCTGGTACATAGTAGGTGCTTAATAAATGCTTACTGACTTGACCTGATTTGGGAAAGTCTTTTCTCCTAAATTATTTCCTTATCTATGTGATTCTTATCTTCTGACTTGGTCTTTGAAAATTGGGGGCAAGAGGGAAAAAACAAAGAAGAATGCCATCTCCAAACATTCCTTTTCTTGTCCATCCGGATGTCAGTTTCTACTGCCCCTTTCCTCCCCACCCCCATCCACTGCCTCAATTTCCTCTTTTTCAGGAATAGAAAAGTTCCTGCTGATTTCTGTGGGAGGAGGCTCTTCCAGGATCCTTGTCCTTATTCTATATATTTCATCTTTGGTAGTTCTACCCCTCTCCCTCCTAGGCTGTGTATTCCTACCTCCCCAGGCCAGTCCCTTCACCCTCTTCTTTCTCAGGTTGTCTTCTCTCCCACTAGTCCTACAAGCAGAGTAAGAGGAGGCCCCCTCAATTAGAGTCCCCCCCCTTCCATAACCCAACCCCCAGGCTGCAAAGGCACTCACTCTGGTTCCAGCCCCAAAATGCTCCCCCTCCCCATGCCCCTGATCCCTCCCCAAAGACTCCTAATCCATCTCACCCAGCTGGAAGCCCCTAAGCTGCCTTTTCCGCTGCCTTCCTCAGCCTGCTGCGGGTTCTGCGGCTTTCTATACCACCCTTGGCAGGAGCTGTGTTGTACAAGCCGGAGAGAGCAGGCCCCTGCAAGGAGGTCATCATCGGTGCTTAAGGCAGCTTCCAGCTCCAGCAGCCAGTTCTGGAGACCAAAAGGAAGGCAGCACCCCCACCCCCAGGGTTTCTCCTCTTGCTGAGCATTATCCTGGCTCCATCCCCACATACACACTCTCCATCCAGCTCTAAGGCTGGATGGCAGAGCCAGGATGGGGACAGGGGGAGTCTGGTTGGGGAAAGTGTGAAAGTGCCACACTTGACAACTGGTCATTCCACAAGGACTTATTACGCACCTACTAATGCCAGGCATTTATTAAGTACCTACTATGTGCCAGGCACATACTAAAACACCGACCCCCCCCCCCAAAAAAAAGGAAGCAAAAAACCACAGCCCTCTGACTGTAAGGGCCAATATTCCCTGTTTCGGTTTTAGTTAACTACCTAACCCAAACAAAAGTTTGAAGAGTAGGTGTTACTCAAAATATATCCCCCTCGACAAAAAAAAAAAAATAAAATAAATAAGGTCAATAGTGGGGGTGGTTAAGAAAGGAGTAAAAGGTGCCTGGCAAGGGGTGGGGGAGCTTACGTGGCTGGTAGAAAGTAGTAGGGAGGGAGGGGAGTAGTAAGGGAGATGGTGATGGCTGGGAACAGAGCAATGGAGGCTGGGAGCTGTGGGCTGGGCTATCTCTTTTCTGGGGGATTCTTATGTGGAGCAGGGATATGGAGTTAGGCAGAAGTTCTTCACTGGGATAGGGATGTGACTTGGCATCACTTCCTGGCCCTGGTCCTGGCTTCCTTCTCAATTCCTTCTTCTAATAGGTCTCAAACCATAGATCTTTCCCCACCCACTTTTCTAGTAGTACATTTCCTTTCTAATCATTTTTCCCCCACTCCTTTTCTCTCTAGAACTTCCCATTTTTTCCCCAAATACAACTCTCCAAGAACCTCTCCCCTCATCCTACCCCAGGGTCTTTTTAAACTATTCTCCACTCCAGGAAGCCAACCTTTTGCTAAAAGTTGCTAAAGGAGGGAATGGCCTGGGGGGGGCGAAGTGGGGGGAGGAAGTGCAGTGGGGAGGTCTGTTTGTAGTTCAGATTTTTGTCATTCCAGGCCCTGCAGGCTCTCTCTAAGGGAGGGGCCAAAGAGGGGGTGAAATGGGGTCCGATCCCTTAGGGCACCAGCTGCAGGGAAGGTTGAGAAAGGGTCTGCCTAACCCGTAGGGATAGCAGCCCCTCCTGCCTTCTACTTTGGTTTTGACCACCTTCATTCCCAAAATGTAACACCCCTCCCCACACACAGTGAAATATTTGGAAGCATGGTTTCTAGAGCTGGGAGCAACATTAGAGGTCTGGTCCTACACCTTCATTTTCCAGATGAGGAGACTGAGAGGGGTGGCTACTTGTCCACTTCCTCCTAAGAACTCCGAGCTCCCAAGAAATGAAGATATGTAGACATATCAATCCGAAGTTCAACTTATTCCTCTTTTTCTCAGATCTTACCTCCTCTGGGCTTTACTTTTTAAAGCCTGGTCCCAACCTGTTTTTGCAGGCTCATCAGATATTGTTCCGTCTCTCGAACTATCTGAACTGGTCTTCTTTCTGTTTTTGTTTTGTTTTGTTTTTTTACGCTCAATATTCCCATCTACTCTCACCTTGCCTTTATCCTAAGCAGTGCCCTTGCCCGGAATGCCTTCCGTCCTCACCTGGGCTAATACAGTATGGCTCTCTCTTCCTTCAAAATGCAGCTCAAGTATGACTTTCCATGTGAAGCCATTCCTGGTCCCCTTATTACTTTGCATTTGTTCTCTTCATATGCATTCTGACTGTATTTGTATATAGTCTTAATGCCTCCCCTTCTCCCTCTTTGCCTCCTCCATCCCCCTTAGAACCTAAGCTCTTTGGAGGAGGGATTGCTTCATCTTTTTTTTTTTTTTGCTGGGGGGAAGGCAGGGCATTTGGGTTTAAGTGACTTGCCCAAGGTCACACAGCTAGTAAGTGTTAAGTGTCTTCAGCTGAGTTTGAACTCAGGTCCTCCTGACTCCAGGGCCTGTGCTCTATTCACTGCACCACCTAGCCACCCCTTGATCATTTTTTGTACTTGTATCCCCAGCACCAGGCACACAATAAAGGATCAATTAATGTTTGCTGATTGATTGATAAATTTGGTAGATTAATTTCCCCCCACTCAATTTAGAGTTCTCAAAGTGCTCTGATTTTTGCAGATTAATGGAAAAAAAAACCCAAGGAGTGATTAAATCATCACTTTCATTTCCTGTCCGAGCTCGAAAGTACTTAATGTATCATTAGTTCCTTTCTCCTTATTCCCTCAAGGTAAGTTGGAAGACCAAGGACTCTTATTTTCCCCATTATCCCATTTCACCTCCGCTCCCACCAGCTAACAGGAAAATCAAATGTTAATCACCAAATTAAGGTGGGAAAAAAAGAAAAACAGTCCTAGTGAGTCTCAGGTTTTACTCCCTTTCCCCCTCAAGGCCATACCTGGTCTGGGAATATTTCTATAGGAAATAATCATCTGGTGACTTCTCCAAGAAGAGAACTCCAGGAGTCAGAGAACAGTGGACCTGGAAAGGTCCTTCGATATCACCCAGTCCTGCCTCCTTATTTCATAGAGGGGTAAGCTTAGGATCAGATCACATTAACTAGTCTTGCCCATGGTCACATGACTTTTTATTGCCATTGCTGTAACTGCAACCCTGGTCTCCTGACTCCTGGACCAAGGTTCTTTTCTATTTCATCAGTCTCCCTATTTGACCTGGCATGATGCCGCCTCCATTTCTTTATAAGACCCTATCTTGTCTGATTGCCCTACTTGAGAAGAAGGGCCATCACATAGGGGAGACTTCAATCTGTGGCAAAAACCAATAACAACAACAAAAACAACAAAAACAAACCAAAAAACAAACCAGGACTGGGTAACAACTGAGTGAAGTCAGAGCCTGAGAGGCAGCTATAGTCTTCGAGAGAAGCCCTTGATAGTATAGGTAGAGTAGCACATAACCATGAAATCTGGGCGCTGTGCCAGACATCACTTGGGTACTATGTGGGGGGAGGGGAAGAGATGTTGATGCTTTCACACACACACACACACACACACACACACACACACACACACACACACACACACACATCCCCCTTCTACCCAACACAATGGTATCTCCTACCTGACCTAAGGTATCTTTGACCACCCTGCCACCTAGTCATAGGATTGGGTAGGGTAGAGGGAGTAGGGAAGTTCCCAATCCACAATTAGGGTTAAACTGTTATACAGGTATAAGAGATACTAGAAGATGGAGTGGGGGTGGGGGGTAAGTTCTTGGAGGAGGAAGAGGGAGAAAACTGAAGCATAGGCCAGGTCAACAAACTAGTCAAAAATTTAGAAAAGAATGGGTCCAGAGGGACCCCTCCAAAACATGGAGAGGGTCATTGTGTGTGGGTCTGGGCTGTGCAGCAGGGGAGAGGGTAGGTTCATTTACTTATGTAGTCTCCAAAGATCTCAGGTATCTCAGTAGGATGTGCTTGTATTATCATCTCACACCAACCTTAGCCCCTCCTGGATCACTGCTTTGTCATGGCAGAAGGACTTACATAGTTCAATGAGCCATGGTGCTATATCGTAAACGGTTATCCAAGACGGACGGGTCATAGTGGAGAGTTCTGACAAAAGGTGATCCACTGGAGAAAGAAATGGCAAACCACTCCAGTATCTTTGCCAAGAAAAACCTATGGAGGTTTTATGGAGGACAGTAGGCATGCTACAGTCTACAGGGTTGGACACAACTAAACGACTGACCAACAACAACCAACCCCAAGAAAGAGATCCTAAGTCACTGGCAAATCTTTATTGGTGATAAAATAACATGTTCTTAATCCTTTATGTTCATATAATATTTTTATGGCAATTCATAATTGCAGTGTGATAGTAGCCAGAGTCTTAGTGCTGGAGCTCATTAAGACCTTGAGTTAGGTCCTGCCTCTAACACATACTGGCTGTGTGACCTCTCAATTCTCTGGGTATCTCTCTAAGACTATAAATTGCACAGAAGGTACTGCCGACATTTGTAGAGGAAGTTTTCTCATTTGGAAGTTCCCTGTATTAGCATTAAATCCTCACGTTGACCCTCTTAAGTTGTCAGGGAAAGATTACTACGAACAAAGTCTGGGGATTTATATTTTTATTTTATTTTACAGCAGAACCAGAGGGGCTCAGGGAAACTAGGTGACTTGCTCAGTCAAGATCATTCAGCTGTTAAGGGAGGTAGATCTCAAATTAGAAATTCTGGTCTTCTGAGTTTTACTCTACCTCACTGTCCATTGGACCATGCTGTTAAGGAGTGAATCATCACTACTTTCTTCCCCCATGCCCTCATAGGAATGGCATCAGGAGGAGCGATTCAGCTGTTGGTCTATTCACTCCCATACATTATAACTTACTCTGGGCTATTTTTTAGACCTCAGCATCAGGGTTCAATAAACTCTGGAACCCTACATATCAGATAGAAGAGTTGAGATAGTGAATTGTGGAAGAATTAGGGAAACTGATTGTAGAGGGGAGGAGAGAGAGAAGACAAAAAAAAGGAGGGGGAAAAGTAGTAAAAATGGCACCTGAGATTGTCACAAAACCCGAAAATGCCAAAGGTGCCCATTAAGGACGCTGATGTCAGTCATTCCAATTTTAGATTAAAAATAATTTGATTCTGTTAGAAGTGAATTTTTTTCTCCCCTCTCTCTTCCTTCCTTCTTTTGGCTCACATTCCATCTTCCCTTGCACTGTTCAGTGGGGGGAGAGAAGGGATGGCTAGTAAACGAGGAACCTTGTTCTCTTTGCTACCTTGCCTTTTCCTTTTTGGGGGAGGCTTTTTGGGGGACTTTAGTGACTTGAAGGCAGTGACTAAATTACCCCACTCTGCATTCCCAATTTTCCTCTTTTTTTCTCTTGTTTTGGGGCACCCCTACCCTACATTCTCTACACCCTGATTCCCCCCACCACTACATACCAGTCCTCTGGATAAGCCAGGGCTTTCCTCCCCAACCAAACCTCACCCCATAACCATCTCCTAATTAGCCTTTCTGGACAGCTAACTTAGCTAGAGGGTTTCAGGTGGGGGGATGGGGAAGCCAACACCTCTCCTCCCCCATTTAGTACTGGGAGGAGGAAAAGAAAAGAGGCTGGGGGTTGGGGGAGAGGCTGGGTCCTTGGGTAGTAAATCAGAGCTGGTCTCCCAGATCGAGTTCCCTGTGATTTCTGAAGTCATCCCCCTCCCTTCTCCCCCCACCTCCTCCCTGAGTTCCATGGTTTCAATTCTTCCCTGAAAAGCAGTGGGGCCTCCTTTCAAACCAGCCCAGCTCCTCCAACTCCCAACAACAGCTTAGGTTACAGGAAAGAAAGAAGAGGAGGGGGAAAGAGGGCCCAGCCTGGAAAGAAGGGGGAGAAGTTCTGGCACAGGAGAGGGCAAAGAGATGGAAGAGGGGGAGAGAGGGATCATAGGATCTTGGATTTAGAGCTGAAAGAGAAAAGGAGAGTGGAGAAAAGAGAGAAAGACACCCTTCATCTAGTCACTGCTGGCATCTGTGGAAGGGGACCCCCAACCCTACTCCCACCCCCCCTTACCTCTGGCTTTCTCATTTCTTTCACTTCTGCCTGGGCCTAGCAGATTCTGGGGAAAGGGAAGCCATGGGGAGGTCAAATCTGAGTTCTTTACCCAAATCATTTTCCCCACCTAGAAATTAGGATCAAACTAACAGGAAGGATATCTAGGTCCCAGCCCAATCACCTCCTTCCCCGCCTTCCCTGCCCCCCCAAATAATTAAAAGAAAATACTCTATGCCCCAAATTTGGGTCATCAAGATTATGAGATAATCAATAATTTTCTTCCTCTTACTTAGCATCTCCTGAGCTAAAACAATATTTCCTGAGCATCTTCTGTCTGGGCCTAGACTAATTAAGATCCTTAATTAATAGATCATCTGTTCTATCCACTTAATCCTTTTATATCCCATTTAACAGTCCATGGACACTGGGGGGAGGGAGTTGGGGATGGAGCTGGAGGGATAAAGAAAAGCAAAGAACATCTGAGATCAGTTCCCCTTTCGCTTCCCTCCTTAGCAAAAGCCCAGTGATTGGCGGCATGTAGGGTTTTGTTGTGTTGTGTTTTTGTTTGTTTGTTTGTTTGTTTTTGGGGGGGTGGAGCAGATAGCTGTGCAATCTAGTTCAGGCCCTGGAGTGGTCTCACCTGGCAGGATGGTCCTTCACTACTCTAAATAGAAACCTGAAAATGAAAGAATCTCCCTGTGGTCTAGGAAGGTTTTGTGTTGGGGCAGTGAGAGAGGAGGGGAGCAAAAAGTACATTGGCTTCACTGCAAATGTGAAAGAGAGAAGGGATCCCATAAAGGATAAAGAGCACTGAACTTGTAGTCAGAGAGCCTAGGCTCAAATTTTATCTCTTCGACTGACTACCATTTCTGCCAGGAACAATCCTCTTCATTTCTCTAGACCTCAGTTTCCCCATCTGTAAATACTTTCAGCTTTAGATGTATGTCCTGTGGTAATACACCTATGATCTTTGACCTATTCAATGCATTAGTAAGGATTTCAAGGGGGAAGCTTTAGAAGGATGCTGAATGCCCTCTGGGATTAGCAAGTGAATTCTGCACCTCTTCGAAGATTCTAAAGGCTAAGGAAAAAGTGACAGTTTCCCAGCTTCATTGTCTCTAAAATGAGGGGGTTGGATCAGAGGAAAACTTAACAATAATAGCAGGTGTTTACCACATAGCTAAAGGTTTGCAAAGTGCTTTTAAAATCACATTATCAAATTTGAACTTCATAAAAATCTGAGTTCAAATCTTGCCTCAGACAATTAGTAACCTGTGGCCCTGGACAAATCATTTAACCGCTGCCTGCCTTCATTTCTTCATGTGGAAAATGAAGATCATAATCGCACTTACCTCCCAAAGTTGTTGTGAGGATAAAACGAGATCATATTCATACAGCATTTTACAGACCTTATGGTACTATGCAAATGTGACGATGATGCTGAAATGGCTGCTGCTGCTGCTGATATGCAGTTGTTGCTAGATGAGGAAGCTAGGGCCAGACAAGTTAAGTAACTGGTCTAAGGTCATGAAGGAGGGTGGGTAAGAGCTGGAACTTGAATCCCAGCTTTCTGATTCCAAACCCAGCCTTCCTTCCCACCAACTCCCCACGCTAACATTCTTGATGTCAAGGTAGCCACATACAGCTGGGAAGGAGAGGGAAGCAAAGAGTTTGGGAAGAAGTGGGGTGGAGGTGGGGATTGGGAGGTTGAGGAGTAGACAATGACCGATCTAGACTGATCACCCCAAACACAAAGATCCATTTCCTATGAGTAACAAGCTGCCTTCACTCTTCCTCTCTCCCTCCCCCCACAACACAGCCCTCTTCCCCAGGAAGTACTTGGTGTATAGTAGGAAGGTTTTGAAGCTGGATGGTGGAAGAGAAGTAAAGAGCAGGGTTCACTGGCTTTGCCCCCACTATGGACTTATATGACCTTGGGGTGGGATCCAGGGGTAGGGAATCTGTGGGCTCAAAGCCATATGTGGCCCTCTAGGTCCTCAGGTTTGGCCCTCTGACTAAATCCAAACTGCCAAGTCAAAGGACAGAACTTAAGGACCTAGAGGGTCCTATGTGGCCTCGAGGTTAAAGGCTCCCCACTCCCTGGGCATGGGGAACTTCCTGATTTTCTCCCTTAAAAAAATTAGAATCCTAAGTATTATGAATTAGGGCACAAAGAAGTGAGCATGAACAATTTATACAAGGAAAATAACATTGCAAAGAAAAACAATTTAAAAAAATTTAAGAACTTTGATCATGATCAAGCCTGTCTCTGGAGGACCTTCAGATGAAGCCTCGAGCCTCCCTCCTGACAGAGATGATGGACATAAGGTGCACAAACATTTATTTTTAGACCTGCCCACTGTAAATGGATTTGTTTTGCTTTACTATACTTATTAATTACAAGAATTATTCCCCCTATTTCTTTCTCTTGGTTAATGAGGGGAAGAGGGAGAGAAGTTAGCATTAGTGATGGCAAAAAAGAGTGGACTATTGGAACATTTTAAAAACACAGAGGGGAACAGAAGGAGTGGACAGTTTTGAAAATAATGTATAAAATATAATATAGCCTTTTTTAAAAAAAGACAAATGAAAATTACCTGTTTCATATAGAATCTTCCTTTTATGTTCTGTAGGCATGAAAATTCTCTTTTTTTGGTGTTAAAGTTCAGAATAAAATATTAGCATTTTCTAAAGTTTAAAAAAATAGGGGTACCTGTGTCCTACTTAACTGAATACTTTTTTTTTTTAAGCAATTGGGGTTCAGTAACTTGCTCAAGGTTACACGGCTAGTCATTCTTTATGCGTGGGTGCTCATTTTCTTTTTTTTTTTTTTTTTTAAAAGCAATTGGGGTTAAGTAACTTGCTCAAGGTTACACAGCTAGTCATTATTTACTCGTGGGTGCTCATTTTCTGAGGCCGGATCTGATCTCGGGTCATCCCAACTCCGAGGCCGGCGCTCTTACTCACCGCACCACCTAGCCGCCCCTTTAGGGCAATTGGGGTTAAGTAACTTGCCCAAGGTTACACGGCTAGGTTTTTGTTTGTGCGGATTAGGTGTGGGAGGCCGGCTCCGAACTCAGGTCCTTCTGATTCCAGGGCCGGCGCTCTATTCACTGCGCCACCTAGCCGCCCTTAACTGAATACTTTTGTAATATCAAATGAGATAAGATAGGCAAGAGTGCTTTGCATGTAGTAAAAAAAAAAAAAAAAACAAATGAAAACTGTACAAATGTAAGGAAACAAGTTAAAACTCCCTTTCCAGTATCTGAGGTTCTCTTTTCCCACCAACTGACAGCATCATCCCTTGGCAGCCTTATCTCCACAAACGATACTACTTTCAGTTCCCTTGTATAGTTCTTTTCATGCCCTAACCTTTCTCTTGTCTTGTTTTCTACTTGGAATGTGCTTTGCCCATTCTGAACCCCAATACTATATACTGAAATCTAATTCATTTTTAAGACTCGTTTCAGATGCCATCATTTTTATGAAGCCTCCTCTGCTTTCTCACCTTGAACCTTACATAGCATTTTATTTGTACTCTCCTTAAGTACTTTTCATATATCATTTCTATTATGTGCATATAAATGAATGCATAAATAATTTATAAAATGCTTACTATAAGCAAAACTTTACACTGAACTCTGGGAATACCAATAGAAAACCAAGATTAATACTAGATCCCAAAGAGCTCAAGTTCTGAGATGGGATGGAGAGAGGGAGAGGGACCACAGGTATAAGAGGCTACAGGTTAGATGGAAAGGTCCAGTAGTTCCTAGGGTGTAGGTCATTTTCATGGAGAAAGCCATAGCTGTTTCTGGTGTTGAGCCATTTGAGAATTTCAAGGAATTTGGTGGCCTTAACTCCACCCCCCCACCCCCGCCCCGGGTCTTCAGTAGCTGTGTTTGCTGAGGCAGAAGCTACCACACCAGTGGAAAGGCAGTTGTCAGGTTGAGTATCCTCAAGGAGGAAGGTATGGAAGTTGTGTAAACTCAGAAAGTGGACTTTGGCTTCACCCCTAAAGGACCTGAAGAGCTGTGTTTGTACTGAGGTAAAGGCCAAGCCAGGTTGAATCCCCTTGACAATGGTTTTGAGGAGGGTGCCGATTTCAGGAAGGGTACAGATTAGAGAGATGTTGTAGAAGTAGAAATGATAGGATTTAGCAAATGATTGTAGATAAATGGAGTAAGAAAGAGTTCTGGTGGACCTCAAGGAATACAATGTGAGAGGCTGAAGATTGGTGATGCCCTGGCCAAAAATGGGGAAGTTATAGGACTGGAGCTCAGAAGTAAGACCAGAGTTGGAAATATAGATGGCCAATCAGTAAATAAACATTTATTAAGGATGTAATGTGTGCTAGACACTGGGGATGGATCCAAAGATAAAGGCGAAAGACAGTGCCTACCCTGGAGGAGCTCACAATCTAATGAGGTAGGGAGTCATTTGTAAAAAGATTCTAAATAAATCATCTACAAAACTAAATGAATGGGTACTGGTAGTGCTTCGTAGGGTTGAGCAAAGTGTTTTGTAAACCTGAAGGTACTGTATAAATTTCAGTTGTTATTATTAATAGAAAGAAGGCTAAATCTGAAGTTAAAAGACATGACCCCAGATAGAAGTTCAGCTCAACTTGTCTGTGTTACCCAGCACTAGTCAAATCACCCGACCCATATTTGAATGCTTGCTGACTTGAAATGAAGGTGGCTTTAAAAATCACACAGAGGGCTTTGTCTTTATCCTGGAGGCAAGAGTGAGGCATTGAAGCTTTTTGATCAAACCTGGATGATGGATTAGAAAGGGGAAAGGCTTGAGGCAGTGAGGCCAGTTAGGAAGCTATTGAAACCGACCAGGTAAGAGGTGATGTAGGATGCTAGTCATGTATGTCGGGTGCAGCTAGGTGGCGCAGTGCGTAGCACTGGGCTTAGAATCAGGAAGCCCCGAGTTTAAATGTGCCCTAGGACGTCGATGAAATTACCTAGAGGAAGAATGGAGAGGAGGCAGCCCCTGAACAGTAATATCAGGGTTTGCCCACAGCTCGGGGTGGGCCGTGGATGGTGATTCCTGCAAGGACCCTGGATAGCCAAATAGGAAAAGAAATGGAAGAGTGTAATGTCTACATTTGTCATAATGTCAGAGTGCATCAGAGAGGGAGGAGTATTGAGCATTGAGAACCCGCCTCAGTTTTTGACCATTAGTGCTTTTCAAGATCACTCTCAGGTCTAAATCATATAAAACTGGGGAAGAAGACCCCGCGCCGGCTTCCTCCTCCTTTGTAGCGGACCTGGATGGTAAGTCTCCAGGAGGAGCCTAGAAAGGATGCTTCGAACTGGAAAGTAGTATTTTAGGAGAAATCTGATTCTGCCCCCAAAAGTGGTCCTAGGAAAAAGAAAATAGTGTTATGCTAAAAAGAAAACAAAATCTGTGAAGTATTAAAAACATTTGGGCGAGTGTGAGTGCGGTGACAAAGAGGGGGCTAGGGGTCAGGGTAGAGGAAACAGGAGGATGAAGGTGAGGGGCAGGGCTAAATAAGTTGGAGATAAAAGGAAAAAGGACGGTTTCTTAGAAGGAGGAGGTTGGAAGAAGACAGGGTGAAGTTGAGATAAGAGCCTGGAGAGGCGGAATATGTGGGGTGGGGGGCGGGGGGAATGGGAGCGGAGGAGACAGTGGGGAGGGGGCAGAGAACAGATGTGGCAACCCAATCCTGGATTGGAAAGAAGACGTGAATCCGCCTTGATATTTAGGGGAATCTCTCAGGAGTGGGAAGGAGCCTGAACATACTTTCAGGTCATAAAATGACACACTTTAGGGTACGAAAAACAAAATCTGAAGACTTTTAAAAGTATCAGTTTAATCCTTGCTTAATTTGCCTCCCCTGTATCTAACCGAGGATACAGTCTTAAAAGGCTTTCTCCTTTCCAAGTAGGAAACAACACCAGGCAGAGAGGGTTTGCTTTAGCTCATACAGAGGAGCAAAGGGGCTTTCTAAACTCAATTTTCTTTCTTCTCTCTTTTTTTAAAATCCCCGTCCTTTTGGGGGAGACAATAGAAATAATTGATTCATCATCCAGTTCCAGGCCCCAAGGGAGATTTACATGCAAATGTCCCATTCTCCCCCAACTCCCCCCTCCCCCCCACCTCTTCAAATTAAAAACCCAAGCAGTAGAAATCAAAGAAAACCCTTCTCCTTGGCCAGCGGGAACCGCAGCTGGAGGGCCCAGAGGTGAGAGGCCCCCAGGAGAGTGAGGAGGAGGCAGTGCCCCCCCCTTTTCCCCTCCTGCCCAGCCCTTTTTAATGCATCCAAGCTCCCAAAGGTTTGGGGTTAAACAAAGCCCCCATTTCCCAGGAGAAAGTACCTAAAACTTGCCTGGAGGAGGAAAGCCCGCGGGGGCGGGGGGGGGGTCGGAAGAGGAGAAAGGAAATTCCCCCATAGCTAAACTCCCTTCTCCTCTGCTAGTGTCCAGATTCCTCTCCACCATTCTTCCCCTTCCCCCCCCCCCCCCACTTCTTGACCTCCGATTAAGACCTCCTTGTAAAAGCAACTAAACGTTGCTTTGCACAATTAAAATTCACTTGGGAAGAAAGTGAGGAGGAAGGGGGAAAGAGTTACACTCCCCCCCCCACTCCCATCTCCCTCTCTCCCTCCCCCTCCCAGAAAGAACTCTACACCTTCTAGCCCATGAATTCCCGAGTTTTCTCACTTTAAGGAGCTTCGGTACACAGAGAACCATAATGGGTTTCTTTGTGCTAGCTACAGGGCAATTATGCCCCTGAGTCCTGGCCCCTTTAAGAGCCTCTTAAAGAGACAGGCTCCCATTTCTTGAAGGGTTATTTAAGGGTGTGTGTGTGGGGGGGGGGTAGGGATACAAAAGCCTACAGATCTATATTTAGGGTGAGATAACGAAACTCCTGCAGGGTCTTGCTCCTTGAAAAGGGGGTGGGGTGGGGGAAGAAATTCCGACTTTTTTTTTTTTTTAAAGAAAAAGCTTCAAGTTTAAACCAAAAGTTACAGGATTTTTAAAGAAAGTTTCAAACTTCTTTTCAATTGATTAGAAAAGTTCTTCTGGAAAACCAGGGGGTCTCAGGGGCCTGGAAGCGAGAATAGAACTGGGGGAGTGGAGGAGAGGATTTAAAGGGCCGGAAACTATAGGTTGGATGGAGTCCCATTTTCCCCTAAAGAGTATCGGTCTGGGCCTAGGGTCTCTACAGCTTTTGTCTGTCCCTGTGTCTGTCTTTGGGTCTCGCCGCCGAGACTCCGGGGAGATCCCGGCCCAGGCCAACAGCTCTAAATATAATAATAGCTTGTCTCTTTAAAAAGCAAAAGGGTGGGGGGGGTGGGGAGGAAAGTTTTGTTGGCATCTGGTTTCTGATCTCATTATGTTGTGGTTGACCAATCCTGCCCTCGGGGCTGGTCCCCGGGTTTGAATCTGATTGGCCAAGAGTACATTTTGGGAAGGGGCTTAGAGCCCGCAGGGGCGGTTTCAAGGTTTCCATTTGGGGGGGGCCGAGAGGGCGGGGCGGCAAGCGGGGGGGGCCCCCTTGAAACCGACTAATTGGGAACGCTGAGGCCGAGGTGAGGGCTGGAATAGGCACAAAGGAGTCGCTGGGCTGGGAGGGGGGGTTGGAGAGGAGAGGATAGACGAGTGGAGGAGGAAGAGGAGGAGAGGAAAGGAAGCCTAGCTAAGCAGCTTCAGTGGCTCAGTCTGGCCGGGGAAAGCAAGTAGGCAGGCACCGCACCCCCCTCCCCCGCCCCTACGCCCCAACTTTTTTAACAGAGAAAAGTTTGGAAGAGGAGGAGGCGGTCGACGGGAGCTGTAGTGATCTTGGGGCGAGGGGAGGGGGGGAAACCTGTGACCGAAAGTGGAGGGGGGGGGCGGCCAGCATGCGGCCCCCCAGCGCCCTGCCGCGTCTGTTGCTGCCTCTGCTGCTGCTCCCCGCCGCCGGCCGGGCCCAGTTCCACGGGGAGAAGGGGATCTCCATCCCGGACCACGGCTTCTGCCAGCCCATCTCCATCCCGCTGTGCACGGACATCGCATACAACCAAACCATCATGCCCAACCTGTTGGGCCACACGAACCAAGAGGACGCCGGGCTCGAGGTGCACCAGTTCTACCCGCTGGTGAAGGTGCAGTGTTCGCCCGAGCTGCGCTTCTTTCTGTGCTCCATGTATGCGCCCGTGTGCACAGTCCTGGAGCAGGCCATCCCACCGTGCCGCTCCATTTGCGAGCGCGCCCGCCAGGGCTGTGAGGCGCTCATGAATAAGTTCGGCTTCCAGTGGCCGGAGCGCCTACGCTGCGAGCATTTCCCCCGCCACGGAGCCGAGCAGATCTGCGTGGGCCAGAATCACTCTGAGGACGGTGGGCCGGCGCTGCTCACCACCGCCCCCCCGGGATTGCAGCCTGGAGGAGGGGGCACCCCGGGAGGCCCTGGCGGCGGCGGAGGCGGCGGCGGCGCCGGGGGAGGCTCCCCACGCTACGCCACCTTGGAGCACCCCTTCCACTGCCCGCGGGTGCTCAAAGTGCCCTCCTACCTCAACTACAAGTTCTTGGGCGAGAGGGACTGCGCCGCCCCCTGCGAGCCAGCGCGCACCGACGGCTCCATGTTCTTCTCGCAGGAGGAGACGCGTTTTGCCCGCCTGTGGATCCTTACTTGGTCCGTGCTTTGCTGCGCCTCCACCTTCTTCACCGTCACCACCTACCTGGTGGACATGCAGCGCTTCCGGTACCCAGAGCGGCCCATCATCTTCCTCTCGGGCTGCTACACGATGGTGTCTGTGGCCTACATCGCGGGCTTCGTGCTGCAGGAGCGAGTGGTTTGCAACGAGCGCTTCTCTGACGACGGCTACCGCACGGTGGTGCAGGGCACCAAGAAGGAGGGCTGCACCATTCTCTTTATGATGCTCTACTTCTTCAGTATGGCCAGCTCAATCTGGTGGGTCATCCTCTCCCTCACCTGGTTCCTAGCGGCTGGCATGAAATGGGGCCACGAAGCCATCGAGGCCAACTCCCAGTACTTTCACCTGGCAGCCTGGGCTGTGCCGGCCGTGAAGACTATCACCATCCTGGCCATGGGGCAGATCGACGGCGACCTGCTGAGCGGGGTCTGCTTCGTGGGGCTCAACAGCTTGGACCCGCTGCGGGGCTTCGTGCTGGCGCCACTCTTCGTTTACCTGTTCATCGGCACCTCTTTCCTGCTGGCTGGTTTTGTGTCCCTTTTCCGTATCCGCACTATCATGAAACACGATGGTACCAAGACGGAAAAGCTGGAGAGGCTCATGGTGCGTATTGGCGTTTTCTCCGTGCTCTACACGGTGCCGGCCACCATTGTCATCGCCTGCTATTTCTACGAGCAGGCGTTTCGGGAGCATTGGGAACGCTCTTGGGTCAGCCAGCATTGCAAGAGTCTTGCCATCCCGTGCCCGCTGCAGTACACGCCGCGCATGTCCCCCGACTTCACCGTCTACATGATCAAATACCTCATGACCCTAATCGTGGGCATCACGTCGGGGTTCTGGATCTGGTCTGGCAAGACTCTCCATTCATGGAGGAAGTTTTACACCCGGCTCACTAACAGCAGACATGGGGAGACTACCGTCTGAGGACTCAACACCTCCCTCCCATCCCATCCCTGCCCCTCTTCCCTGCCTTCACCTCTCTCTAGCCTCCCCTCCCCCCAGTCCTTGGGGAAAGTGCCGATCCAGGGTGTGAGCAAGAGTGACTTTCTGACCAAGGGGTGCGAGTGGGGAGGGGGTGGGGAAGGCCCACAAACTTATTTTATTTTTTTAAAATAAATCTAAACCATTTTCGGTTTTTTTTAGGTCGTATTTTTCCCCGAAAACTTTTTGCACCCTTACCCCAAGGCTTGTAATTAAAACTGTAAATAGTCTTTGTAAATTTAATTATATATTTTCTATTTAAAAAGAAAAAAAGAAAAAAAGACCAGCGAGAGACACCGCAGGCTGGGTGATTGGAGGGTGGGGGGGTGAGGTGACCCCTTTTTGATACCCTCCCTTTCCCTCTAAGGTACGAAGTTTTTGGTGATTTGGCAGGGCTGGGCCTGTCGGAGGAGCCACCAAGACTGAATGCTGTTTTTGTTGGCTGTGAGGGATTTCTTGAAGTTCAACTTCTTAAAAGCCAAATTTTGTGAGCCTTTCCCCTGACACCGGAGCTGTGGAAGCTGTTCTGTATTAACACAAGACTTGGATGAATATTTTCTTTCTCTCTCTCTCTCTCTCTCTCTCTCTCTCTCTCTCTCTCTCCTTTCTTTTCCCCTCTCCCCTCTCTCTCCACTTTCGCCTCTCTCCTCTCTCTTTCTGGATATCTACCAAGAGAGATGAAGACGTGGAAAAAAAAAAGGTGGGGGGATTGGTGGGTTGAGAGTATGGAATGGCCTAACCCGAGCTCCCCGGCCTCCCTTCCAGCCAATGCAAGAATCTCTTTCCCTTTTAACTTTGTTTTCGACGAACTACACCACCCCACCCTGCCCCCCAGTTTGGATTTGGCGGACAATTGCGTGGTGTGGGTTTCTTCAACAAAAGGGTATCCACATTTTGAAACTCAACCGGCTTCCCCTTTCTGCCAGTGGCCCATGAAAGTTGATTGGGGAGGGGGGCGGGGGAGGGCAAGATAAGAGGTAGAACTATGGTGTCCCCAGAAAAAGGAGCTTTGAGGTCCCTGGGCACCAGCGGCAAACTGTCCCTTAATTCCCTACCGTCCCCCTCAACCAGCCCCCCAAGCTTATCCCCGAATCAGAACCACCTAAACTCCTTGTACAAACTGTCACTTAGAGCATGTATGTGAGTGTGTGCCTGCTTGAAAAGCAATAAAAGTTCGTAAGGGGTGGGGAGGGACTGGTGGGATTTGAGAGTTCTCTTTCCTAACAAAAGACTGGGTTTTGTTTTTGTTTTTGTTTTTTCAAGTTTCTTTTCAAACTTGACCAGAAGAAAAGGTGGGTATTGGCTGTTTGTGAAGGTGGGATGTGGGGATGAACCGAGGTGTTTACATGACATTCTATATCTTAAGATCCATAGAATGTTTATAACAGATGTTTCTTATCTTTTTTTTTCCTGAATAAAATTCGAGACTTAAAAAAAAGCCCCCAGCTTGAAGAGTGATGTGTAAAGTATCTTCTTTGTATTTGTCTTTGATAGAAAAATCTCAGGTTCTTCCATCCTTCCCCAACCTTTCCCTTCCCTGGCTTCTTGGGACTATTTTACAGTTTCATTCCATAGCATTGATTTCTGGACTTGGTGGGAGTAGGGACTTAGATTTAAGAAAATTATCATTGAAGATTGTCACAAAGGGGTGTTTTAAAATGAAGTAAAGGGGTGGGGGGCAGGGGGATATAACTTACGTTTTTCAACCATCTTAGTGTGTCAGTCGTGCAAATTAAATGCTAATAATAATAATAAAGTGTATTTAATTATCTTTGGGAGATCTAGCCCTTTAATTGTATTTAACTGGGCTGTAACATTTTATTGGTTTAACCAAACCACACCTCCTCCCCCTCCCACCCTCCTTAGCAATATAGGAGAGGGGGTGATGGGTAGATAATGAATTTGGAGCCTTTATAGACCTTTCTGTTTAGATGGGGAAAAGAAAAATAGCCACTTAGCTTTTCCTCCCTCTACCCTTTTTTAGGGTGCCATTTTTGGAATAGGGTGGGCCAGGACCACAAAGTTAAAATCCTTACAGGAATTTGTATAAGGGTCTTTTTAGGTGGAAAAGGTAGAAGAGAGGGGGAAACTAGAAATTGTTTGCTATTAATTGAAGTCCAGTGAGTGCATTGTTTGGAATCATGAAACAGAAGAGGGGGGAAAAACAAAACAAAAAACCACCTCTTTTCCAAACCATTCATCCAGGTGGCCCAGGTTTCAAACTGCAAAGAACTTTGACTGAATAATGAAGGACCATTGAAGCGCAGGCCTACAGGGCTCCTCCTCAACTTGGGAATTTGGAAGGGCCTGAAGCTTCTGTTTTCTAAATCGAAAAGAACCTCAAACAGAATCATGAGGAAAGAGTTAAATAAATTTTTAGTTTGTATGTGTGACCCCTCAAAATGATGGAAAAACTCTTTGGATCTGGTTTGATGTTTCCAGTGGCTGGAATCTTATTGGGGGTGGAGGAAGGCAGAGGAGGAGGGTACATATAATCCTTCTTTTGATTTGAGAAATGGTTAGATGGAACCAGGCTGGGGCTTTGGGGTGTGTGTGTATACACATATATGTGTATGTATGTATATAGGTATGTATGTGCACATATATGCATATAGACTTTAAAATATACTATAGATGTATAACATGTATTATACATATATACATGTACATTCCTATGTCTGCCTTTGGTGATTGTTCTATCGTGTTCCCCTTCATCTCCTCCCCCTTTGTGTGTTTTAGGAGTGATGGAGTGAGGTAATTTTGAAGGCCAAATTAGGGTTCTGGCCAAGCAGACAAAAAGCATAACACAACCTGGCTAGCACAAAGGAAGGAGAACTGAGAACATGGAGATATTAGCAAAACAAAAGAGTTTGTTGACTTAAATGGAGGGAGGGAGAAAGAGAAATTAATGTTATTGGGTTTTTTGGGGGGGGGAAAGCACTCTGCTCATTTCTGCTTTCTCAACTGCTTTCTGCTTTTACTACCCTTGAGTAAAGTGATCTCTGTGCCTTTAACTTAAAAAAAAAATTGTTAGGCCACTTTATAGTGAAATGAAGTGGATGGAGAATCATGGGGTAAATGTATAAAAGAGGAAAAGGTAAAAATCTGAACTTGCTCTAAGGTGAAATAGGAGAAAACGTTCACTTACACATTCTTACTTCACTCCTCCCTTCCTGTGATAGAAAAACTAAAAGGAAATGTGGACTTGGAGAAGTACTTTTAAGATTTGAAATCCTCTGGAGATGGGAATCTGTTTTCACATTGTCACTGGGCTGGTTAGAGACCTTCACTGGGAGAATTAGGCCTAAGGCTTGGTAGAAGGACTGGCACTGCCCTCACCAGCAGGGCCATGCTGAACACTTTCCTAAACTAGCTCAGGGCATCCTACTGGAGATGTGTCCTCGATCCCATTCCCCATCCTGACCCTGCCAAGAAAGAACAAAAAGGCCTGTTCCTTCCCTCCCCGGGAGCTCCTCTTGATTCTCTCCCTCCTTTCATTGATCTTCTCCTCCTGTGCCCACCTTACTGCTCTGGAAAACTTTTCCATTAGTTAAAAAAAAAGTTTCCCCTTTAAGAGGCTCCTGTAAGAGCTAATGCTAGAAAAAGCCATTTCAGTTTTCTGAGACAAAACTCTTCTGTGTGAATCCTGGGAGGGAGCAGGGATGGGGGCAGGCTCGGCAAGAACCCCAAGCCACCGAGCTCCTGGGTTATTCCAGGAATCCCAGCAAGAGTCAGGTCACTTCCTCCACCTGGACTGAGGCCCTGGAAATGTCTGGGGAGGGGAATAGGGGAAACACTCATTACCCCCAGGTTCCACTCCACGAGGAACGTTTCTATTTGGCAAAAGCATTACACTGGATAGCTATCTCTTTTTTGAAAAGTAAGAATGGGAGTAGTGGCTAGAACCTCTGAGAAACCATCTTTCTTAGGTCTACTGGGTGGTCCTACTGTCTCTAAGAAACCATTTCCATATTCTTTTTCTTTTTCTTTTTTTTTTGTAGGGGAGAAGGTAGGGCAATTAGGGTTAAGTGACTTGCCCAAGGTCACACGGCTAGTTTTTGTGTTACACCACCTAGCCTTCCTTATTTCCATATTCTTTAAACTCAAAAAGCCACCCTCCTTACTGATATCCCTAATAGGAAAGAGTGCTGGGTCAGGTCACTCAGTTAACTTACAACTGAGAGGACTGAGAAGAGTCAATTCAGCCACATGTAGCAAGAAGTTTGAGGA
Organism: Gymnobelideus leadbeateri; assembly: GCA_011680675.1. Lineage (NCBI taxonomy): Eukaryota > Metazoa > Chordata > Mammalia > Diprotodontia > Petauridae > Gymnobelideus > Gymnobelideus leadbeateri. Next base: position 18,856 of record WOXC01004256.1, on the reverse strand, counting down.
ACCCAGGAGTTCCCCTAAACCTGTTCTTGCCCAAGGCAGCTAGGTGTGGCAGTAGATAAGACTCAGGAGTTAAAATTCAGCCTCAGACACTTCAGCGGTGTGACGTTGGGCAAGTCACTCCACTTTGGCCTCAGTTTCCTCATCTGTAAAATGAGAATCATAATAGCACCTATCTCCCAGGGTTGTTGTGAGGATCAAATGAGATAATATAATAAACTTTGAAAAACTTAAAATGCTATTTCTACCCAATCGTCGTAGAAGGAATGAGGTGTGGCAATAGGCTCTGAGAGTGGCTGGGAGGAGGAGTTTCTGGGTTCTTCATGCTGGTGGTCCTGACCTAATGTCTAAAGATCCCCTAGAAATATCTGAGGAGAGAAAGTGGAGAAAACACTCACTGATCCAAGTTCCCAAACAGGGAAGGGGAACATATCTGTTGGATAAAAAGTGTTGTATAGAAGGCCTCCCCACCCCATCCCCCTCGAGGGAAGGGAATAGATTTTAAGGGTTTTGTGAATTTGGATGAAAGAAGTTACATCTTTACTACATATACATTTTTACTACCTATAATACTATATACTACCATGTATCTTAGGTACAGCATTTTATTTATTTATTTATTGTATGCATTTAAATGCATCTTATTTTAGGCATTAGTATTTGATTTTGTACATTTAAAAATTATTTTGAGAAGGGTCCATAGGTTACACCAGACTGCCAAGGGAGACAGCACAAAAGAGGTGAAGAAACTCTGCTTTCAAGGGCTTTGCTGTTCAAGGCGGGATGAGAGCTGGAGAGCACTTGGTGGGTTGGATAAGATGGTTGGATTTGGCGGGGAGCTAGAGGGTGGAGGCCAAGCTAGTTTGAACAAAACAGAGCCAAAGTGGCTTCTTTGCTCTCTCTTCCTCTGCTCTGCTTTGCAGGGCCCTGCCCCAGCTCTAAGGAGGTGGGGGAAGAGAGAAATGGAATAGGTCCCTCTCCCTTCTCTGATTGGACAGAGATGTCCTCTTCGCCTGAGCGCACAGGGCATACATTCAGGAACACTCTTCATCAGGGCGGTGGGCTTTGAAGCTGGCTAATTAGGACTGGAGCTTTTCACAGCTGGCTTCTTTTGAGCCCCCTTCCCCTCCCCCTCTCTCCGTCGCGATCAGAGGAACCCCTGCCTAGTTCCTCCTCCTCCTCCTCCTCCTTCCGAGACCCTGCAGCTCATTGAAACCACCTGAGGAGGCCCTAGCATTTGGGGACTGGAAGAGCAGAGCAGTTAAAAGAAAGTGGAATGGGCTTTGGGGAGGTGAATATACATATATGTACGTGTGTATGTTTATTTATTTATCCCAGGAGCTGGGACATAAACTCTCCTAGTTAAAGAGTAGTTAAAGCATCTTCATCTCTCCTTGCCCTCCCCCCTTGCCTCTGTACAGGCCTCAGGGGGCATTCTCTTCCCTCCCTACTCCCCTTCATTCCTGTCCCAGCTGTGGAGAAGAGCCAGCACCCTAGCTGGGGGCTGGACGCCGGGGCCCCTTTGTTTGAAAGCCAAGCTCTCTGAAGCCTCCAGCCCCCAAACCGAGCCCTTATAATTAGTCCCAATCAGGGTGATTATTTGTGTTTATGTCGGGACCTTTTTCGGAACTCACATCCCCAACTGTGATTTCATTCCAGACCTGGGGGGTAGGGGTGGGGAGGAGAGGGAGGGTTAAAGAAATGGGATATGTAGCTATGTATGGGGAGAACCTGGGAGGAGGGGATGGTGAGAGGGGAGGTGGGAGGTTGGAAGGAATAGGGGGGCAGAGGAAGGATGGGAGGAGAAAGTTGGTGAGGAGAGGAATGGGGCTGGAGGTGGAGGGGGGGAAAGAGAAGGGGGAGGGGAAATTGTCCTCTTGGTTTCACAAATGTTGAAACGGCAGGGCCCCTCTTAGTCTCACTCTGCAGGGTTACTAGCTGGGTCAGGAAGGAGCCCCAGCATCCTGACCCCCAGCCTGGAGCTGTCGGCCTTCCTGGCAGACTCTGTGGGTGGGTGGGCTTGTGCCAATCGGAAATGACTTGGACATAATTAACCCAAATAATCACCAGCCCCAGCCCCTGGGGTGGAGGGAGGGGGGTGGCCAGGCCAGCCACCACTGGGCTAGCCGCCACCACTCCCGCTAGATACTTCTCTGTTTTTCTGCTCTCTCTCCTCTCTCTCTCTCTCTCTCTCTCTCTCTCTCTCTCTCTCTCTCTCTCTCTCTCTCTCTCTCTCTCTCTCTCTCTCCCCCTCTCCCTCCCTCCCTTCCTCCCCCTCTCCCCCTCATCCCCTCATCCTCATCCTCCCCTCATCCTCTCTTCCCTCCACCCCCCCCCCCCCCAGCTGCTCCCTGAGGCATCCTAGGCTCAGCAGTGCTGAAGGGTTTAAGCTTGCATTTCAGAAATATCTGGATGGTGGAGTCACTGAATGAAGAGGGAGGCGGGGGAGTGTCTGTGGCCCAGAGGATGGCTTCTCCTTATCTCCTGCCTCCGGGTCTGTCACAGTGGCCCTCTCCCTCTGTCCAGCTCTGAAAGGAAGCAAGAATACTCCTTGGGAAGATGAGAGTGCATTCACTATTGCCAGGCTGGGGACTTGGGGGGTAGAAATAGGAAGGGGCAGGACCTCCCCAAAGCCCATTCCAGCCCTAAGTGCCTCGGGGAGTGAGGGGGGCAGGGTAGGCGGCATTGGCCCAGACTCATGAGCTCTTCCTAGAATCTGGACCTCAAAGGAAGCTTTCAGAGTTGTAATGTAGCTTAAATGAAGATTTGTGTTTGTATGCTTGTGTTCCGAGTGGTGTGGTGTGTGGCAAGATGGGGGAAGGAAGCCAGAATGCTATATGTATATGTTAACTGGTCATTTGTTCTACAAACATTAAGCACCTATTATGACAGAGAGGCCAGCATGATGTGTGCAAAGAATGCAGGCTTTGGAATCAGGAAGAACTAGATTCAAATACTGCCTCAGACTCAGGCTAATTATGTGACCCTGCACAAGTTATCCCATAGGGTCATATTCCATACTGTGTGATCCTAGACAGATCATTTTTAATTTCTAACTCTCTAAGACTAAGTAGCAGATAAAGTGCTAACATATATTTGTAGAGGTTTTTTCCTTATCCAGAGAGCTCCCTATGCCAAGGAAAGCACAGTGTCAACCCCTATCCCTAGCCTATGTATAAGTATTGTGATAAACTTAGGAATATAAAAAGGGATCAAAATTCAGTTTCTAATTAAGGCCCTCATCACCTCTTGCTTGGATTATTAAAATAGCCTCTTAATTGGTTTCCTACCTCCAGTCTCTACTCAAAACAATCCATCCTCCACTCAGCTGATAGTGATTTTCATAAAGCAAAGGTCTAATTGTGTCAGCTCAATAAACTCCAGTGTCTTCCTGTTACCTCCAGGATTAAGACCAATGGCCTCTTGGCCATTGCACCCTACCACATATACACATTTTAACTCTGTCCTCACCAAAGGTACATTCAGAGGTCCCCAAGCAGAGAAAGTCATACTATCACCATTTGGAAGCTTGGAACGCTAAGATTATTGCTATAAGCTAAGCCTTTCCTATTCCTTTGAGTTGCAGTTCTCAACAAAGCAAGAACTAGGAATTCCTCAAAATAGGGAGGTGGAGTCAGTTGTGCAGAGGACAATTTCTTCACAATTGTATTTCCAGTAGCAGAGGGGCAGTCCATCCCTTAGAAAGTCTGGTGAGGTTGGAGGGAAATTCCAGTGGGCCTTGGGAAAGCAGTACTTAAGTGATAGGAACATGGGGAGGGTGGCACCCTGGGGTCAGATGAGGGAATGGGCTGCTTGTGATATGAATTTCAGGCCTACTGAGCACTATGAGGTAAAAAGTAGTAGGAAAACAGTCTCCAGATTAACACATGGAGGAGTTCACATCACCCCACCCTACTGGCAGATGCTGGCATCCTGGAACAAAGCTCTGGTCATTAAATCTTAGTTGTGAACCTGCTCAAGTGTTAGTAAAGAATCCAGTAGGGGATTTCCAAATCAGGGGCTGAAAGGGGCAGACATCCATTGTCCTCTTCCTCTTATGGCTCAAAAAGGTCTATGAAATCTTCCAACATCCTCACTTCCTGGCATAGCTTTTTCTCCTGTGGGAGGATTCCACATAGGCTAGGTAATGGAACTATCTTCTAATTGTAATTGGTCCAGGGGACTGTCTTGAATTGTTAATATTGCTTCCCCCTTGCCTAAGGGGCACAAGAAATTCCCCAGACTGGACTACAAAGATCATTGTCTTCAATGCACCCTGGGACAACATATCTACGTGGGGACTCAGAATATACTGGAGATAGCCAGAGGAATAATTGATCAATGTGAAGAGTTTCTCAATTGATGTGATAATAGGGTATGGATCTTTGGAAGCATCATTCTAAGGGGTACTTCCCCACAGAATATAGGGGCATGCCCACTTCTGATAGGACACAGGGACTTAGTCTTCTTGATGTAGCTTCCCTGACCCAGTATATAAATGTGAGTTGGGGAGATGAATTTAGTTCCTCCCACCCACCCCCTTCTTACTTAAGATTTTGAGAAAGCAGATCTATTTGCAACAGAATAGACTTGTATTATTGGTCCCAGGCAATCCAGTTCTACCTAGAAGCACATGGCAAGTTGCATGTGTTTGCCCAGGTGTCCTGAGAATTCCTGACTGCTTTCTGTTCTCTTTTGAGCATAAGCCAGAGATCAGAGATCTGAGAATGGACTTTCCTAACTCAAGAGCTATCAGCAATCTGGGTACTGAGAGATTACCTGCAGAAACATGTGACAAAAACACACATATACATTCTTGTTCTGCCCAAATGAGGAGTCCCAGCTTTGGAAATTACCTCATTGGTAATCTCAAATTCAAGAGTTTGTGGATTTGGAGCAGCTGTGTGGCACAGTGGATAGAGCACTGGCCGTGAAGTCATGAGGACTTGAGTTCATATATGGCTTCAGATAAGCATTACCTTTACAATCTGATCCCTCAAACTGTCTTAGTATACTAGCCTTATTACACTCTAATCCCCTTTGTACTCCTTATAGTCCAAGCCAACTGGCTTCATTTTTGTTCCTTATATTCAGCACTTGATTTCCCATCACTCTTTTCCTTTGCATTGATAACAATAAAAGCTAGCATTCATTGTACTGATTTAAAGTAAGCACTAGCTGTGTGACCCTGTGCACGTCGCTTAACCCCGATTGCCTCCCCACCCCCTCCCTCAAAAGAGTTTATGGATTCAAGAGTTCAGGTATTGGATCTTCTAGAGAAAGAATGAGATTTCTATATATATCATGTTCTTTGGGGACAGAAAAGGATCACTTTCTTGAAAAGCAATCAGTGAGTCTGGACAGGTTCAGTGGGGTCATTGCTTGTTCAGCGATCACCAAAGTATGATTACTTTCCAGAGGATCCTAAATCACTGGATGTTACCATGAGTCTTGGGACAACATTATATAATAATGGGAAAGAGGGATTCACATGACTGTCCATAGATTGCCTGAATGGCAACCCCAAGGTTATTTCCCTTCCAGGAAGAGATGAGGACAGGAGTGTTATTTGAATGATCCTGTATGGGTTTCTGAGCCTGTGAGTACTTTGTGTGGTATGCATTTTCTGTGGGGTGAAATAAGCATTATCCTATACCTTAGTATCTTATATAGCACCCCCTCTGGACTTACTCCCCCAATTTGCATTCATGCTTTCTGGTTAGGGTGACTGATTTCTCAGTTTATAGGGGTAAGCTCATAGGACACTATAACCCATGAGCCCCTATGAGTGTGCTTCCCATAAACAATTAGCCTATAGATCTATTAACTCTTAGAAAAATGCACTTACTCAAATGGCATAGCAAAAATCCAGTTGTAAAATATTTCCCCAATAAATCTGGGATTCATAAGAGGCATAAGCAACTAACAACTTCGGGTGCCACAGGGCCTAGAGTTCCTTTCTTTATAGAGTTCCCACACTGGGTTTCCAGAATCTGCTTCTCTCTTTATCTGGGTTCTCAAATGCCATAGGTCCCTCCTTTGGATGACTGTTTCTCTGTATCTGTATGTCTATTACCTCAATAATGCATTAATCTCCCTTAGACCAATGAAGTCTTGAATGGCTGGATGTGATATCTACCTCTGGGCAAGTTGCTTCTAGACAATGTGTGATGAGAAAAGAAAGGAATCTTGTCTTCCCTTTGTTGTTACCCTCCAATATAGACTCAAGGGCCTCCACCGAAATGACCTTTAACTTTCAATTGGTGGGGGCTACTTTGTTTGTTTGGGTTTTTTTTTTTTCTTCAGACAATTAGCTCCATTTAATTCTTCAGAGAAAAATTTTCACACATCATTCAGGAGTCAGGATGTAGACACATCTCTACAATCAGTTTAACACCTTATTAGTACCTAATTACTTATTATAAATACATCAACTGAGCTGGAAAGGAACCATATCCCCCCACTTTAGAGGTCGAGGAACTTATTACCCATATTTAGGGAGACCAAGACACAAGAGATAGTATGATTATAGTAGATATATCTGGAGCAACTCCAGGTGGTGACAAAAAGCGAAAGAGAGAAACTTAGCTTCTTCTGGACTTCCCTATTTCTGTGGAGGGTCCCAATCACCCAGGGTTATAACCTTGGTGTCATTACTGACTCCTCATTCTTAGCCAGGTTCTAGACTTTGGCATTTCTACAATATTTCTCACATCCTCTCCTTTTTCCTATTCGTGAAACCATAGCCCAAATCCAGGCTCTTATCACCCCCTTGCCTGGACTATTGCAATAGCCTCTTAAATTGGTCTTCCCCGACTCCAATAAATACTCCACACAGCAGTCAGAATGAGTTTCCTAAAGTATAATTCTAACCATGTCACAATAAATAGCTCCCTATTACCTCCAAAATCAAATACAAACTCCTCTGTTTGGCACTTAAAACCCTTTACAATCTGACCCCCCATCCTGTCTTATCATACCAGCCTTATTATACTCTACTCCCCTTTGTACTCCTTATAGTCCAATCCAACTGGCTTTATTTTTGTTCCTTATACTCAGCACTCCTTTTCCCATTGCTTTTTTCCTTTGCATTGTTAACAATAATAGCTAGTATTCACTGTATTGATTTAAAGTTTACATGATACTTTTCAAATATTATCTCATTTTACCCTCACAACAATCTTGGGAGGTAGGTGTTATTATGAATCCTTATTCTAGATGAGGAAACTGAGGCAGAAAGAGATTAAGTGACTTGCTTAGGGTCACACAAGCTAGTAAGGGTTTGAGGCTGGATTCGAACTCAGGTCTTACTGAATACAAGTCCAACATTCTATCCGCTGCTCCGCTAATTGTTCCCCATGCTTGGACATTCTTCCCTCCTAAGCTCTACTTTTTAGAATTACTAGATTTTTTTTTCAAGATTCACCTCAAGTGTCTTTTTCTACACGAGCCTTTTCTTTGTTATCTTCTCCATAATTTTGTATCTATATTACATCTTCCTATAGAGGTACACACTGTATCTTCTGATAGAATTCAAGTTCTTTGAGGGCAGTGACTGTCTTTGTATCTTTAGAGCATCAAGCAGTGACTACTATATAGCAGGTGCTTAAGTTCATTGCCCAGAAAGCTCCAGACCCTGGGTAGAAACGAAAGCCCAGGGATTAAAGTGTTGAAGGAGACATGAATACAAATAAAATAGTTCCAGCTCTCAAGGCATTTGCAATTAATTAAGGAGGTATGACCTATAGAGCTAGGTGGTCCGGTGGATAGAGCACTGGACCTGGAGTCAGGAATACCCGAGTTCAAATCCCACCTCAGCCGCTTTTGAGCTGTGTGACCCTGCACAAATCACTTAACCTTGTTTCCCTCACTTTGCTCATCTGTAAAATGAACTGGAGAGGGAAATGGCAAACCACTCCAGTATCTTTGCTAAGAAAACCCCAACGGACACACTATGATTTAAAATGCTAACAAAAAACCCCCAAACAAACAGAAAGCTATTATGATTTGTCCAACAAGAACTTTATAAATCTGCACAAGGACAGTGGGATCAAACTCAAATTTGACTTCAGAATTGAAACTGGGGGCCAGTAGACCAGTACATAATAGTCTGTGATAGTTCATTCATTTAATCTTACACCCTATATTCCTTGTTATCCATTCTCCCCAGCCCCACAGACAGATCTGCAGTCCTCCAAAGGTAGCTAGGTGACTTAGTGGATAGAGCACTGGGTCAGGAATCAGAAAGACCAGAGTTCAAACCCAGCCTTAGGCACTTTGTGTCCTGGTGGAGTCCTTTGAGCTCTGTCTACTTCAGTTTCCTCAAGTGTAAAATGAAGAGTACTTATAGCACCTGTCTTTCAGTGTTGCCACTAACTAATTGTGTGACCTTGGGCAAGTCATGTACCCTAGCTCAGTTTTACCTTTCTTATCTGTAAAATGAGGGTGTTGGTGTAGACCATTGGGGTCAAACTCAGATAGAAACTGGGATCACTAAACCAATACATAAGGATCTTCATCAGCCACACATTGACATAGAAAACTACACATTAACATTATGTTTTATTTTATTTTGCTAAATATTTCCCAATTACAATTTAGTCTGTATTAATAATAAGAATTTGGATTGCATTTAGGAATATTGTGAGCTAAGTGTTTGTCACCTCTGACTTAAATGATCTTTAACGTCATTAAAACTCTTAATAGTCTGTGACAGTTCATTTTGCAGATGACAAAATAGAGGCCCTGAGACTTAAAGGGATATCTCCTGGTCTCTGAACTCTCCACAGGAAGAACAATAGCATTAACAATAACATAAGATACTCCTACTAATTCAGATCATGTCAACTCATTTAAGACTCAGTAGATGAGTCTCAAAGTACAGGGTCACATACCTAATAAGTCTTAGAGACAGGATTTGAATCCAGGTCGCCAAGGTTCCACAGCCAATATTCTATCCATTGCCAGGCTTCCTCTCTAAACATAACATTAGCATCTTTAAAAGCTATTTTGGGGGGCAGTTAGGTGGTGCAGTGAATAGAGCACTAACCTGGAGTCAGGTGGACCTGAGATCAAATCTGGACTCAGATACTTGACACACTTACTAGCTGTGTGACCTTGGACAAGTCACTTAACTCCAATTGCCTTGCCTTTCCCCCTCAAAAAAAATAGCTATTTTTATATTAATTATTTGTTTCCCTCCCAACCTTCTCCCTCACTCCCCGCCCAGGTTATTCCCAAATCCATAAATGATTTTGGAAAGAGGGGGATTTCTAAGACAAATAATCTTTCTCTTTGGGGGAGCTGAGGTTAAGGGACTAAGTACTAAGTTTCATTGGCCTTTCCCCTCTGGCAATTAGCCTACACAGTGCCACACATATTTAAATAAATGTAGATTGAATGAGTCTCCTTGAGAGTGGAAGGTTTTATGGGTTCTGGACTTCTGAGTTCTTTCTCTCTGGGGGAAGTGAAAGAATGCTCCAATACCCTAAGAGTCAGGACTACTTGCTTTGAGCCTGGGCTCCTCTGTTTACCAGTTGTATGACCTTAGTTAAGTCCTCTGACCTCTCTGAATCTTTCCCACCAGTAAGACAGAGATGGCAACCTCTGTCTGATCTACCTCATAGGACTTTTTTGAGAATAAAATGTAGTGCCTTACAATGTGTTAGATTCATAATACTAGGGCTTTGAGTTTCAGGGAAGGTACATTTTCCTCGCAATAATTCTGTGAAGTAGATATTATACTCATTTTACAGGTAAGGAAAATAAATTTAATTTATAATAATTTATTTATATAAATTTATATAAATAAATTTACAGAAAAGGAAAATAAAAAAATAAATTTACAAATAAGGAAAAAAACGGTGAAGTACCTTGCCCATGATAACATGGCCATAGTGTCAGAGCTTGGAGTTGGAAGGCAGGATTCCTGATTCAGCATGTCCAGCATGCACAATCAACTATCAACATGATTTTTCTTATTATTCATTTTTTTCTTTGACCAGACCTGTGATTTCATTGGTGAAAGGGAAGGGAGATGGGTACCTGCTTTACAGCTTACAGTCTTAAAGAGCTGGCTGCACAGCTTTGTCCAGGGTTATACCTCCAGTAGGCATCAGAGGTGGCACATGAACTCAGATATTTTTGACTGAGATCAGTTCTCTATCTCCTCTACCACAATGTCTCTCAGGGATGGTCATCATCGTCGTGGTCATTGTCATCATCACCACACCACCACCTTCACCATCATCATTACTGCCAGATCAGCTCAGTTTTCTTATCTGCTCAAGGAGGCAGAACCATAACTAGTGATTCTGGCACCTGGGGCAAGCATCATGAACCATGCTCTCAATTTCACTTTTAAAGACAAATTCAGAGACCAGGGGAGACTGATCCGTGTATATGTATATGTGGTGGTGCGGACAGACCATGGGATGTTGTGAGGCCACTACTAGGGAAGCTTGAGAAAGGAGGGTGGAGCCGTGCTGGTTAAAAGTTCATCCTCAGTATGGCCAACGTAGAGAGGCTGTGGGAACGAAGAGGAATCCTGATATCTTCTTGAACTAATTTTTCTTGCTCACTAAGAGCTAAAATCAATTGTTTCTACTTGCTAAATGAGGTATGAGTGTATCTCTTTAAACGACTATGCCTTACGACAGAACTCTGGTTGCTCCACAATAGTTACCACTCTCCAAGAAGGGGGAAACCCACCAAGTCCCTTTCCTTCTTGTTCCACAGTCAACCTCATTTCTTACCTTGAGGTAACTAGTATATATAGAACTTGGAATCCAGAACACCCAAGTTCAAATCCTGCCTTAGACACTTACTAGCTGTTGTTCATTCTTTGTTTTCAAAGAGGACCAATGATATCACATTGTAATGTCTTGACTCCTATGCAAATTGAATTTAAGTGAGGCAGAGTTGCACATAGTCTTTGGCCTTAGTCTCTCTTCCAGAGTCATTGAAATCCAGTGGCAGGACAAAAGTCAAGATGGGGGTGTGGGATGCAGTGGATGCCCTTGGCATCTTCAGTGTCTGACCAAGCTCCAAGTTCTCCACAGTACCTGCTCCAGTAACCTTCATGGCTATTGGAACAAATTGTCCTTACCCACCCACTCTGCAGGGGGAACTCTCCACATGCTTGGGGTAGGCATCCTACTAATTCACCAAGAGGTTTGAGGCTTGGTGGTTATCCTCAACCTGGCTAAGACAGTTTTACTGGGCTGTGGCTGTTGCACATTTTACAGCTTTGTGGAGCCAAGGGTGAGAGCAGGGTTGCAGGTGGACACCAAAGGTGGATGAGTAGCCCTGAAAAGGACTCAGAAAGGCCTCACACTAGAGGAGCTAGTCCTTCCTGAACACCCCATACACCTCACTTACTGGCTACCTCTGCCTGCCTCGGTTTCCTCATCTGTAAAATGGGGATAATAATGTATCTATTCCCAGGATTGTCATGAGGATCAAATGAGATAGTATTTGTGAATTGCTATATGAGTAGTAGGTGTTATTCACATTATCTCCAGGATTTATGCATCATGCCTGAGAGTGCTTTAAGGTCCTCAAGTGAAGGTCTGGTGATAGGGATGCTTTGAGAGGCAGCTTGATGTTATATATATGTACATCATATGTACGTATATATATACATAATAAAAACATAAAATAAAAAAACACATAAAGTATTTTAAACTTTAGAATCAGTCAATCTAAAAGCATTTATTAAAGTTGTAGATATAGAGCTAAAGAGACCCCAGAGGCCATGTAGTCTAATCTCATAATTCTACAGATGTGGAAACCTTGAGGCCAGGGAGATGAGGTGACTTTTCCAAAGAGACAGTAAGCCTCAGAGATAAGGTGTGAATGTAGGTCCTCCCATTCCAGAGCCAGTGTTCTTTTCCAGAGTGTATGGCATGGGAGACAATTTGCCTGGCACTGAAGATACAAAGAGAAAAAGGAGACAGTTCCTGCTCTCAGGAGGCTTACATTCTATTAGGGAAGATAATATTGGCATAAATAAGGATATACCAAATAAATAACAAGGTAAATTATTGGAGGAGAGAGGACATGGGCAGTTAGGTATGTGGGGGAACTGTTTTTGTTGCTATTGTGATTCCATTTGGGTTTCCTTGGTAAAGATACTGGAGTGGTTTCCCATTTCCTTCTCCAGCTCATTTTACAGATGAGGAAACTGAGGGAAAAAGGGTTAAGTGACTTTCCCAGGGTCACACAACTAGAAAGTGTCTAGAGCTAGATTGAACCCAGGAAGATGATTCTTCCTAACTCCAGAGCCGTAGCTCTATCTGCTTTGCCAACTAGTCCAGAAAGACTTCATGAGGAAGGTGGGAGCTTGAGAAGCATTTTGAAGGAAACGAGGGCTTCTAAGATGCAAAAGTGAGGAGGGAGGATATTCCAGGCATGAGGGATAGAATGTTATATGTGAGGAACAGAGGCCAGTTTGGCTGGAGAGAAGAGGTCAGGAGGAGAATAATGTGAAATAAGGTAAAAAAGGTAGGCTGGGGCCAGGTAGTAAAAGGTGTTTGATCCTAGAGGCCTAGGGAGCCTTTAGAATTTATGATCAGGAGAACATGGTGAGCAGAAAGCACTTTCCTCACAATACTGTGAGGCAGATGATTCAAATATTATTCTTATTGTCCAGATGAAGAAGCAAAGGCTTTGAGAGCCAAAATGGTTTGCCCAAAGTAACTGAGCTTGGAAAAAGCATTGGTCCAGGAGCCAGAGGACCTGGGTTCCAGTGCTGCCTGTCACTTACTACCTAAGTGACCTTGGATAGGTCACTTAATTTTATCAGCCTCAGTTTCTTCATTTGTACAATGGACTAGATGGTCTCTGAGGTCCCTTCCAGCTCTGGATCAAGGATTATAAGAATCCAAGACTCCTGACTCCAGGTCTAGCTCCCAAGAACCTACTTGGTAAGATGGGATCTGGCTTAGAATTCTGTCCCAGCACTGTGTGGGTTTAAAACATGTCACTTCACTTCTCTGGAACTCCATGAAACAGGGGGAAAAACAATACCTGCACTACCTACCTCTCCAGACTATTGTGGGGAAATTTTTTTTTATATCCTTAAAGGGCCTCATCCAGGTGAATTTTGGGGTTGGACACTCCTATATGCTGCTCTTTGTTGGGAATAAGAGAGACCATCAGCAAAGATACAATGAAAAGAATGCTGAATCCAGAGTCAAGAGTTTGGGTTTGAATCCCTGCTTTGTTTCACTACTAGCTGTGTGACCTTCATCCCTCTGGGCCTCAGTTTTCTCATCTGTTGCTGCTGTTTGTCCTTCATTCTCAAAGAGGATCATGATGCCGTGCAACTGAATTGAATTTAATTGAAGGAGGGCTGTGCAAGGGCACCAGACTCACTTTCTTCTCCAGAGCCATCTGGGTCCAGCTGCCAGATACATATCAGGATAACTGGAGATGGCCTCTTCTTCATCTGTAAAATGAATGAGTGTAGGGATCTCTTCCAGTTCTAAATCTATGACATTATAATTCTTTTTTTCAAACAAATGCTTTATTAACCTCTAGTTTACATCATTCATTTCCGCAAGATTTTGAGTTACAATTTTTCTCCCCGTTTTTCCCCTACCCACCACCCCAAAATAGCGATCCCACTGGATATCCCCTCCTCCAATCTGCTCTTTCCTATATCTTCTCCCATACCCACTCCAACTTTCCAGTAGGGCACAGTGGATCTCTATGCCCCAGTGCCTATATATCTTATTTCCCAGTTACATGTAAAACAATACTGATAATAGTACATATGTATATATATGTATATATATATATGTATATATACACACATATATATGTATACATATATATATTTTAAACATTTGATTTTAAAACTTTGAATTCCAGATTCATTCCCTTCCTCCCATGTCACCCACCCTTACTAGGAAGATAAGCAATTCAATATAGGTTGTACATGTGTAGCTCTGCAAAACATTTCCATAGTGTAAAAGACTGACTATATTTCCCTCCCTCCTGTCCCACCTCCCATTTGTTCTATTCTCTACTTTGATCCTGTCCCTTTTTGAAAGTGGGTGCTTCCAACTTCCCTCCCCCCGAGCCTGCCCTCGCTTCCATCATCCCACTCTCATCCCCTTCCCCCTACTATCCTTTAGGGTGAGATACCCTATTTAGTGTGTATGCCATTCCTTCCCTGAGCCAAATTCAATGAGAATAAGGTTGACCCATTCCCTTTTGCCTTCCTGTTCTTCCCCTCCATTGTGACCATTTTCCCTTGCCTATTCCATATGAGATAGTTTACCCCATTCTGTCTCTCCCCATCTCCTCTCATTATATCCCTTTCTCACCTCTTAATTTCACCTTTTAAGTATCATCCCTTCCCATTAAATTGGTCTTGTGCCCTCTATCTATGTATACTTATATATACACACATTCACATATGTATTCATATACCTATATACCCTCCTATATAGACATATATATATGTATGTGTGTATATGTATATACATATATATGTATGTATATATACATTTTTATTCCCTTCAATTATTCTCATACTGAGAAAAGTTTCATAAGTTACAATTATCGTTTTTCCATGTAGGAATGTAAGTAGTTCAACTTTGATAAGTTCCTTATGATTTCTTTTCCCTGTTTACCTTCTCATGCTTCTCTTGCTTCTTGTATCTGAATATCAAATTTTCTATTCAGCTCTGGTTTTTTTTTCAAGAATACTTGAAAGTCCTCTATTCCACTGAATGACCATATTTTCCCCTGAAACATGATACTCAGTTTTGCTGGGTAAGTGATTCTTGGTTTTAATCCCAGCTCCTTTGACCTTTGGAATATCATATTCCAAGCCCTTTGATCCCTCAGTGTAGAAGTTGCCAGGTCCTGTGTCATCCTGATTGTGTTTCCACAATATTCAAATTGTTTCTTCCTGGCTGCTTATAATATTTTCTCCTTGATCTGGGAATTCTGGAACCTGGCAATAATATTCCTAGGAGTTTTCTTCTTGGGGTCTTTTTCAGAAGGTGATCAGTGGATTCTTTCAACCTCTATTTTGCCCTCTGGTTCTAAAACATCAGGGCAGTTTTCCTTGATAATTTCTTGAAGGATGATTTCTAGGTTCTTTTTTTGATCATGGCTTCTTTCAGGTAGTCCAAAATTTTCAAATGATCTCTCCTGGATCTATTTTCCAGGTCAGTGGTTTTTCCAATGAGATATTTCACATTGCCTTTTCTATTTTTTCATTTGTTTGGATCTGTTTAGTAGTATCTTGGTTTCTCATAAAGTCATTAGCTTCCATTTGCTCCAATCTAATTCTGAAGAATGATTCTCTTCAGTGAGCTTTTGAGATTCTTTTTCCATCTGGCAAATTTGGCTTTTTAAGGCATTCTTCTCCTCGTTGCCTTTTTGAGCCTCTTTTGTCATCTGAGTTAGTCTATTTTTTAAGGTGTTATTTTCTTCAGTCAAGCTGTTGACTCTCATTTCATAATTTTCTTTCGTTGTTCTCATTTCTCTTCCCAATTTTTCCTCCACTTCTCTTATTTGGGTTTCAAAATCCTTTTTAAGCTCCTTTATGGCCTGTAACCAGCTTGTATTTTTCTTGGAAGCTTTTGGTGCAGGAGTTCTGACTTTGCTGTCTTCCTCCTGTTCCATGCTTTGATCCTTTTTGTCCCCAAAATAGGAGTGTAAAGTTGGATTGCTCTGCTTGGTTTGCTTCCTTTGCCTGGTCATGTTGCCACTCAATTACTTGACTTTGGGGCTTTTTGCCACAGTAGAACTCTGCTACCAGACAGGGGAGCTTCTGTCCCAAACACTGGGGTTTTCTCAGCTGCCAAATGTATTAGCTGGGTGCGCTCTCTGAAGCCTCCACACATTCTGGCAAGCTGGTCACACACCCCAGGACCTCCACCCTAGACAGCAATCCAGATCCAAGCAGGTTAAAGCAAGAGCGATTACCCCTCAGACTGGTCACTTGGTACCCCTAAAATCTGCAGGCCAGGAGCTAAAGCTGCAGCTATTTCTCACCCCAGGGGCAAAGGCTGACTGCACTCCCAAACTACTGGATCCCAAAGTCCACACTGCACCTACCTCTTACTTTGTCCTTAGTTTCTATGGGTTGATAATTCTGGAAACCACCACAGCTTCTAGTAATCTGAAGTCCCTCCAGCTGGTGGCTGGTCAGGCCCGCCCTGAGGCTAAAATCTCTGGCTCCCTGGGGGCTGGGCTTGGCTCCCAGAGGCTGTGTTGGCCACTTCCTGCTGGCCTGCTGGGCTGTCCTCAGTGGGAGGTTAGCTTTTTGGTGTCATTTTGTGGGTTCTGTAGCTCCAAAGTTTGTTCAGAGTCACCTTTTACATGGATTGGAGGAGGTGGTAGCTGGAGCCTCGTGGAATTCCTGTTTCTACTCAGCCATCTTGACTCCGCCCCTGATTCTATAATTCTTACTTCTATGGAGCTGAGTGTATGGGAAATTGGTGAGATGAAGCCTAGATTGTTTTCATTCCTTTATAGGAACCTGGGGAAGGGAAGATCATGTCTCCATTCTGGGTTCTGGTATCATGTCTGCTACTCACCATCCCAGCCTCTCTGGGGCCAAAGCCTTTTGGACCTCTGGGCTTATAGACCTAACTTATTTCCCAACTCAATAGTACTTAACGAATATCTCAAATAATTAAACAAACTAACAAACATTTACCAAGCAGCTATTATTTGCTGGGAGGAATTATAGTATGATGTGAAGAGCAATGAATTAGCAGAGGAGGGTCAAGAGACTTGGATTATAGTCCAAGCTTTGCCACTAATTGTGCCCATAGCTTCCTTTCTCTGGGCCTCAATTTCCTCATCTGTAAAAAAGGGAATTAGATTATATTAAGGTCCCTTCTAACTGAAAAACTATGCCCTCTTAGGTAAAGGAGGGGAAAATTATATTATCCCTACCTTCAAGGAGCTTACACTCTAATAGGATTATGAGGCATGTACCCAAATAACTACAAGTTAGAATATCAAGTCTCTATAAGAGATCTATATAGAATGACCCGAGATATTCAAGGTGGGCAAGATCATTTATAGCTGGTTGAGATTAAGAAAGGAAATCATGGAATTTGTGGCACCCAATTGGGGCCTTAAAAGAGGAGGAAGAGATTAAGATCAGAGATGATGGGGGGCCTGGGAGCAAGAGTCTACCTCAGGTATTGGAGTCCCTGGGAAAGAAAAGAAGGGCATAAGGGAAAAGGAAATAGTGTGATTTGGCTGAGTATAGAATGAATGAATGCATAAGCGTTCATCCATTTTCTCAGGAGAAAGCCATCCTCTACAGTAAGAGAAGTGGTGTGGCAGATAGCACATTGGACTTGGAATCAGAAAGACCCAGATTCAAATCCTGTCACAGACAATTATGTGACCTCAGGCAAACTATTTAACTTTCTCAGCCTCAGGTTTCCTCATCCTAAAAATGAAAAGATTGGACCCTGTGGCCTCTAAGCTCCCCTCTCACTCTAAATCTATGACCCCTTAAGCTAGGTGTCTTGAAAGCAATGGATCTTAGGAGACCTGGGTTTGAATTTGGGTTTTACTATCTATTGCCTATGAGGCCTTGGACAAGGCTTCAGTTTCCTTCTGTGTCAAATTAGGGGTGTATATGAGATTAATTCCAAGAGCCCATCCAGCTATAAATCTCATGCCCTATCACAATGTTCCTTTACAGCAAGTAGGTAGATACATGAAGGAATACAGGGGTGAGAAACCTGCAGCCTCAAGGCCATATGTGCACATGAAGGCAGCCCTTTGACTGAATCCAAACTCCACAGAATAAATCCCCTTAATAAAAAGATTTGTTCTATAAAACTTGGATTCAGTCAAAAGGCTGTACCTGAGGACCTAGAAGCCCACATGTGGCCTCAAGGCCGTACATGCCCCACCCCTGGAAATAGACTATATGTAGGTCTACATATCTATAATCACAGGTAGTATGGGGTGGAGAGGGTTTGTTTTTATTGAAAACAAACATATGTAACCCAGCTTTCTAACCAAGCCTGGGGCATTTGGCATGAGACTCTCCTAATTGGTGGTTTTTTCCCTCAGCCTTTGAGGAGGTGAATGTCCATTATGTCTCTCTCTATGCTCATTAGAAAATGAAACTAACCTCCAGTAGGAAAATAGTGGTTGGAGTTTAGTTTTGATGAGTCCCCCATAATTCCATGGGGCTATTTTGTAAATGGGCAAATTACCCCTGCGCTCACCAACTTTGTATGAAGCTTCCCATTTGTCAGCTAACTTACCAGTCCCCTGAATGCTAAGGTTTCTCAAGAAAACCCTGTCCCCATGCTGAAGGTCTTGACAGTGTATTTTTTTTTCTTTTTGGAGGGGAGAAGGCAGGGCAATTGGGGTTAAGTGACTTGCCCAAGATCACACAGCTAGTAAGTATTAAGTGTCTGAGGCCAGATTTGAACTCAGGTCCTCCTGACCCCAGGGCCAGTGCTCTATTCATTGTACCATCTAGCCATCCTGACAATGTATTTTTGTCTCAAAACAACTTTTGTTTTGGTCATGGTTCTTTTGAGCTAAAGCCAGTTGTCGGCCTCCTATTAGTTTTTCCCTCTCCTCATGACTGGAGTTGGTCCTAGTGAGAGTCCCAACTATCTACATGCTTCCTTGAAGAATATGGAGATTCTCTCTCCAAGGCTCCTGCACCATCTCTGGACCTCATGCAGGCATGCAATGATATGTCAACATTCTTTCACCAACTGGAAGAATCTCCTGTAAAATGACACAGGCCTGGCTAGAAACCTGTATTAGATAGATAAATGCTGTCACTTTCTATCAATAAACAAAAGGTTCCTAGTTTTCCACTGTAAGCTCTGGAAGATTTGAA
>WOXC01004255.1:0-190660 GCA_011680675.1 Gymnobelideus leadbeateri | reverse complement strand
GGAGTCAACTGAAGGATGAAAGGTTTTTGGACTTGTCTGATGTCACAAACCTGAGGAATAGAATAGGTCACCAGATTCCTGGTACACAGCTCCTTCCATTACACATGTTCTTTCCCCTTCTCTTTCTTTAGATTCTCCTGTCCATCACTCTCATCCAAACCCTTATTGTTTCATCCTTAGTCAACAAAACTGACTTCTACCTGGGCACAGATCACAGAAGCAGAGATTTAGTGCTGGAAAGGAATTTAGAAATCTTTTATTTTAATCTCCCATTTTACAGATTAGGAAATTGAGGCCCAGAAAGGTTAAGGGACTTGAGCGAGGTTCTACAGGTAATGAACTACAGTTCCATATCTAGTATGTTTTTTTACCCCACTGTACCACTGAGTTCCTTGATTCCTGTGTCCATCCAATACATTGTGCAAAGTCCTGCCAGCCTACTCTTCCAGAAATGCCATTTTAAATACACTACTTCCTATCATTTACCTACTATACCATATCCATGTTTCTCAGACTTCCCAGCCCCTCTACAGTCTGAATCACCCTACCACACAACCACATCTACCTTTAACCCTTAATTCTAAGCCCTCCACTCCAGTCCACCTAATCTCATTATTACCTGAATACTGCTGATTCCCGCAAGAGGGGCTTCTCTTCTCCCATCTCTTTCAACTTGAATAACTTTAAAATTTATATTCCCTCTCAAAACTCACTCTACATTCCACCTCCTTTATGACGCTCTTCCTAAATATGTTAGCAATTATTTTTCACTTCCCTAAACTCCTATGGTACTTATAGTCTGCTCCCTATAATTTATCATATAATATTTTTACTTATTGTTCCATA
This sequence comes from Gymnobelideus leadbeateri, assembly GCA_011680675.1. NCBI lineage: Eukaryota > Metazoa > Chordata > Mammalia > Diprotodontia > Petauridae > Gymnobelideus > Gymnobelideus leadbeateri. The sequence continues at coordinate 189,814 of WOXC01004255.1, read as the reverse complement.
CATGTTCATTTTTCCTTCTGAATGAGACTGTAAGGCCTATGTATGACTGGACAATGGTGGAGAGATTGCTGAGTCCCTGGTCTCACCTATTTCTTGCGTGCCCTTCTGAGGTAGGCATCAATTCTATCACTTTCATTGTTCAGAGATGGCCTGTGACCTGCTTGAAATCACAGTGTAAGGGCATATGGTCTATAGGTATTTGATTTTATTCCAATATCAGGCCTGAATTTTCAGCTTGCATCAAGACTGCCCTACAAGGCCACCTCCAACCTCCCCATTATTTCACCTGCCAGCCATTCTTTTTTTTTATTTTTAAATTAAATTTTATGTTTATTTTTAGTTTACATAATTCAATCCTACAAGATTTTGAGTTACAAATTTTCTCCCCATCTTTCCCCTACCCAACACCCCAAAACAGTGATCTCGCTATAAACCCCCTCCCCCAATCTGCTCTCTTATATATCCTTTCCCCTTCCCCCCTTTGACTTTCTAGTAGGGCAAGATGGCTCTTCATCCCCCAGTGCCTGTATATCTTATTTCCTAGTTTCATTTAAAAATAATAATAATAATAATAATAATATATAATTATATATAAATAATAATAATATAAATTTTTAAAATTTAATTTTAAAACTTTGAATTCCAGATTTTTTCCCTTCCTCCCTCATAACCCACCCTTACATGGAAGATAAACAATTCAACATAGGTTGTGTAGCTACAAAAAGTATTTCCATAGTCCCTTTTCAAAAGTGTGTGTGCTTCTAACTTCCCTCCCCCCAACCTGCCCTATCCTCCATCATCCCCCCCTCATCCCCTTCCCCCATACACTCCTGTAGGCTGAGAAATCCTATTTAGTGTGTATGTCATTCCCTCTCTAAGCCAAATTCAATGAGAGTAAGGTTGACCCATTCCCTTTTGTCTTCCTGGTCTTCCCCTCGTTTGTAACAGTTTTCCCTTGCCTCTTTTATATGAGATAATTTACCCCATTCTGTCTCTTCCCATCTCCTCTCATTATATTCCTCTCTCACCTCTCAATTTCACCTTTTAAATATCATTCCTTCCTATTCAATTGATCCTGTGATGTCAATGTATACCTGTACACATATATACATAAACTCACATATGTATTCATACACACATATACCCTCCTATATAGATATATATGTATACATATATACATATATATACATACATATATATATACATATGTGTGTACACACATTTATATTCCCTTCAACTATTGTTTCTCTTGCTTCTTGTATCCGGAAGTCCCTCCAGCCATGGGTGGTTGGGCCACCCTGAGGCTAAAACCTTGGGCTCACACAGGGCTGGGCGCTCTTCCCAGTGCCCTGTGATAGTTTCCTTCCAGCCTACCTGGCTTTCTTTAGCGGGAGATTTGTTTCTCTTTGTCACTTTGTGGGTTCTGTAGCTCTAAAATTTGTTTAGAATAATATTTTAGGTATTTGAGGTGGTTATGGGGGGAGCTCATGGAATTTTCCTGCTTCTATGCTGCCATCTTGGCTCTGTCCTCTGCCAGGCATTCTGCATCTACCTCCTGCTATGTACCAACCTGAGATTTTTAGTTCTTGCCCTGGGGCAATGACTGGAGAGAACTCACTGCATATAGCTAGTTCCTTCTACCCATCAGTCAATCCTCTTGCCACGTTCCTTTCCTTCCACTTCCCTGCTCCTCACACTTGCCCCCTCTTGTACTGGGTACAGCTGTTTCTCTAAAGAGCACATCATTTCACTGACCTGGCACTTCACCTTTCCATGACTATCACCTCCCTATATTTGTTCTCCTCCCACTTAAAATGCAAACTCCTTAAGGGCTAAGACTATCTTGCTTTTACATTTCAATACCCAGAGCTTAGAACTGTGCCTAACAGAGCAAAAGGGCTGTCCTGGGGGTCCCTGATAAGAGGCTGGCTGGTGGGCATGGCTGCTTCCTGAGTGGCACTGGCTAGAGCAGAACCCTGTCTCCCTTCTGTTTATCAAGACTTCTCTTGGATGCAGACTGGCCACAGGCACCTTACAATCCAGGGAGAAGACAGGACGGGGGTGGGGGAGGGAGGGAAACCTATGAGGTCAAGGAAAGGGCTCTGCCTGGAATGCTTCCTCAGTCACCTTGGTCTGCAGTTCCCTCCACCTCCCATCTAGACTAGAACAGGCAAAGTCCTCCGCCTTACGGCTCAGGAGCCCACTTATCAAGAAAAGCTCCAGGTCCCAAGGTCCAAAGGGCCCACTTCTCTGGAGGATTAGATAGTAGGCTTACTTTTTCCTGACAATCTCTCCCAGGAGAAACTGGGATTTGAAAAGGGCTTTGGGGAACCTTCTTCTTGCCCTGGAGCTAGTGGGCTGCCTCTCCCTGGGTGTGGCCAAAGAGCAGCCTTTAGTATTCTTTGTCATCTGCTTCTCATATTGAGTTTGAAATTCATTCAAATACTCATCCAAAAAACTTTCTGGCCAAGCCTCTCCCCAAGTCCAAAAAATAATTTATTTTATTATTTATTATTTTAAAACAAGATAAAATAAAAATGCATGATACATATGTTTTATTCATGCATTCATTCCTTCTTATTGTTTTATGCATGTTAATTTTGCATGTTTTTATGCATGTTAATTTCCCAACAAGATTATAGGAACCACGAATGTAGGGATCATGTTGAAAATCGTTCATCCCTCAGACAGGGCACATATGTTAGCTAATTGATTGAAGAATTTTGATAATTAAGACTACCACCCCTTGACTCCTTATTAATAGTGTGACTTTGGGCAAGTAACAACCTCTCTGCTTCTCCTCTATAAAATGAGATGGTTGGAACAGGTGACCTCTAAGTTTCCTTCCAGTTATAAATCTATTATTCTCCACCTGTACCCATACAGGTACATTTTCAGAATATAAGTTGTATAGTTTGCCAGTATATAAACTGTACATGAATATTCATCACTTAATTTAATGATCAAATCTGTTCTGAAAAATGTTTCATTTAAGTGTCCTGAGTTTATACAGTCTGAAACTCTGTTGAAGGAATTGGGGATGTTTAATCTAGGGAAGAGAAGACTTATCTGGAACATGACAGCTGTCTTCAAGTACTTGAAAGATTGTCTTGTGGAAGAAGGATTATACTTGTTCTGCTTGGGCCCAGAGGGCAGAACTTGGATCAATGTGTAGAAACTAAAAAGAGACATATTTAGTTTTGATGAAAGGAAAAAAAAAATCACCAGCATATGACAATTAGAGCTATACAAAGTGGAATAAGCTGCCTCAGGAAATAAAAGGTTATTCTTCACTGAAGAACTTCAAGTGAATATTGGGTAATCACTTGTAGAGTATTATATAGGGGTCATTCTTTTTTAGCCAAGGGTTTTACTAGACGGATTGTGAGGCACCTTCCAACTCTCCGGTTTCACAGTTTTGATTGTATTAAATCATGTCTCCAACTAGTGTTGGAGGAGTTTTAAGGAATAAAACTATAAGCTGGATTGTAAATGGATGAGTCAGGTGGCCACTCCCCCTTATCTGGAACATCCTCTATATGTCTGCCTACATAAGTACTACAGACAAGGTGAAACCTTTTATGCTTAATAATAAAATACAATTTAGTAAGACTTACTTCATAGAGACTCAGTCCACGATAATTTTTTACATTTGGCTAACCATGCATTTAATCCAAAATGTAGTCATTTAGTTAATGCATGTTAAATAGCAGATTAAACCAACATATTTATTGAGCCCTAACAACACAGGGGTTCTGACTTAGACCATTTGGAGGCAGGATTCTGACTTGTGACATCCTTAAGTGCCTGCCTTAATAGCCTACTGGCACTTTTTAACATGTAAAATTACAGTATCCAAATATAAATGTGCAATTGTCACATATATTCTAAAAAATTGGGTGTTAAATGTCAGTTGCTGTGTTTTGTTATTAAATTAATACTTGCTACACGTTTAAAAATTATGCTACTAAATCTAAATGAAGCCCTTATGTGAAATTTAATTTAAGCATGACCAAAATTACCTTCATGATTACACATATTTTAACTGAAGTTATTCCAACTTGTCTAACCTATTTGAATTATGATTTTTTTTAAGAATACAGACCTTGAGTTTTAAAAATATCACTCTATCATTTTGGTAGCTGAGTATCCACATTAAAAAATTTTCAAGAGGCAGAAAGTGTCTGGACCTGGTTGAGACATACTCTTTTCATATGATACAAAAAAAGAATTAGTTGGCTGTTTTATTTCTGAACTCATTTTTCTGGCCAATTTCTGATTCAGATTTAAAGAGACAGTGTGGTACAGTGGCATGAGGGCTGGAACTGGAGGCAGAAAATCTGGCTTCAAATCCCAGTTTAGGTATGACATAGGACCAGTGACTTATCCTCTCTGCAAATCAATTATTGTTCATCTACGAAATAAGAGGGTTTCACTAGGTGACCTTTAAGGTCACTCCTGGTTCAAAAATCTATATTTTTATGATTCCATGTATAGGTTTTTGTACATTCACATATGGCTCCATATTCATAGCTCCTTTATATTTATATAAGAACCCCATTAATACGTTGGATTCTACAGACTCATTATGAACCTCAAATAATTGGTCCTATTCATTAGAATGAAGTGATCATTCAATTATCTTTGGAAATGTCCTTGAATAGTTACTTTTATTAAAAGAAGTGAGATATTTAGGAACATCCAGGCAACCCATGTATGAACCCCAAAAGGCCTTCATAATAGTATACCCCTAAATTTTTCTATATTGATTTCTAACCTTTGTGGGGGGAAGGCTTTTATTTCTCCATGTTTTTGATCACTTAGTTTTTCTGGACTGGGGTAACCCAGCATGCCACATGTTTTCCTAACAAATTGCATTCGGACACTTTCCGACACTTTCATTATTTTAACTCAGGTAATAATTAGTCACTGTCAGAGGAAGGACTTAGGTTGTGCAAATCAGAATAAATTTACCTTGCTGTAGCAGCAGTCACAAATGAAGCAATAAATTAGAAATAGCAAATTGTTACGGACTTAAGAGATCACAAATCAAAATTGCTCCCTGCAATCCAGAAAATAGTATCAGGCTGCCAAGATTTCTTTGAGGGCTTAATTTTTCCAGACAACTTTTGGGGTGAATCAATTCCTTGCAAATCAGGAAGGTTTCATCCCCCATTCTCAGAAGTAAGATCCTCTAATTCCACTATTGACATGATGGGTGAAGGAATGACTCTTACCCTTATGAAATTTGTTTCATGACTTTTTTGGCTGGTATACATATGAGTTTGCAGATTTTCTACACTTTTCATAAAATCGTTGTTGCAATTTGAATTAATTCAGTAAGTAGATTTTGAGAATATGTTATCTACCTACAACTGTGCTAAAAATCATGAGTTCAGAAAATTATGGTTTTCTTGCCCTCAAGAATTTGACAATCTTGTTGGGAAGATGAGACACAAACCATTTAACACATTATAAGGCAATATGTAATGAAGTACTAAATATATATTAATTGTATACCAAAATATTTAATACAGAGAGTAAGTGCTGTGGGTGATCAGGAAACTGAAAGATTATTATTGACTATCTTCACAAGGTGAATAAACCTGATGATACAACTTGAAGGACCAGTATGATTTAATTACACAGAGAGAAGAAATTATTTAAATATTATGGGATAACAGAGAAAAAGGAATTCATAATGACAAATCATGGAATTGGGAACAAGTCTTTAAAAGGTGGGACCAGGGGAGATAAGACTGACTCATGGTACAAGCAAGAGATAAAGGAAAGAACCTCAGAGTTATGTAAAAAGACCGTAAGATATTACAGAACCGTGTGTCTGGTAACTGAACTGTGTATGTCAATATATACATATTATATTATCTATCTATCTATATACATATACACACATATTATATCCTGTACACCATCTTTATCCACTTCCTGTCTTCTTGTTTAACCTCTTCTTTGTCAAGTTATGTCTCTCCTCCTATCATACACATGCACAAACACACAATCACACACATTCATTCACACACACATACACATATATCTACACTCTTCAAAACTCTATTTGAAATACCTTTTACAGGAACAATACTCTGGCTAATCTCACATAATTCTGTACCCTTTCAGGACGTTTATAATCACAATGTTAATTATAGGTGGCCCAAAGGCCAATAGAGCTACACAGTAGCAAGAAGCAGGCTTCAGGATATTGCTAATGATGATTTTCATACAAGGGGTTGCACAAAAGACATTAAAAAATGTAAGACTGAAAAAGAGGTTAGTCAATAATGTGGTAAGAATAATAGATAAAATATAGAAAATTTAATATTTTACTAGTAGCCAGGAAATGCTGATAAATCTAGAGAAAAGCTTAAAGCAATCAATTGATAGATATTCTATGGGAGTATATATTTGAATGGGGAACACAACATAAAAATAACTTATTACATACAAGATATAAAAAGAGTAGAGGAAGGTAACTTAAAAAGAGAAGGCATTAATAACTAGGGTGTCTGAGAAAGGCCTACTGTACAAGGTAAGATTTTATCTAAACCTTGAAGGAAGCCAGGGAAACCTAAACCTAGAGGTAAGGGGTAGAATCTTCCAGGCATGAAGGACAGACAACAACAACAAAAAAAAAAAACATATTGCTTTATATATTATTTCTCTACTTGGAAAATGTTAATAGTTTCCCATTTTCTACCAAATAAAAGCTAAAGTCTGAATTATAAGATCTGTAATTTTTATTCATTCATCTACCAAAGCTTATCTCCCATTACTATCCAACATGCACCTTCTTTTCACATTATTATTCCCTGAACATCTCTGCTCCTTCCTAAATTTAACCCTAGTAACTTTCAGTCTTTCCCTGATTTTCTATTCCCCTTTCTAGAATTTTTTCTTCCCTTAATATCACCTCCACCTCTAGTTTCTAACTATGTTTTGCTGTTCTATGTGCCCAGAGTCTTCCATTATACAGTGATATACTTCCACTCGTATTCTCCAGAGATTGTTTTACTCTTCTCCACCCACCCTATCACAAAACAAAATTTATCCAACTAATGTTCTCTCTTTTTTCTTTCTTTATAGGCTAGCAACATAACTCTAACTAAAGTGCAACTGGCTAAAACTATGTAAATGTGTTTTTCTTCCTTAATAACAGCAGAAAGACTGGTGGTGGGAATTGCAGGTACCTTAATAAATGAAATAACATTAAGTAGAGTATACTTTTAGCATACCTGAGGTCATTTGTCATATGGCCAGTTGACTGTCTATACCCCTTAGAAATCCTGACTTCTATTAACTTCTGTTTCTGCATAAACAGTCATGTTGTGTGAAAATGTGGAATATACTGTCACTCTAACATCTTTTTCATATGGAGAAATTTAGTGTTGAAAGGGGCAGAAAAAAAGTACTTTTTTGCAAAATGGGAAAAAATCAAATCAACTATTAAAGGAGGTAAGATATTGTCACTATTGAATATTTTTGCATTCAAAAGGAATAGGAAGGGGACAGAGCCAAGATGGAGGAGTAAAGACAGGGATTCAACCAACTACTCCCAAATTCCTCTCCAAACAGCTTTAAAATAATGCCTAAAAATTTGTGCTAGAGCAGAAAAAACAACAAAAGTGCCAGAAAAATCAATATTCCAGTCGGAGACAACTTAGAGTCAGCTGGAATGGCTGTCTTGCTAGGGTAATAGAGGAGCAAGGTCCAACACATGCAATCCCCAGCAAGCCAGGATCAAGAACCCAAGCCCTGGTACAAGCCAGGAGTGAGACCTTGGGCCCCTGAGCAAGGAAGTCAGCAGAGGACCATGCCCAGTGCATGCAAGCAGTAGACCTTGGGGGTAACTGAATTTATGGGAGCAACTTCCACAGTTCTAAGCTCACAGACTGTAAGGGGGTTGAACAACTGCTCAGAAGGAGATTATGAGAACCTTTTAGCTGGAGCTAAGTGCAGGACTCTGTTGCATTGCTCACATGGGGAACCATTTTACAGTCCCAGAGCAAGGAGGAGCAGTAGAACTCCTGGCCACAGGGGGCAAGAATGCGTTTCACAGTGCCAGGGCAAAAAACAGTGCTTGTGGTCACTCACAGAACAGAGTTTAGACCAGGAGAACAGTTACCACACCTTCCTTAGATCATACCTTAGATCTGAGAAAAACTGAAAACTTATAACCCCCTAGAGCTAGTTACAGAACTAGCTCTGAAAACTGCATAACAAAAAAACCTTCAAACAAAAAAACTTCAGATAATGTCTCTTCTACCCTGGGAGCACAGTCTAACTTTAATACAAAGTTACAGGTCAAGAAATATGCTGGGAAAATGAACAAGCAACAGAAAAAGAACCTGAACATAGAAAGTTACTATGGTGACAGGGAAGATCAAAACACAATCTCATAAGAGGACAATAGTATCAAAATGGCTGCATACAAAGTCACAAAGAAAGAATTGAATTAGTCTCAGACCCCCCCCCCCCGAAAAAAAAAAACATTCACTGGTAGAACTCAAAAAAGATATTAAAAATCAATAAGGGAGGAAGGGAAGAGAGGGTGAGAAAATCTGAAAACTCAAAATTGTAAAAAGCAAAGGCTAAAATTATTTTACAAGTAATTGGAAAAAGAAAATATTAAAACTTTAAAAAAATAAAATATTAAAACTTTTTAAGGGGCAGATAGGTGGTGCAGTGAATAAGAGTGCCAGCCCTGGAGTCGGGAGGACCCAGGATTGGTTCTGGACTCAGAAAATGAGTACCCACACATAAATAATGACTGGACACATAACCTTGAGCAAGTAACTTAACCCCAATTGCTTTAAAAACAAACTTTTTAAAAAGGAGTAGGAAAATAATTTTTGTTTAAAAGAACTGAAATATATATGTGTGTGTGTGTATATATATATATATATATATATATATATATATATGAATATTTTTCAAATGTGATTTTAGTAATTTTGAACAGAAAATGTACTGTGATATAAACATAAAGACTAAAATCCTTGTTAAAGATGAAGGAAGATGTTTACCTCTATACAAACAGTTTGATAGTTTAAAGACAGCAAAAAGGGGGGGGGGGAAGATCTTATATATTTAAAACTGGAAAACTTTCATTACAAAGAGACAGTTTCAACAATAAAAAAGCAATAAAATTTATCTGGAAAAACAAAAATTTGTATCAAGGGAAGTAATAAAAAAAGTGAGAAATAAAAAGTTCTAGCAGTACCGATTTTCACCCTTTACTACAAAATAGTAATTATCAGGGCAGCTAGGTGGCACAGTGAGTAAGAGCTCAGGCCCTGGAGTCAAGAGGACCCGGTTGGTTGTGGCCTAAGTAGTTGGCACCCACACATAAATAACTAGCCGTGTAACCTTGAGCAAGTTACTTAACCCCAATTGCTTTAAAAATATAGTAATTATCAAATGATTTAGTACTGGTTAAAATTTAGAAAACTTATTTAGTTGAACATATTAGGTATGCAGCATTCAGACACATAGAACATAGCAGTGTTCAATATACCCAAAAAACGCATTTACTGGGGAAATGACTCACTATTCTATTTTTAAACAATATTAAAAACTATTGGGCAAACTGGAAATTATTCTATAGGAATTTAGGTTTAGAACAGCCTCTCCCACCACACCTGAAGATGAATTCAAATAGATATATGACTTTACTATAAAATGTAATATCATAAACAAATTAGAGGAGCAAGAAAAGAAGCATTAGGGGGGGCAGAGTCAAGATGCCAGAGTAGAAACAGCACTTCCACAGCACTCTGGCCCACACAACTTCAAATCCACATAAAAGGGGACTCTGAACAAACTCTGGAGCTACAGAACCCACAAAATGACATAGAGAAGCTAACCTCCTGCTGAGCACAGCCTGGCAGCCCAGCAGGGAGCAGCCAGCACAGCACTCTGGGAGCCGAGCCCAGGCCTGCATGAGTCTGAGGCTTTAGCCCCAGGGCGGCTAGACCAGCAGCCAGCTGGAAGGGGTCCAGAACACCATTGGCTTTGGCTTTTCCAGAATTATGAACACATAGATGCCATGGACAAAGTGAGAGGTCAGTGCAGTATGACTTTGGGACCAGTATATCCCTGGGGGTGAGAAGCCACTGAGTAGCTACGTGCCAAGTTGCAGCTTCAGCTCCTGGCCTGCAGACTGTATGAGGATCCGGCAATCAGTCTGGGGAGTAAGCATTCTTGCTTTAACCTTCTTGGATCTGGATTGAGGTATAGGGGTGGAGGTCTTGGGGTGTGTGACCAGCTTGCCAAAGCTTGGGGAGGCTTCAGAGAGGGCACCCAACTAATACCTCTGGAAGCTGAGAAAACCCCAGTGTTTGGGATGGAAGGTCCCCTGGCTGGTAGCAGAGTCCTACTGTGGCAACAAGCCCAAAAGTCAAGTAATTGAGTGGCAACATGACCAGGCAAAGGAAGCAAAATAAACAGAAAAATTCAACATTAGACTCCTATTTGGGGGGCAAAGAGGATCGAAGCATGGAACAGAAGAAGAACTGGGAGGTCAGAACTCCTGCACCAAAAGCCCCAAATGAAAATATGAGTGGGTTACAAGCCATAGAGGACCTTAAGAAGCAGATAAGAGAAGTGGAAGAAAAATTGGGAAGAGAAATAAGAAAGATGCAAGAAAAGTATGAAATAAAAGTCAACAGCCTGACTAAAGAAAATAACACCTTAAAAAATAGACTAACTCAAATGGCAAAGGAGGCTCAAAAGGGTAATGAGGAGAAGAATGCCTTAAAAAGCCAAATTTGCCAGATGGAAAAAGAATCTCAAAAGCTCACTGAGGAGAATCATTCCTTCAAAATTAGACTGGAGCAAATGGAAGCTAGTGACTTTATGAGAAATCAAGATGCTGTTAAGCAGAGCCAAACAAATGAAAGAATAGAAGGCAATGTGAAATATCTCATGGCAAAAGCCACTGACCTGGAAAATAGATCCAGGAGAGATAATTTAAAAATTATTGGACTACCTGAAAGCCATGATCAAAGAAAAAATCTAGAAATCATCCTTCAAGAAATTCTTAAGGAAAACTGCCCTGATGTTTTAGAACCAGAGGACAAATTAGAGGTTGAAAGAATCCACCAATCACCTCATGAAAAAGATCCCAAAAAGAAAGCTCCTAGGAATATTTTATCCAGGTTGCAGAATTCCCAGATCAAGGAGAAAATATTACAAGCAGCCAGGAAGAAACAATTTGAATACTGTGGAAATGCAATCAAGATAGCACAGCATCTGGCAGTTTCTACACTGAGGGATGGAAGGGCTTGGAATATGATATTCTGGAGGGCAAAGGAGCTGGGATTAAAATCAAGAATCACCTACCCAGCAAAACTGAGTATCATGTTTCAGGGGAAAATATGGTCATTCAGGGGAATAGAGGATTTTCAAGCATTTTTGAGGAAAAAAAACAGAGTTGAATAGAAAATTTGACATTCAAATACAAGAAGCAAGAAATGCTTGAGAAGGTAAATGGAAAAGAAATCATAAGGAACTTATAAAAGTTGAACTTTTTACATCTCTATATGGAAAACTGATAATTGCAACTGATGAAACTTTTCTCAGCATGAAAATAGTTGAAGAAGGGTATATGGGCATATGAATACATATGTGAATGTGTGTATATATGTTTACAGGTATACATATAGGGCAAAGGTCGAATTTAATAGGAAGGAATGGTACTTAAAAGGTGAAATTAAGAGGTGAAAGAGGAATATAATGAGAGGAGATGGGGAGAGAAAGAATGGGGTAAACTATCTCATATAGAAGAGGCAAGGGAAAATGGTTACAAGGGAGGGGAAGAACAGGAAGGCCAAAAGGCAAAACCTTATTCTCATTGAATTTTGATCAGGGAGAGAATGACATACATACTAAATAGGATATCTCACCCTACAGGAGAGCAGGGGGGGAAGGGAATGAGAGGGGGGTATGATGGAAGGGATGGCAGGAGGGAAGGCGGGGGAGGGAAGTTGGAAGCACCCACTTTTGAAAAGGGACAGGATCAAAGTAGGGAATAGACCAAGTGGGAGGTAGGATAGGAGGGAGGGAAATATAGTCAGTCTTTTACAATGTATCTACTATGGTAATGTTTTGCATAGCTACACATATAAAACATATACCGAATTGCTTATCTTCCCAGTAAGGGTGGGTGACAAGGGAGAAAGGGAATGAATCTGGAATTCAAAGCTTTAAAATCAAATGTTTAAAAATATATAAATATTATTATTAATACTATTTTACATATAATTGGGAAATAAGATATACAGGCATTGGGGCACAGAGATTCACCTTGCCCTACTGAAAAAGTTGAAGGGGGTATGGGAGAAGATATGGGAGAAAGATGGGATGAGTGGATATCCTGTGGGACTGCTATTCTGGGGTGGTGGAAAGGGAAAAATGGGCAAAAATTGTAACTCAAAATCTGGCGGAAATGAATGATGTAAACCAGAAGTTAATAAAGCATTCGAAAAAAAAGAAAAGAAGCAATAAAACAATGGGTAGCGGAAGAGTTAATAACAAAGAACAGACATAATCTCAGAAGATAAAATGTATAATTCATATGAAACAATTATTTTTGAACAACAATGTAGTTAAAATTAGAAGGAAAATGGTTTATTGGGAAAATATTTTCAGAAAGTTTCTCTGATAGAAATCTGATGATCCATTGTCAAAGGAACTGATTCAGATATGTAAGACCAAAAGCCATTCCTCAATTGACAAAAGATACAGAATGGTAGATTTCAAATGAAATAATCCAAGGTATCAAAAGAAATATGAAAAACAAAATTTATAAATTACTAATTATTAGGGAAATACAATTACAAAGAACTCTAATAATTATAGAAATTCAAGTTAAAGTACTCTGAGGTTCTCCTCACACCATTGATAAATGGTTAAAGGATACAAACAGGCAGTTTTCAGAAGTCAAAGTTATCAACAGTCATGAAAAATACTTTCAATCACCAATAGTTACATAAATGCAAATTATAACAGTTTTGAGGTATCACCTCACACCTGTCAGATTGACTAACATGACAAAAAAGGAAAATAATAAATTCTGGGAGGGATATAAAAAAATGGAACTTTTAAATAGTGTTGGTGAAATTGTGAACCGGTCTTACCATTCTGGATAACAATTTGGAACTATGCTCAAAGAACTATAAAACAGTGCATACCCTTTGACACAGCAATACAACTACTAAGTCTGTTTCCCAAAGAGATCAAGGAAAAAGGAAAAGAGCCTATATGTATAAAAATATTTATAGCAGCTCCTTTGTGGTATCAAAGAATTGGAAAAGGAGAAGCTGTCCCTCAGTTGGGGAATGTCCGAACAAGTTGTTGTATATAATTTTGATAGAATACTGCTGTATTATAAGAAATGACAAAGGGGATGGTTTCAGAAAAACCTGATAAGTCCTATATAAATTGATGCAAAGTGAAGTTAGCAGAACCAGTACAACATTGGAAATAGTTACAGCAATATTGTAATGACAATCAGTTGTAAACGACTTAGCCATTCTGATAAATGTAAAGATCCAAGACACTTCCAAAAGTTTCATGATGAAAAATGCTTTTTACATCCTGAAAGAGAACCAATAAACTTACATTGTAGTTTGAAATATATTTTTTCATTTTAAAACTCTTTCTTGCTTTTTTTTACAATATAGCTAAAATGAACATATGTTTTGCTTGATTTCACATGTATATCATCTTGCTTTCTTTCTTGATGGGTAGGTGAAGGACTACAAGAAAGGAGAGAATTTGGAATTCAAATTTAAAAAAAAAAGTTAAACAAAAACCATAAGTTTTAAACATTTAATTGCTTGCTTGTGATATTGATATAAATATTTTTGCTTCCTCTTTCAAAAAAAAAAAAAACCACCCCCAAACCTAACTATTGAACACAAGGAGGCCCACAATAGAAAATTTGAAGCCAGCAGTTCACTAGCAGTCTAGTCTTTCATGAGTGACCTTTCTTTGATGATCTCCTCCAATAGAATATAAGTTCTTTGAGAAAAGAGATTTTTTTTTTGCTTTGTATCACAAAGACCTAACTAACATATTGCCTTGTTTATGGTATGTCCTTAATAAATGCTTATTGTATTGTACTATATGTTCAATTAAACATGCTGAAAGTCTGTTCGTTAGATCCACTAATATAAATGATGCTCATAAATTTCTTTAAAGCAAGAATGGATCCACAGGAAATCATATGCAAAATTAATTTTAAATCACTCTGAAAAATATCTCTATAACATAGTGAAATGGGACTTACCTAAAGTTTTTGACTAAGGAATATACTCTTTTTAGTGACTCTATTGATTATTTCCATTACCAATTGAAAAAGGGTGCCCTCTGCAATGGTTTCTGTGTATGCATTTGTTACTGCCTTAGATGATTGAAGGGGATTTTGATTACAGGCTTCTTTGCTTAAGAAACCAACATATTTGCAAATATAAATGCATATTTACACTCAAATGAATAATGAAGGTTATTTATTGCATGTGCTTGAAATAATGGTTGATTTTGGAGTGCCTTGCATAAAACCCACATTAGAAAGGGTGTTATGTCCTGACATTTTCATTGAAGTTCAAGTAAAATAGTCCTTGGAAATTGTCTCACTACCAAATTGCAATCATAAAGGCATGGGTTCAGACTCTGAGAATCACTTCATATTGTGAACTTCTGGATAATATATAACATAAAGAGTTTAATTGAATCAGTCAGTTGGGTTTTTGCCCAGAAAAGTGGGAATTTAAATGCTGATACAGCTCTAGCTTCCAATGACACAGTCAGCACTCCTTAGATTGGATTGTAAATAATCTTATTCTAGGATATGCAATATGATAGGGAGATACTTGTCTGTAAACTTGCTAGCAAAAGTAATTAAATAATTCCACCATGTACTAATACAGATGAAAAATCACTGACCCCAAAGTAAGATTTGATAAGCATTTTCCTTCTGGCTGTGAGAAGAGAACATTGAATTTTTAGCAACCTTTATCTTACTTTGGAGTTGCAGTGGCAAAATACAACACACACATATAACACATAATAAGAGCTCAGCAGTTTCCTTAGCAACAGTAGTATCTCTTCCTGACCCATGTTTGAAGAAGTTTGCAGTAAAATGCCTTTCACCCTGATTGGGCCATGTGATTCTTCTTTCTCGGGATCAGAGATTTGAGTTTGGTTCAAATTCTACATTTTAAAGTTCATCTTGATCAAAAATTCTGAACTTCTCAAGTCCTGTTCACTGAGCTTTCAGTTTATCACTTACATGCACAGGAAGAGAAGCAGCTGGAGTTCTCTTACAGCCTTAGGATAGTTTACAAGTAAACAATATGAATAAAATACACCTTATGTGGTTCATTGTAATGAGAAAAACTGGCCTTCATCAAAGCAAGCTATTACATACTTCAAATGGATCACCCCATGCCTGCTAATAACTAGAAGTACTTGGGCATAGATTTGTAAATAGTTGCCTAAAGGGAGAAGAAAAGTCTGGGGATTGCTGTGAAAATTTTCTTGCATTCTTCAAACTCGTTCTCTTTCAAAGTACATAAAAATGCATGATGGAATATATACACGGACTGACATGGAGTCAGGAAAGACCCAGGTTCAAGTCCTGCCTCCGTCACATTGACTGCGTGAACATCATTTAACCTCTAAGCATCCCAAGGGAGTTCTCTATGATTATAAACTGCAGACAAGATGCTGATCCAAATCAGTAGAGGAGTTTCAACTGTGAAAACTCTCCAAGTAAATCACAGGTCTGACAGAACCAAAAAATACTAACTTTAATACTTTTAATATCTCGGTTTTCAGTCCTAGGGGTATTCCCACCATCAGTGGAGGTCTCACATCCTCACTACGTTACAAAATGGTCTTCAGGGGTGGATAGGTAGTGCAGTGAATAGAGCACTGGCCCTGGAGTCAGGAGGACCTGAGCTCAAATCCAGCCTCAGACACTTAACCCCAACTGCCCTTCCTCTCCCCCTCCAAAAACTAAATTAAAAAAAAGAAAAAAAGAAAATGGTCTCCATGATTTTATGCGGTGAAAAACAAATTTTTAAAAATTCACTTGGCATCCAATTATTTGGTGATAAATCTCCCTAAATTGAAGTTGTTTGGTTCTTGAAAATTGTGGATCAGTACAACACTTTTCAGTTGAGGCAGACTTGGAAGACTTTGACTTTTACTGGCACAGGTTTGGAGAAACCAGGATCACCTCTGTGATATCAATGATATAGAAAGATGAGGTAGGGGAGTGGGATCAGAGTGGGCTTTATAGTATGATATATAATAATCATTTTAAGAGTACATTTTTATTTTGGTATGGTCTTAGAATGAAATAATACTTATTATGTTTATAAAATTCTAGTCTTATTTAAAAAAAATAGCAACTAATAAACATCCAGGTGAAGAATAGCTAAATAAGACCTTACTGAAAAAATTTGGTCCAATTTGTTTAAGCTCATTTAAGAAACTAAGCTATCCACGGGAGAGACATAAATGCATTTCTGTCCTACTATTCACTCCACATTATGATGGCATCCAACTTTGGGCTCACCAAATTTTTCTAGCCTCTGCCTGATTCTTCATAGACTTAAAAGAAGTTCAACACTTTATACTTATTTCTATTCTCCCACTGCAGAGTTGCTTTTGATATCTGTTATTCTCAATAATTTTCATATTGAAAGTATAAATTAGGTTAATAGAATGTTAAAGTTGCAAGGGGCCTTATGGATAATTTCATCCAATTTTCCCACTTGGTAGATGAATTAAATAAAATCAAGAGAGCCTTGCCCAGGTTATTTATTATTAGAGACAATATTCAAACACAATAGTTCTTCTAGTAATGTGAACATAAATGGCTGTTTGCTTCTGAGTTCTCTCCCAAAAAGAATGATATTTACATTGGTAAAGACACAATAAAAATAGCTAATAGGGAGCTGATATTCAAGATAAGACAAGAAGATATCACAAGAGCACTTACTTGCTTTTTATCAAATTAACTTGACTAGATTTTATCCTTGGATACTGAAAGAACTGTGAGATATGATTGATGCTCCTCTTTTATCAATATTCAAGAGAATATGGAGGAGCTACCACAGAACTAGAGAAAGGAAATGTCCCAATTTCCTGAGAGACAGAGAGACAAATAGACAACCAGAGATAGAGAGACACAAGGAAATTCAGAGAGACAGAAAGAGACAAAGAAAGAAATGGAGTCTACAAACTATAGGACAGTGAGTTTAACTTTAGTTTTTGGGAATTCTAGAATAGATCATTAAAAAGATGGTTGGTAAACATCTATAAAAGGAAATAATGATTACAAAGTGCTATCATTACTTCTTCAAAAACAGATCATATTGGACTAACTTTATTTCCTTTTTTGACAGGGTTACCAAACTTATAATTCTTAAAATCTTTAGATTTTTTTAAGTTATAGGACAAATATAGATATATTTAGCCTAGATTTTAGTATAGTTTTGATAAATATCTCTTATTATTTTGGAAAAGATAGAGCTACACAATAATTAGTTGTATTCATTTTACTTGTATTGACTTAAAGAGTATTCATTGATGGTTAAAGGCCAATAAGGCAGGTATGTAGTAGAGTGCTCTGAGTATGTGTACTTGTCCCTGTACTCTTTAGCATGTTTAATTAATGACTTGAATAAACTCATAGATATTGCACTCATAGAATTTGCAGATGACACTAAGCTGGGGCTCAGCCAAAAAAAAAATTTGCCTAGTCAGAAGATTGGACTGAATCTTACAAGTCAAAATTTCAAAGTTTTACATTAGGTTTGTGTTGGACTAGATGGATAATTTCTCTTCCAACCTTCAACTACTGGGATTCTTTGATTCTATAGAAATGCCTATTAATCTCCTGAATGTTCTTCTCTTACCTAACTCTCTGTTTTGTTAAATGAATGGATGGATGAATACATGAAATAAAATGAATGAAAAAAAGAGCACTCATGAATCACTTACCTTATACCAAGCACTGTACTAGGAATTGGATTTATAAATACAAAAGCAAAGACAACCTCTAATCTCAAGTATTTTACATTTAATAGGAAGAAGACTAGATATAATAGGGGTAAGGGGGTTTATTAGTCAGGGAGGGTATTTTGATTTGCCATAAAGCACCAGATTAACACACCCTTTTTAGTAACAGAGACAGTATTAATTTGATGGTGGTTCCAGAATTAGAATAGAGGTAATATGATGGCAAGGAATCTGGCAAGAATAATCTCAGGAAGTCTGATAAAACCAGTCTTGATACAATGGGCCACATGAAGCACTCAACAGTCACCAGTCACATTTAGGGGGGTTCTGGAGCCAAAAGTATTAAATCCTCTCGGGCATGATCTCTTCCAGGGGGCAAGGCAACTTCTGAAAAAATAGCTGGAGAGAAAAGTGTACATTTCTAAATCTAGAAGAATCTGAAATACTTGCCATTTTGCAAAATGGAGAAACAAATGTCAAGATATCTAAATTCTGCTTTATTCTGTTCCTATACAAATTTCTGACATTTTCCTTTACTATTTTCTTCCTTGCATATTAGCCATGAAGTTATTTTTTCAACATTATTTCCAAATGTGTCTTATGTTCTTAGAAGGAGATATATCTGAAAAATGGAGAGAGGGATAAAAAAAGGGACAAAATTTATCTTGTTCTATGGTAGTGTAGAAATCTATTTGGCTGCCATAAATATTATGAAATGAAAAACTAAACCAATGCCCTTTATAAAATGGAGGTCACTAGATTCTCAGGGTCAAATTAAACTTTCTGGGCCTAATTTTATCATCTGTTAATGAGAAGGTTGGACTGTATGATCTCCCAGATCTCTACCAGCTCTAAATTATATGATGATGTGATCTTTTATCCTCTACCCTCTTCTCTTTCTACATTTTCTCTCCGGACAATTTCATCTATTTTCATGGCTTTAATTATTACTTCTAAGTAGATATGCCTTCAATAGTAGAACAGTGATGCAATATCACTACTTCCCAGCAGTGAATTCTCAGCAATTTACCAGTAATCTGTCTGAGAACAATAACTAAGAAAGGAAAACTAGGTCTTTGCTGCAAGGAAACCATGTCTTACCAATAGCTACCATTATCCATAAAATGAACATGCTCCTACAACCTTTTCCAGGTGGCACAACTCTATTCCTGTATATGTCCTTGGGCCACCATTTCTGGGGTTCAGTATGCGGCATCCCTCTCTAAGGTCTAACTTCCTCCTTGCCCAGTCAGTAGAAAGAGGGGTTGTAGGTGTAATTATGGCCCTCTTTTGGAATAAGTTCACCTATGATGAAACTAGCTTTTATACCATTGCCTTTTCTCTGTCATGGACATTCCTCTGTGCCACTGTTGAGCCCATATGATCCTTTGTGCCAATGTTCCCACCTTACCATCAGCAATTTTTGCCTCCACGTGAGTGAATTTCAAATCACTCCTCTGCAGGCACAGCCAAAAATTAAGGGTATTTAGCACAGATAACCAAAGACATGAATATGGTCTTCAAAATTATGAAGGACTGCTGCATGGGTGAGATAGTGTCTTAGTCTTAACTCTTAAAAGCAAAACTAATAGCAATGTGTAGTTCTTGTATAGAAGTAGATTTAAGTTAAATATGAAGGAAAACTCCCTACCTATAAGAGGTATATAAGTGTGCTATGGGACGATTTGCACACTGACATGCTGAGATAGCCATCAAAAGTCTTCTAGATGAGGCCAGATGTTATGAAAATAATTCATGCATATTAAATGTGATATCATGAAAAATTCGAATAGAACCAAACCAGATAACTTTCATCTCTGCAATTCAGTAGAGAGCTTTAAAACAAACAAGGATTATAGATAATCACAAAAGAAAGCCAAAAAGTCGCTTAAATTACATGAAGTTGAAAAGTTTTTGAACTGACAAAATCAATGCAAAATGTAGGTCTCAAATAGGGGGAAATCGTGTTAAATATCTCTATTAAGTTTCTGATAGGAAATATATGGAAATAAATGAAATATATAACACTGAGATACATTGTCAAAGGATATGTGGTCAAAAGATAAGAAAAAAAACCAGTTCTTAACATATATATTATTTGGACGTGGCCAATGCTTGACTATAAATATTGGTTGCAAAGGTTTTGTTTCTTTTCAGTAGGGAAAGGAGGAGGTGAGAGGGAGAGAAACCAGATATTTGTGAATTTAAAAATTATATTAAAATTTAAAAATAACAGTTCTCAAAATAATTGCAAACTATTAACAATAATATGAAAGATAATTTCAAATCACTAATTATATGAGGAGGCAAATAAAAATAACTAAGGCACTGGGCAAAATGTCAAAGATGACAAAATAGGCTAATCATCAACAATGAAAGAATTCTACAAAGACAAGAAAATTAATACACTGTCAGAGAAACTGTGAACTGGCCCAACCATTCTGGAAAGCACTTTTAAATAATTCTAAGAAAAAGCTAAAATATTCATATTCCATCAATGGGAGTTCACTGTGCTAAACACAAACTCAAAAGAAATTGAAGTTAGAAAAACATCACATATATTCAAAAAATAATCATGACATCCCTTTTTATAGTAGCAAGTAGATGGTTATTGCCTGGATTAGTAGTGGTGGTGGTGGATGGGTGGATGGATAAACAAGTTGTGGCATGTGTATGAAATGAAATATTGTAATACCATAAGAAAAGATGAATATGTAGAGTTTAAAGAAAGATGGGAAAACTTACACAAACTGAATTAGAGTGATATGACCACAAGTAGGAAAACAATATACAAAATGACAACAATGGGAAAGAATAACCATGGCAAGAATAACTATAAATAAAATGAAGGTGTATGTTTTATAAAGATCAATCTTATCCCTGGAGAAGAGATGAGAAAACATATCTCCTCATCTATACAGATGTGGTAGCTTATAGACGTAAAATACTACCTATACTGCCAGGATGATTTGATGGTTAATTTTGCTGAAATGCTTTCTTTTCTTTTTCTTTTATCATTCTTTGTTAGAAGTGATGAATCATTGGGTAAGGGATAAAAGCTAGTTTTTATTTAACATTTTTAAGGCTTACAAAGTGTTTTACAAACATCTCATTTTAACCTCATAGCAACCTTCATTATAATCATTATACAATGAGAAGACTGAGACAGACAAAGGTTAAGTGACTTGCCCAGGATCACACAGGTAGTATCGTAGGTTTGATTTGAACTTCAGTATTCCTGATTCATCATCAATAAATATATATGTGTATATCATATGTACAGTAAATACATGTCATATATATACATGCAATAATTTACACAAACATTTTTACACATAATTTAAGTACAATAAGTGTATATTATATATGAAATACATTATCATCTCATATAAGATAATAAATATATTATTATTTAAAGAAGAAGTTCATACTTCAGGTATGACTTAGACTGAATGACATCTAAAATCCCTTCCAGAATTTAAAGTCTATGATGGCTACTATCTTTTTATTTCACACTGATCTCCTTCATACATTCTATGTTCCTGTCAAAGAATACTGCTAGGTCATCCCTAATCTTCACTGGCTGCCTCTCACTTATATACTCTTATTGCTATATTAGCATCCTTTGGAATACATAGTAAAGGTAATTTTTGGAGGTCTTTGCTTATAGTTCATACATTTTTATGTTGTGGTATTTACTCAAATATTCAAATGGATCAATAATCTCATTGATTCAGGAATTCCCTCCAATAGTACAGATTACAATACATCCAATACATCTTATAAGAGTCTTGTGTATGCTCTTCAGGAAGTTCAATGCAAGGGGTCCACCTAATTGGCTGGAAGTCTTTTTGGTGTCTTCTGAAATTGAGAGAGTATTAGTAGGATACCTGTCATCTCTTCCTCTTACTAGCCTGTCTTCTCTGCCTGTTATACAATGAATTGATAACGCCCTTTGCTTATGTTCCTAGCAGTTCTTTATTGGTTATATACCGCAGTTTTCTCATACATACTAAGTTTCTTTCCATTGCACCTTTTGTGATTCTCATCTTTAGTTCTTCAGAGGTAGTAGTATTTTACATCTTGCTGCCATATAACAATACTAGTAAAATGTTAAATTTTTTTGCACTTATGTAAAACATTTCCAGATAAGTCATTCTATACAAGAAGACTGGAATAAAAGAAAAAAATGAGGGAAAGAAAATGAAAAATAGTATATTTCTGTATGTAGTCAATCAATATTAGTTCTTTCTATTGGAGGCAGATAGTATGCTACATCATTAGTCCATTGGAATTGTCTTGGATCATTATATTGCTGACAATAGCCAAATCATTTACATTTCTTCATTAAACAATATTGCTGTTCCTGTGTGCAATATTCTCCTGGTTCTGTTCACTTCACTATACATCAGTTCATGTAAGTTTTTCCAGGTTTCTCTGAAATCATCCTGTTTGTCATTCCTTATAACAAAATAATATTCCATTACAAGCATATACCACAGTTTGTTTGTTAATTCACCAATTGAGGGGCATCCTTTTTCTTTCCAATTCTTAGCCACCACATAAATATTTTTGTACAAATAGGTCATTTCTCTTTTTCATATGTCTTTAGGATATCGGTCTAGCATTGGTATTGCTGGATCAAAGGGTATGCAGTTTTATGGTTCTTTGAGCATAGCTCCAAATTGCTCTCCAGAACAATTAGAATAGTTTACAAATCCACAAAAAGTACATTAGTGTCCCAGTTTTCCCACATCCCCTCCAATATACAATATTTTCCTTTTCTGTCATGTTAGTCACTCTGATAGGTGTGAGGTGATACCTCAGAGATGTTTTAATTTGCATTTTTCTGATCACTAGTGGTAAGTGATAAGCTTGGAAGCTTGGGAGCCATAGTAAGAGAGTTTTATAATTTCCACAAAACAAATACAACTCATTCTTCTCCTTTATAATCTGTCATATATGTGTGTATGTATATATTTGTATACATACACATATGCATGTATATGTACACATACTTATATATACTTTTAGATTAAGTATATATCTATGTATATGTATGCATGTGAACATGCATGTATACACATACATATACAAACATATATAAACACATATAAACATATATGTATATAATTGCTGGTATATGTTTCAATGGGGGTGTCCATTCAAAATGCATATAAAATTGGCCAATGGACACTATTTATCCAAATCTTTATTGGTCATTATTGTGCTTTATTGTTGGGATATAGTCATTTGATTGATTAAAGATCTCTTCTAGGAGGCTCTGAAATATTATCGGGATCGATGAAATCAACATAATACTATTCAAAAACAAGAGCACTTAGATGACTTCACAGAGAATCCCTCCTTAATTTGGACTCTGAGGTTTGCATTTTTTTTCATCTTAGTGACATTTGAAATCATACATCTGGTCAGCAAATATCCACCTGTTTTATGCATTGCCTAATAATGATTATCAAAGAATCATCTAACAGAGTTGTTTTACTTGTGACATCTTCCAAGGTGTCCTGAATGATCTTGGCATATAGACAGGACACACCTTGCAAGAAAAGCTGTGTTTTCTTATATAATTAAATGATTTGAGTAATAAAAAATAAGCAAAATGGGGTAGTATATTCTCTACATCTTCCAGTTGATTGTGAAATAATAAAGATATATTCCCTTGTTGAATATCATAAAATCTGCTTATTCTCTACTAACATCAGCATTGAAAATGCTCACGATTCATGTATAATTGATGATGTTGTATATCTGAAGAAGTAGATATATAATTCAATAGTCAGAAAAAATTTAGTCACTTTTTTGGTGTTGACAAAATCTAAGACTTTTTGCATGCCTTTGGTATATTTTCCTCCTTCATTTTTGTCATGTAGAGTTCCTTAATATCCGTAATGTTTATCTCACATTTAGCCAGAATCTCTTTTTCATATACTTTGTCCAATATTGTTGTTTTTCCCCTCATGTTTTCATTAGTGCCCTTTCTGCCTCATAATAAGTACCATCAGAGTGTTTCTTTTTTAATCTAGATACACTTGTTCCAATATCTTTATGAGGCAGAATCTTTACTAGCAGTTTTACCTTAGCTTTTTCACATCCATAACTACAATGACCAGTAAGGAACATCAGATTGAATTCTGATTATGAAAGTCAAGGAAGAGCAATAATGAGTAATTTTTCTAGCCCAGGGTAGATTAGGAAGACAGAAAGAAAAGAGTATAGAAATTGGGGTGGGGACTGGCCAAGAGTACAGTGCAGCAGTAGTGGTGGCACTATAATAAGCCTAAGAAGCAACATGCTGTGACCACAGCATCAACATCAGGGAGCAATCTAGTACTTAAGGATAAGAAGGGGATTAAATACCTACACAGAAAGATATTGTAGAGATCCCTATAATAGAACTGGGAGAAGGAACAGGTGTCATCTCTTACCTCTGTCACCCATTACCCAGTTCCAAGTCACAGTTCCAGAGTGGAAAGGAATAGTCATAGTCACAAAGAACTCAGAGCAAAGAAAAAGTTCCAGAAATACACCTGTGTGGCTCTGAGCCCATTAATGGAGGCACACTTTTAATCTTTATCGCTACACACTGTACATACTACAATGGAATAAACCAAGGCAGGTAAAAGTCAAATCCAAGTTGTATCCAGCAATTAAAGTCATTCCAAAGAGGCAGAACCTTCTAACAGGCTAACTGTAATTGAGTCCAGTGGTATTCAAGGGGAAGCCACCCACAAGTCAATAACCCAAAACTAGTTGAGGAATGGGCAGACAAGGAGAGAAGTAAAAAGCCCTCTCCCCAGATCATACTATTTTGAAAGGACCAAAATATAGAGGTATCCAGATTGAACCATGAAAGCAGTTAAAGGACATAAAAGATGCTCAGGACAGATATCCCCTGAGATGAACAGAGTCCAACATTAACATAACTGCAAAAGTCTAGAAGTAAGCTGGAAATATGAGCAAACAAAAAATTACCAGACCATAAAAGCTAGTTTTCTGATAGGGAAGCTTGAGACACAAACTCCAAAGACAATGACTTGAAAGAAGTATAAGCAAAGTCTCATAGGAAAATGCAAGTTGGACACAGAACAAAAAGAATTCCTATAAGAGTTAAAGAGAGAGAAAAGAGAAAAAAATATTTTTTAAGTAAAATAGGAGTGGTAGAGAAAAAAATGGGAAAAGAAATGAGAGCTATCTAAGAAAATAATGAAAAGATGAGAGGGGGCAGAGACAAGATGGCAGAGTAGACAAAGGATTTCCACCTGGCTCTGGCTTCCACCTTCCCCACACCATGTAAAAGGGGACTCTGAACAAACTTTGGAGCTATAGAACCCACAAAAGGACACAGAGAAGCTAACCTACCGCTGAGGACAGCCCGGCAGCTGGGCAGGGAGTGGCCAGTGTAGCACTCTGGGAGCCAACCCTAGCCCCCTGTGAGCATGAGGTTTTAGCCCCAGGGCGGGCCTGCCCAAACACCAGCTGGAGGAACTTCAGCTCAGCTGTGGCAGTTTCCATAATTATCAAAACATAGAGGCCAAGGAAAAAGTGAGAAGTAAGTGCAGTGTGGACTTTGGGATCCAGTAGTTGGGAGTGCTTTTGCCCCCAGGGTGAGAAGCCTCTGAGGGCTGCAGAGCAGCAGCCGCCACATGGCTGCTTCAGCTCCTGGCCTGCAGATTGTAGGGGTCCAAGCTACCAGTTTGAGGGGTAATCGATCTCCTTTAACCTATTCGGATCTGGATTGGGGTCTATGGTGGAGGTCCTGGGGTGTGTGACCAGCTTGCCAGAGCATGTGGAAGCTTCAGAGATCCAACTAATACCTCTGGCAGCTGAGAAAACCCCAGTGTTTGGGATGGAAGCTTCCCTGGCTGGTGGCAGAGTCCTACTGTGGCAACAAGCCCAAAAGTCAAGTAATTGAGTGGCAACATGACCAGGCAAAGGAAGCAAAACAAACAGAAGAATCCCACATTAGACTCCTATTTTGGGGACAAAAAGGATCAAAGCATGGAACAGGAGGAAGACAGTGAAGTCAGAACTCCTGCACCAAAAGCTTCAAAGGAAAATATGAGTTGGTTACAGGCCACAGAGGACCTTAAGAAGCAGATAAGAGAAGTGGAGGAAAAATTGGGAAAAGAAATGAGAACACTGGAAGAAAATGATGAAATGAGAGTCAACAGCCTGATGAGGAAAATAACACCTTAAAAAATAGACTAAGTCAAATGGCAAAAGAGGCTCACAAAGGCAACTTTGCCAGATGGCAAAGCTCACTAAAGAGAATCATTACTTCAGAATTAGATAGGAGCAAATGGAAACTAGTGACATTATGAGAAATCAAGATGCCGTTAAACAGATCCAAACAAATAAAAGAATAGAAGGCAATGCGAAATATCTCATGGCAAAAATCACTGACCTGAAAAATAGATCCAGGAGAGACAATCTAAAAATTATTGGACTACCTGAAAGCCATGGTCAATGAAAGAATATAGAAATCATCCTTCAAGAAATTCTCAAGGAAAATTTCCTGATGTTTTAGAACCAGAGAGCAAAATAAAAGTTGAAAGAATCCACCGATTACCTCCTGAAAAAAGATCCCAAAAAGAAAACTCCCAGGAACATTATACCAGGTTCCAGAATTCCCAGATCAAGGAGAAAATTTTGCAAGGAGCCAGCAAGAAACAATGTGAATATTGTGGAAACACAATCAGGATAACACAGGATCTGGCAGCTTCTACACTGAGGGATCTAAGGGCCTGGAATATGATATGCTTGAGGTCAAAAGAGTTGGGATTAAAACCAAGAATCACCTACCCAGCAAAACTGAGTATCAGGTTTCAGGGGAAAGTATGGTCATTCAATGGAAGAGAGGACTTTTAAGTATTCTTGAAGAAAAAACTCTAACAGCTACCCTGGACTTTGAATATGATATTATGGAAGGCAAAATAACTAGGATTGTAAGCCTATCCAGCAAAACTGAATATAATCCTGTAGGGAAAAAGAATATATTCAAAGAAATAGAGGACTTTCAAGAATTCCTAATGAAAAGACCAGAAATGAAGAAAAATTACATTCAAATATAAGACTCAATAGAGGTATAAAAAGGAAAACATGAGGGAGAAGTCGTAACAGATTAAACAAGGTTTAACTGTTTGTATCTTTATATGGGATTTTGATAAAGGTAACCCCTCAGAATTTTATCATCATTAGGCTTGTTAGAGGGAGTCTACTTAAATAGAGGTCATGGGTATAATTCTGTTATGTAGGGATGATGTCAAAAGAAAAATGGAAAGGTGAGAAAGATGGGATGTACTGGGAGAGTTGGCAAGGTATAGGAAGAATGTTGAAATTTTCTCACATAAGTAGGGTGCACAAGGAAGAGTTTATACAATGGCAGGGAGGGTGGAGGGAGTTGGCAACACTTGGATCCCTTTTATCTGAATTGCTTCAAGGAATGGAGATACCCATACAAATGGGTACAGAAATTGATAAGTGAATTAGGAAGGAAAGGAGTTAAGAGTTGGGGGCAGGATAATAGGGAGGCTAGATTAAGGAAGGCAGTGGTCAGAAATCAAACAGACTTGAGAAAAGAGTAAAAAAAAAGAAAGTTAAGTAGAATAGAATGGAGGGAAACATACATTTAACAATCATAATTGTGACTTTGAATGGGATGGAATTTATCCATAAAACAGAAAAGGATAGCAGAATGGTTTAGAAACCAGCATTCAACAATATTTACAGGAAACACATTTGAATCACAAATATATACACAGAGTTAAAATAAGGGGATGAAACATAATATATTATGTATCCATTGAAGTAAAAAAAAAAGTCAGGGGTAGCGATTATGATCTTAGACCAAGCAAAAACAAAACTAGATTTAATTTAAAAAGATAATCATGGAAACCACATTTTACTAAAAGGTACCATAGACAATGAATTAACATGAATATTGAACATGTATACAGTGAATGGCATAGCATCCAAATTCTTTTTTTTTTTTTTGAGAGGGGGAGGCAGGGCAATTGGGATTAAGTGACTTGCCCAAGGTCACATGGCTAATGAGTGTTAGATGTCTGAGGCTGAATTTGAACTCAGGTCCTCCTGATTCCAGGGCTGGTGCTTTATTCGCTGTATCACCTAGCTACCCTATAGCATCCAAATTCTTGAAGCAAAAGGTAAATAAATTATAGGAAGAAATAGACAGTAAAAGTATACTGGCAGTGTACTTCAATTTACCTTCTCAGATGAAAATAAATCAATAAAATGTGAAGATTAATAGAATGTTAGAAAACTTAGAGATTATAGCTCTCTTGAGAATATTTAACAGAAATAGAAAGAAGTATACATATTTTCAGCTGTGTATGGCACCTTCACTAAAATTGACCATATCAGGTCTTAAAAACTGACAAATACGAAAAAGCAATATTAAATACATATTTTACTGATCATAAGGCAATAAAATATATCTAATAAAGAGTCTTTGAAGCAGAGATTTAAAATTAATTGGAAACTAAAATGTGTTTTGCAAATATTTTCCCACCTCCCTCCATTTTCTTTTGTTTGTAATTCCCCTCCCATTTTCATTTGTGAAATTCATCCTGGGGTGAGGGCTTAGTTGGATATCTTGCCATGATTTCTTTAAATTGGTTTTATGTTTCTTTGCTGTACAATATGATACTATTTTAACTGTCCATCATTTTTTTGGAAAGATTTTATAGACAAGTTTACATTTCAATTCTAGTGTTCTCTGTCAGTCTCTTTTCTCCATCTGCCAAATAAGGTAATTCAGATATTATCTGACTTCCTCTCCCTCCCAATTACTGCCTCTTAGAATTCCTGCATTCCTTTAAGATTCAACTCAAACACTATCTCTCAAGGATACTTTTCTGGTTCCCCTAGCTCCCAGTGCCATCCCCTCTAAAATTATCTTCCATCAACTCTGTATTTATATGTTCTGATTAATACCTTATATTCCCCATTTGAATATAAGGTTTTTGAGGACAGGGACTTTTTGGGGGGTTTATTTGCATCCCTGACATGAACACAGTACCTAACACAGAGCAAGTGCTTAATAATTGCTTATTGATTGATTAAGGATCCTTCTGGGCTGTTTTGGTCACATTAAGGCAATTGGTTTATAATACTTAAATTCCTGGATGAAATTATTATAGTCATTGCTTACTAAAATTCAGTTTTCCCTTTGCCATTTTTTTATTTTCCATTATGTGTTTAAATAATTGAAAGCTCAATCTTTTAGACATTCCCTATTTCTAGCTATTATTAATTTTCAAAATTATTTTTAGAAAATCTTAACTTATAAAGATGATTTAATAATATCTAATGTTAACAGCATTTTTCCTTTTCTTAAAATAAAATCAATATCTCTTTTTAGGGTGTTATTTGGTCTCTGCCACATCTACTACCTAAAAACTCTTTGTTTTAAAAGAACACTTTCCTTGACAGAGTATCAGAGGATTTTATATAATATACAAGTCATTGGATTTCTAAAATTATACATTCCCATATCTTTCTACAAATAATTACACACACACACCCTTTTGCAATGAAGTCACTGAGTATCAGTATGTTGATTTTGTCGAGAGTGTTTTATTAAGTTCTTCTGGAATTTATTTACAATTTTTTCTTCGGCAACAAATCTTGGTTTGTAAGTAGCCATTCTTTTTGTGGTCGTCTTTTAAAAAAATATTATTAGTTGTACTGGAATATGTGATGACCAAATGTGCCATGAAATAAAGTTTGTTGAGGTTCCTGGGTAAATATAAAACCCATTCCGATGGCTTTCTTTTTCTCTTTAAAAAGTAGCATCCTTCCTTTTAGCTTCATGCAGACATATGAAGCTATACATACATACACACATATACATATGTGTATAGCTATATGTACACATATATGTATATATATGCTATGTATGTATAGTTTATGTGTAGTTTATTTATATGTTAGCTATATATGTACATATACAAAGCACACAAAAAGGTACACATATATGCACAAAGCTATGCACACATACAATATATTTATGTTATGTAAGATATAAACACATAGGGAATTTTTCAGGAAGCTGACTGATTAAATGAAATTAAAAATCTCAAACAGTGAGTTAACTCGCATCACTGAGATTATAATTTAAAATGAGTATCATAGAACATAAATTCTGAAATAATCAGTCACTTTAAGAGAATTTTCCATAGTTAATTCAGGAACCTGATATTACTCCTAATTTTGTTTGTTTTCTGCCCCTTCATGTTCTAATTAAATACAATTCAATCTTATTTATCTTTATGTAAAACTAACTTTGGTGAGATCTAGCCTTCAATGAGGCTAGTGACAATAATTTTCCTTCATTTTTGTTTCTCTGTATTTTCATTTTAATTTTAGCTCTTGTGAGTAATGAAGCAAATATGGGCACTTGCTCTCAACCCTTTCCTGTTAGCACTTAGGCACCTCCTCCTCTAGTACTGATAATCTCTGAGTTGGGGAGAAGGAAAAAGGATGGAATTAACATTCTAGTTATCTACCATTCTAGAATCTTCCATTCTTTCATTTGGAAATTCTTTTCCATAAAGAGAAAAATTCTATAATTTAAGAAGGGAGCAGCATAGAAAGTTAGTTGGAGACTCCTGGAAGAAGAGGAAGAACTCTGTTTTATATAATCCAGAACTATGCATACCATCTTTTAAGATTAAAATGAAACCTTCCCACATCTTTACCTGTTAAAAAACCTTTTCTTCCTTAAAGGTCAAACAACCTGCTCAGTGTATCCTCTTCATTTCTTACCTCAGGAGGTGGTGATATTTCAATCCTTTATTCTCCCATGTCATTCTAACTCCTGTTTTTGTTTTCTTTTTCTGGACTATTTTAATGTTTTAGAGTTAATATGTGTAAGTGTCTTGCCCTCACCCCTCCCACTTTCAATTTAGACCATATTCTGCTTTACAGTTGTAGACAGTTATCTTTCATAGTTATGCCTCAGTGGTTAACAAAAAACCAGAAACATAGTAATATTTATTGAATGAAGTTGAATATTTTCCAAAAGCCAAAAGTTGCTTTGTAAATTTAAGTCATGTACATTCCACATGTAAGTTAGCGTTGGAGAAAACTACACATACAATACTTACTTTAATTATGGCCATACGCAACATCTAAAGCTAGTTTCATATTTGAATATGTGGAATTATCATATTAAAAAAAGAATTGTGTTACACCTTTAAACCTCAAATGCCTACTAACATTTTATTAAATATAGTGTAAATCCAGCTGCCACCATTTAATAAAAATCTCGAAGGGGCACCTAAAAAAGGGTGTGTTTTTCATAGCTTAATTCTACATCCCCCAACTACTCACTGGCCTCAACCATATGCTAGTAATGTATATAAAATGTCTGGTGATTTCTGTGATTGGTAAAGGGGGTGGGGGACAAGGTCGATATTTGGTGCATGCTTTAGCATACAAAAAGCCCTGAGCAAAATTACATGCCACCTGTATAATTTCCCAACACTCAGTATGAGGCGTCACAAAATAAAAACCTTGTGCTGAACAACCCCAATGCAGCTATGGTTGGTTAATGAGATACACAGAAATCTGCCACAAAGCAAGAGAAGTTAATTTCATTATACAAGTTTCGGAAATAATGACGGACTTGGAGGACAGATCTTCAACAGCCGTAATTAACTTGAAGATAAATCCATTTTGTACGCATTTGGTTTTTCATCAGGACATGCATTTCCACTCGCATGTGCAGTGTTTGAAAGGTTTACATTACATAAAATTAGGGCTGTATAAACTGGGTGCTTCATCTCTTTTTCTAATGTGATTGCTCCTTCCCTCCAACACAGCCGCCAGAATGATAGCCTCCATTGAATGCAATGCACGTCAATAAATACCGAACATGAATGTGAATCAATATTGTGTTAGTATTGGGATTAAGCAAGCTATTTTCTCCTCCTTTTTTTTCTGGAGAGATGAATATGAGTAAATAAAATGAGTGTTTGTCTGAAACTGTGTCTGGGGATTAGGTTTTGTATTTCCCTTTAGAGGCACAGTATACCAAATGGTTTGGCCTTTCCCAGCTCCTTTGGTCTAGTACAGACTATAAAAGCCTGAGCAGGCCATTAGGCTTTCTACATAGAAGGAAGCAAGAAAAGAGGAAGGTGTGCCTCTGGAAAGTGGCAGGTGCAGTTCCTGCAACCTTGAAGAGATATGGTTCATATGGCTTTTTTTGTTGTTGTTGAAAATTAAGGAACAATTTATGAATGTCTAGACACTAATTAATAAGCATAATAGCCAATACTTTTGACCTGAACATGTTATTAGGGTAAAATATATACAACACAGATATAAGACAAAAAAAATCATCACTTATATAGGCTATTATCATACCAACATCCTAATAATAAAACAATTTAAAAATGAAGCTCTAGCAAAAATTTATCTTTGATGATGAATGACTCAAAAAAGGAAGACAATCAATTTTCTGCAGATAGAATCAGGGAGATCTTAAGATTTTGTTTTGTTTTGTTTTGTTTTGCAGGGTTGTATAATTTTAAAGGAGGAGAGTGATGGGAAACAGGACTGGGTCGAGGTATGTCCTGTGACTCATAGGAAAGTAAGAATAAGAGGATTCTATCTATCCATCAGAAATGCATATCTTTATATGTCAAATGCTTTATGTATAGGAGCCAACTCACAAAATTAGGGGGAAAATATAAGAACAACACAAAGTAAAATTGTAGAGTGAAACAGTTTTTGTTTTGAAAAATCACTTTTGAACTCTGTGTTAGAGTTACTTTCAGGAATTTCCTGCTAATGTAGAGACAGTTATAGTGTGTATTAAAATGTGAATAAATGGCAAGAAGGATAGTTCCTGATGGTTTGGGGGCATCCCACAAAGAGGTTATATCTCCAAACCCTTCAAGTATAACCTTATTTCACAGTATCTTTGGGGGTAGGAGTGGGTTGAAATGGATTTTGGTCTTTTCCCACAAACAGGAAAAAATATAATCCCTTGAGGTAATTTCTAAGAGAGGGTGAATTTATAATACACTGCTAAAGTTTCTTGGCCCCAGATAATAGTGGAGAACACTCAGATAATGAAGTTATAGGGAGATTTTTTTCCTTACTTTCTTTAGCATCTTTGCCAAAATATATGATGTCAAAGATTAGGTGATAGTTGGCAGGAAGACATCTATTCAATTCAGTAAACCATTTTGAATCAGAAATTCTTTACTTGTTTTTCTGAATTCAAACATTTACCTGGATTTAATTTTTTTCAATATAAGTATTTCCTCTCCTCTTTCCAAAAAAACCAAAAACCAAAAAACATTTGTATGTGTATACTCAGAGCCAAAATCAGTGAAACAATTAGTAGGTTATTTTAAAACACAATCATGATAGAAACATAATATCTGACATTGATGCAATGGGCTAACATCAATAGGCTGTAAGAGGTGATAATACAGACACAAACACACACACTTTGTGTATTTGTGTAAGTATAAAATTTCCTTCAAAAGTCATCATTAGACTCTACTCATTACTATAAGTCTGGGTTTTTTTTTAACTCCGAGATTTATTTGTTACATTTCTAAATAGCCTTTCATCCTCAAAGCCCAACCACTGTAAGCAGAATGTTAGGGACTACTGCGCTTTCCTGCATGAGCCTCCATTTTCTGGGGATCCTTGAGGATAGTGGATGTCTTGAAGCTAGCATGAGGGGAGATGGTGGTCCCATTGGGTGGGAGATGTATGGTGCAGAACCTGGTGGAGGTGTAATCTCAGCTAGAGGGAACGAAGCAATATTAATCAGTCCTGGAGGATCACTGGGAGGAAGATTAAAATGATTGGCAGAGGCATTTTTTTCAGCTGCTGAAGGAGGAGTAAGAGCTCTAAGAAATCCGAGGAGGGGTTCCAATTTAATTACAGAGTCTTCGGGTCCTTCTTTTTCCTTTTCTTTTCCTCTGGCTGCCTGGGATCTTTCCCATTTCCAATTAAGCCTGTGTCCATTTACAGTCAGTTTGTTGAAGGACTTCTTAGCAGCTATCTCTGTAGTTTGCATTGTAGCAAACTCGATGAAAGCATGTTGCTGTCTGTGCAACTGTTATGGCTGGGATCTCACCAAACTGGTAAAAGTGATTTCTGAGATTAGTCTCACTGATTATTATATCACCAAGAACACCAACATACAGTCTGGTTATGATTAGTCTTATCACCTGGTGGATCCAGGGGAGGCATTGTTGAAGTTTGTTTTACCAGCCATCAGATCATTAATATAAGAGTGATCTTTGATGTTTGGATCAGGGTCTTCAGGCTTTCTCATGTCTGTATGGACCCTTCTCTTCCCACATTCTCCTTCCACCCAGAGAGAACAAACGTGAGGGTGAGTCTGTTTTTAGTAAGGGCTGATTTAAGCCAATTTGAGCAGCATGTTACTGGTACCTGTAGCCTTCCCAGGAACACCAACTGGCTGAATTGCATCCCAGTTATAAATCTCTCTCAGCATTCTGGATGTAGTATTCTTTGTTCACATCAGACGTAGGCATGTCATCCTTAAAGGACAGTCATGCATCACAGGTAAGCCATATTCTAGATCCAAAACATTTTTGAACTTGCTGCAGGTTTGACCTATGTTAGACTTCTTAAAATGCATGTGAACACCAGGGAACCAAGAGAACACTGTGAAAATAGCTTGGCACAAATTTTGCATTCTTTTCTTTACTTTTTTTTTGGTCGTTCGGATGGAGGGATTTTCTCCGAGGCACATCTGACACAGAATAGGGAAGTCACCCTCCTCCCAGTTCTGCCTTTTGTAGGTGTTGGAGCACAGGCTTAGCCATTAGTTCTGCCACAGAAGTAGGAGCCTTGGTATGGTCCCCAGCAACCCTTGTGAGAGCAGTATCCACCCCCAACCTAGCTGCTGTGCAGCCATCACATCAGTCTAGTGCTCTTTTGATCACTTTGCTCTGCCTATATTCTTTCTGTGAGATTCCAAAAGAATTCCAACAATACTTTTGATTCAAATATGATACAGTATTTCTCTTTTCATAATTAATTGAGACTGTGACTATATTCATACACATAAAAGAATTAGAGAATAAAGACAATTATAGAAATAACTTGGGCCCCAAGATATTTTTTGCCTGAGTGATATGCAGATAATTGGGGCAAATGTAAATTGTAATGGAATTATGTTGGTAATTGCCTCATTCCCCACTCCAAGGTTTTAAATACCTAGAACTATAGCCATGGTGTTATAACCATTTCTCTTCAATTTAGAAAGGGAATTCTGAACGAGAATTGATCTCTGTTTTTGTCTTTCAATTGGCCTTTAGAATGATCCTTGGATACCTCAGAAATTAACCAGTGAATTTTACATATATAAAATGCCTCCAAGCTTTCTCTTCATTGTGAGAATAGGAATGTTTCTACAATTATGGGGGATGGAGAGGAAAGGGAAAGGACAGTGGAAAAAAGAAAGAAAGGAAGAAAGAAGAAAAAAACAATAGCAAAATAATGATAAATGACATTTCTGAGTGCTTATTATGTGCCAGTCATTGTGCAAATATCATATCATTTAATCCCTCCAAAAATCTTGGCAGATAAGTATTGTCATTTTACAGATGAGGAAACTGAAGCAAACAGACAAATGATTGGCCAAGATCACACAGCTGGTAAGTGTCTGAGGCTGGACCGAACTTAGATCTTCCTGACTCCAGGTCCAGAGCAATGAAATAAAGAGATATAGGGATAGAAGAAGGGAGGGAGGGAGGAAGAAAAGAAGGAAGAAATAAAGAGATGGAGGGATGGAAGAAGGAAGACAGTATTCTAGCCCTGAATGAGTTTAATCAGCTGAGAAACATGACTCAAAAGTCTTTGCTACCCTTTCTAACTCCACTGAGCTCTTGCTTTCTGTGGCCTGGTGAGCAACACCCTCTACCTATTTCACTGTGGGTTATTTAGAATGATTCAATTGTAACTTGCTGTTATAGCCTCAGAGAGATC
The DNA here is from genome assembly GCA_011680675.1 of Gymnobelideus leadbeateri. NCBI lineage: Eukaryota > Metazoa > Chordata > Mammalia > Diprotodontia > Petauridae > Gymnobelideus > Gymnobelideus leadbeateri. Next base: position 153,730 of record WOXC01004255.1, on the reverse strand, counting down.
AAGGGGAAAAAAATCATGAAAAAAGAAAAAAAAGTCTGTGTTAAAATAACATAATTAGATGCCAAACAATTGGTTCATGTCTCTTTAGACTTATAAAAATTGTTTAATATCATTTGCTTTCCCTTTGTTCCCAAAGGTTGCAAATCCATACTTATGGATAAAGTAAAAAGTCACTTCCTGCTCCTTATCCTCCCCTTCACCCTCTGCCTGATATAATCATCTCCTCTTCTTCATCATGACCCCTTCCAAATGTGAATATATTGACAATATACTTATAATTTGAATAGATTTTTTCCTTAGACTTTTCAAATTGCAGTCTTCCTACATAATCTCATAAAGAGTATATAAAAATTAAAACAAAAACCTCCAAAAAACAAAAACAAAAAACCCAAACACATCTTGCTTGTTAATGATACCTTACATTTATATGGCATACTTTTCAAAGCATTTTACATATGTTACCTCATTTTAGTCTTGTAACAAGTATGTGAGGTAGGATTACAGGTGTCATTATACCTATTTTGCTGAGGAGGAAGCTCATGATAAGGTTGTGGGAAGTCATGAGGTTTGCTCATATTCACATAAGTATATGTCAGTCGTGGGATTCAAAATGCTGCCTTGTGGTCCTCTTTATGGCTATTTCCTACACTTCTGAATACTTACCATTTTTTTAAAAAATACAGTCAGATTTAGCATGAATGTAGACATACTGAACAAAATGACTTAAACTATCTCATCACAAATTCATTCATTTCCTTATTTGGACAAGAGGGAAATCCTTGTCACTTTAATTCCTGGTTTTTGTTTACAATGCTTATGAGATCTGTACAGTAATAGAAATGCTTTATTAAGAAGAATTACGTTTTTAAAAGTTTTCTTTTTAATTAAGTGCTTCTTTTCTCGTGGCCAAAGGATTCTATTTAGCTCAATTTATCATACCAGGAAAAGAACACAGATAATTCTTCCATAACCCATCATTGATATACCTGTAAGCAGAATTCACATCTTAGTAAGGGTATATAGCCTACTGATTGCCTTCAAAGGCCAAATATCCAACCATATTTTAACAGGAATTTCCTGACTTATATTTCTGAACTGCCCAGGAAAAAAAAAATTCTTGTATTAGCACAGGCAGCTAGACAGTCAACTCCAGAGTGTGATGAGATATACTCATCTTTATTCTACTTTCTTCCTATCCTTGCTGTTGTTATCTTTTAAATACCTAACCTATTCCAAAGGCTATTTCTTCACCCTGTACCATCCACCAAGTGAATATGAAAGCAGAGAATGCCTGTTCATGCTCTGGACTAGAGAGGAAGACTCCTTGATACCAAGTCATCATGCTCTTCCTGAACAAGTTCACCACACAGGTATGTTTCTAGACCTGGGCCCTCATTGGATTCCCCCCTCTACATTACAGAAATTTATTGAATAAATATATGCAAAAACAATATAAATTAAATATAGTTAATTATAGTTATTAAAAGAGGATATTAGCAGTGTGAATCAAGAAATGTGGTACGTAAGGTGGTACCTAAGCTTCATCTCGAAGTAAGAAAGCCCATTCCTGAGTGGAATTTGAGGTATGAATCCATTGTAAGAATAGGAGATGACCCACACAAAAACATGGGGATGAACATTGCTAAATCATGTACAAGAAACTGAGGAGTCAGTTTTTCTCATAAGAGAAAGAATAACATAATGACTCTGAAAAAAAAAGTTGCATTGTAATCACAGTGTGTGAAGAGATCTAAAGACCAAGCAGATCATTTTTACATTTAATTCTGGAGGCAACAAGGAGCCACTAGAATTTATAAAATGGCGGGGGGTGATGGTCACTCAGTCAGCAAGCTTTTATTAATAGGAGATTTTAAAAAGGGAAAAAATACAATCCCTTCTCTCAAGGAACATATATTCTACCTTTGCAGTCTTGTCACAATTCACTTCCCACCATGAACTCTATGATTTAGCTACATTGATCAAGAGACCTCCATCTCATGACTCTACCTTTTCAAGCTTTCCCCTATCCTTGAAATGATCTGACCTCTCCCACTTACCTATTACATTGCCTGGTTTTCTTTAAGACTTATACACCTCAGAGTTCATTGATTCGAGCCCCATCATTTTGCCAATAAAAAACTGAAGTCAAAAGAACTTAAATGATTTACTTGGAGTTATGCAATTAGTAGGTATCTGAAGCAAGATGTAAACTCAAATTCTCCTAATTCTAGATCCCATACTCTATCCACTATATTACCTAGAAGCCTCAAAAACTATTGTCAAAAGTAGAATAAAAATGTTTAAGGATGTGAATTTTCTCTTAAATACTACTTTGGCTATATTTTAAACATTTTGGTAAATTGAAACTCTAGACTTCTCTTTTTCTTTTTATTCAGTAATCTTAAGAGATATACTGTATCTTATCTTCCTAAAATTCTAGTCAGAGATTTAATTTCTTCATCCTTTTGTAAGAGTTGACTAAAGAAGGTTATATTGAAGTCCCCAACTATTATGGTTTTGCTGTCTATTTGTCCCTATAATTAAATTAGCTTTTTCATTAAGTACTTAGAGGTTATACCATTTGGTGTATATAAAAGTAAATCATTTCACTATTTATTGTACCTTTAAGCATGATGGAGTTTCTTTACTTATCTTTTAAGTACCTCTATTTTCACTGTTGTTTTGTACAAAATCTTGATTTTTCACACTAGTTGTTTTTTTCCTTAATTCATCAAGGTATATTAACAATGCAATATTCACAATGCCTATGGCAATTATAAATAGGCTTGTGTGGTTATTAATCACAAAATATACCAGCCTCTCTATATAGGGGATAAAGCTAGAACATTTATTAAAATATCAAATAACTGAGTCCCCAAACCAGAAAGTCAAAGCCATCAGAATAGTTATGAAATTGGCACATGTAGTTAACATAGTAAACAACCACATTCTCAAGCCTTCAAAACAAAACAGGCTACTTTAGGCAAAGGTCCTTCTCTCCTCACTCACAGCAACTGCTCAGTGTCCAGGAAGTGTGCTCACAACAGCTCTGGCCCCCCTCAGTTCTGGTCCCTGGCAGTCCCCAACATTGAAATGTAAATTGTCTGTGCTATGGGCATACTTAGTAAGACTGATTGTACTTTGAAACTACTGATAAGTGACTAATTGAGTTAATCAAGACTTTGCCCCATGAGTGGAAGACTTGGACTATTGTACTTTGAGATTATATTATGATTTTCTTATGTACCTGGAAAATGTGACCTAAGAGATGTTTAGTGTTAATTCAAATGTAAATTGTATATGCTATGGGCATGAAAGATCTTGGGGCTGATGTTATGGAAATGCAGATTTGAAGATCTTCCCTGTCCCTAGGCCCTTTGATTGGCTTAAGGCCCCTTGATTGGCTTAAGTGACTCTGAGAACCTTTAATCTGAAAACATACTCTGCCCCCTAACAAGCTGAATGTGGTCACATAGAGCCTGTGGTAGGAGGCTTGGTTTTCAGGAATGACCACACCTTGTTGCTTTGTGATTGGGCAGTGGGTCAAGAGGTTGGTTCCATTCTCTGACCCAGGAGAAGGCTATATAATTCCTGATGTGAGGCTTTACTTTGGGGCTCACTTTGAGAGGTATTGTATGATTTGACCAGATGAGACTCTGGGCAGCTGTTAAGAGCTCCCCCAGCTTTGAAAACCCAGATGTTGATGCTTCCCTCTCTGGTAACTGTGATTTTGGTATTGATAATGGTTGGGCAGTTTGGAAGCCTGTCTGTTTGATCTGTCTGTATACTTTGAAGTTTGGGGTGCTGACCTTTTCCCCCTGAACTAGGTAATATATGTTTGATTGATTAAAGTGAGCTTGTTAACCAATTTTGAGTTGCTTTCCTTTACAAAAGCAGATCTAAGAACCTGTGTTAGCAGCCACCCTGGGGATGTTGGGGTGCTTGCCGCTACACAAGGGGATAATAAATTCTGCTCCTAACTCATATTTTAACTCTGTTCTTTCAAGTGCATTTCTTGTAATCAACATATTGTTGGATTCTGCTTTCTAAACCTTTATACTATTTTCCTGTTTTATGGTTGAGTTCATGACATTCACATTCATGGTTGTGAATATTAATTGTGTTTTCCCCTCCATTTTATTCTCTTTGCTCTCCACCCTCTTTATAAACAAGAAAAAAAAATGGTAAAAGAGAAGAAATATAATCAACCTCAATGTTCTGTAATTGAAGTAATCAGATCCTACTTCTCTGTCCCTCTCTTTATCTAAACCATAACCCAGTTCTTACACTTTCTTTTTTCTCCTTTTAGTCTCCTCTTTATGTTACACCCACCAAAGGTGAAATTTATTTTGCTTGTGTCTATTCATTCCCCCATCCTCCCTGGCCTTATCACTGCAAGTTTCCCTATTCCATTCAATGTATTCCTACACTGGATTCTTTATTTGTGTTGAACCCTCTTTTTCTTGCATACAGATAATAATGAAATATATGTGATGTATGATACCCCATCCATTCCTCCATCTTTGCAGTCTTCTTTTAAGCCTCACACTTAAACAGGCCTTACTTAGTTCCTCTCCTCTTCCTCATTTCTTCCCTAGTGTTATGTCTTTTCCTTTCCTTTTCTTTCTTACTCAAAACTCAACAAGATACAATGAAACAAACTTGAAACTACTTCTTTTTTTTTTTCAAAATTTTCTTTGTGAGAGAGCTGGATTCTGAAAGAACATCTCTCTTCTCTGTCAATTAAAATAGAAGCAGTTCATCATCATTTAGGCCTTTGCTATTGATTAAATGTATTTACCTTTAATTTTTTTTCTCTTATTTTCTTTGGGCCCTCAGTTTCCTGCATTTGTCCTTTAAAGATTCAACCTAACTTGTGTCTTTCTACCAGAAATGCTTTAAAATCCCCAGGCAATTAAAGGATCATTCCCATTCATTGAATTACACTGTTTTGTTTTGTTTTTCCCCTATATATTTTTCCCCTATTCTTTGTTTTGTCTTTCTCTTTTTGAATATGATAATCCGAGATTTTCTTTACTTTAAAGTAGTTACCAAATAATCTTGTCTATAATCTTATCCTACCATATAACTACAGTTGCTTAGTACTTGAACTCCTCTGGCTTCCTGAAATATTTTTTCTTTGACCTGAAAGATCTGGATTTTGCTCAGAAAACTACTAGGGTGTTTTCAACTTGGTCTTTCTTTCATGAGTTGACCAGTGTACTCCTATTTCAGTTTGATTTTTGGTAATAACAGATCTAGGGAGTTTTGTGGGCAGTTTTTTTTTTTTTTTTTTTGAAATACAACAACCAAATGATTTGCTTAGTCATAGTATTCAAGGAATCTTTTGATTTTTAAGATGTGATTTTTTTTCTTAGCAATTATTTTTATTTTATTTTAAATTATTTTTTTTTTTTTGCTTTTTGGAGGGCAATTGGGGTTAAGTGACTTGCCCAAAGTCACATGGCTAGTTTTTGTGTTAAGTGTCTGAGGCTGGATCTGAACTCAGGTCCTCCTGAATCCAGGGCTGGTACTCTATTTACTGCACCACCTAGTTGTCCCTAAATTAATTTTTTAAAATATCATTTATTTTTCTCCCTCCAGTACTCCTTCTATTGAATAACTAAAATAAAAGGTAGCCATTTGGGAAAGTCAAGAAATAAGGTTAAGTCATCATTGTGAGATTAAAATTATGAAATGGCTTGAAATATTTTCCTTTATTTTATACATATAATTTATTTTTATTCAAAGACTTTACCTCTATTTCTTCTGGTATAGCACTCAGAATTTTAAAAATTGTGTGTTTTTTAAAGTTAAAAATAATCTCCATTAGAACATATTCATTTGTAATAGGTTTAGAGGTCTTATGAGAAAATTTGGTAAATTTTTAAAATTTTTCCTGAACCAGCAATGCAAATTATAAGTGAAGAGACCAGTTGTGATTGAATAAAATACCAATTAGCATTTATTAGGAAAATTGCTCCCAATTATCTTATTTTTCTTTTCTTTTACAGATAGACTCATTTCAGTTCTTCAGATTTATGTAGATCAAAATAAGTATTAGTTTGTGTTTAATGTATTTTCAGAAGTTGCTTTATTGTTATTTTTGTTGTTAATGAAAGTAGATTGGTCTAACTTTCACAGCTCATTTCAGACTGGGGGAAAACAGATTGAACTGTGGTTTTGGCTGCCAGTTGATCTTAACTTGAAGGTATAAAGAAAACACATCATTCAAACTCACAGTCCATGAATTAAGGTCTTTCTGTCACCAACCTCTTCCCCGCCCCCCCTTCCTCACTGGGTCAAGCACCCCATGCCCTCTCTATTCCTCTCTGGGGAACTTTGGAAAATAATTTCTTCTTCAAATGTTGTCCCTGGGCCACTAGCACCTGAATTTTCTCAGTGCACATTTCCATCATGGCCTGTTTGCTTGTTCAAAAAATATTTCTTTAAGAAATTGAGAATTATCTGATTTCTCTGACCCTAGTAGAAATTATGACATGGTGTGGTTTGATCCTCTCCATGAGACAGTTTGTTTCATAGTAGATTACTGAATTCTTCTGAAATGAATGAATTCTAATGAAGATCAAAAATGGTGCCTGGTGTCCAGGATCTTTTGGATCCTACTGGAATTACAGATATCAGGTAGCAGGGTCAGACCCCTGAGGATACATTTCAATTTCTTAGACCTGAACATGAATTAACCACATTGAAAACCAGACCATAGCATATTGGTGTGAAGGAGGCTAGTGAAACCCTTGTCTAAATTCACTTAAATGTATGACAAAAATCTTTGAAAGGTTTAAAAAAATCATATGCTTTCCCTTTCATTTATATTTAAAATTCTTGATTCCAATGAGAGCCAAAGTACTTAAAGTATATAAGTAAAAGTTTTTAAACTCCTATACTCACTTATTCATTCACTGAATAAAGGTGAAGCTTACCAATACAAAGGCAACAGGGAGTATAGATAACTGGTGGAAAAAAAAATTTAATATTTGATGTTACTATAACACTTTATTCTTTAAAAATATTTCATGCTATTTTTACAGTGATCCTTTGGTGGGGAGAAAGATAGATCAAATATCATCCCCATTTTACAGATGAAGTAACTAAGTTTCAGAAAGGTTAGGCCTATATGCTTATAAGTCTCACAGATAATTTGGACCTGGGGTTTCTTATTCCAAATATACTCTGCTTTTTATTACATTGCAGTTATAACTATATGTGGTGAGTGACATAAAAGAAGAGGGGAGGAAATAGTTTAATCTAGGTGGAGGGCACCGGAAGTCAAAGTTTTTCTACCTTTCTTATATACATGCACTTCCATATTTGCTCTCTTATCTTATAATGCTTATCCCATTCTTCCTTTGGTTTTCCTTGATCTTTCTTTTCTTAGTTTCTTTTCCCCTTCTTATGCCTTCAGTGTGCCAGTATGCCCATCTTGCACCATTTAATTTGGTTGCTTCCATGGAAGACTCTAAAAGTTAGTGACCCCAATTAAATTCACCACAGGTTATTTTACCTTTTGGCTTAGCCTCCATGACACATGATGAAATAAAATTCTAGATTTGCTTAGTTTAGTTGATCAAAAGTTAACAACCAATCCAAATAATTCGAGCACCAGAATGGATTTTGTGTGTGTGTGTGTGTGTGTGTGTGTGTGTGTGTGCGCGTGCGTGACTATCTATCTTGTTTACATGAAGCAGATAATTATAAAATCCTTACCACTTGGAGTCATGAAACAAAGAAAGTACTGATAAAAAGAACTAAAATAACTGCCTATAATTATTCTGTTTTCTTTCTTATATGTCATAATGAATAAATGATAAAAGTTCTAAAGTTTCTTTATAAAAATAAAAAGTACTTTTTCCCCAAGGATAAAAAATTTTTATTTGTTCACTGAAGTTTAACTCAAAACTCACCTTTTGCAGAAAATCTTCCATGATTTCCCCCAAGAAAGTAATTATCTTTGCTTTTCACTCCTGAAACAGCATTTTTTTTTGCAACACTAATATACCTCATATAATTCTGTGAATTACAGTTACCTCCTTGCTTCTATTCACCTTCTCAATTATAAAACCTATAACTAAACTGCAGATTTTCTCCAATAACATAACATAATTCTCTGTACACTGTAGGTGCTCAAAAATGTTTGTTGAATGAATGAATGCATTCAGATTTACTAATATTAGAAGAATCATAATATTGATTCAACTTAAAATCGCCAAAAAAAAAAAAATTGCCCTTACTGTCTTTCCAAATTGAGGGGACAGGTGAAGCCAAGAATAATTTAACAAAAGCTGAGAAAAACTTCTAGAATTTTGTGAGAATGGAGAATATCATCCCTTCCATCTAGCTGGAGAAATGATTACAAGAACCATTAACTGCTCTAGATTGCATCCCTCTCTCCCCGCCAAAAAAAAAAAAAAAAGAGTCACAGGAAAGACCAGGCCATGGCAGAACAGTATTCAAGAGACTTGAAACTGCAGTAACTCTCCTAGGGCACTAGGGCTCTATCCAGATCATTTAAACAACTTGAAAGAGTTAAGATTTCCAAAGGTGATTTTCTTAGGAAACAGGAATCATTTACGCACTGTGAAAACCTGGATCATTAACTAATACTTGTCTTAAACGTACCAGTAAAAGATTAGATGTTAAAGTTTGGCAATCAGAGGAATGGAACTGAAAGATGTCTTCTTAAATTCCTTTTAGTAGAATTGGAATGGAGATTTACTTTGCTCATCTTTCTATCATAGAGGGTAATCTCCCTGAAGACTTTATTGGCAGCCTCACCCTGCCAAAAGCATTTGCTGCCGGCAGCGCCCTTCACTCTTTTCCATGAGAAAGACAGTCCCGTGAGAAAGCACGTTCTCACTCTTTTTTTCTGTGGGAAACACCATGAAACTGAAGATTCCAAATTCTGCGAGAATGAGCAACTGGAAGCAACACTAGCAACTTCCTTGTTTATGTTATTCTTTGTGAAAATATTGGAAAACCAAAACAAGGCAGAAATATGTTGGGAGCTGAGTTATGACAGTGCAAGCTTTGGATTCAAAAGAATCTCGGGATTTATTTTAATAGCTGAGAATTCCGAAGACATGTGCAGTCTATTCCGGTTGTCAATTTATGATCTTTAAAAACATTTTTTAAATTGACTGATCCTTAAATACATCCCACCTCATCTTGTATGAGCCAAGTTTTACAGATGCCATCTTAAAAATCAATTCAAAGAGCAGCCATAAACTTGAAAGCTTCCTATTTGAAGTGTATATGGCAGAATGCAATTTTGTTTAATTTTAATTGACAGAGATGTCAGCCTAAGAGAATATTTTAGAATATTAGTAGGAACAGTAAACTTATGCCTTGACATTTTTATGGTATAATGGTATAATTCCCTGGGAAAAAAATCTCTACTGTCAGGATTTACACTAAAGAGCTACATGTATTACTTTTTTTTTCCTCCCCTTCAATAAAAGAGTGACAAATGTATTACTAATTACACAATTGCTTTATTATGTAGAGACTGGTGCTAAAAATCTTTCCTGAGCTTTCCAGCAAATTTTAGTTTAGTTTAGTTTTGCTTTAAAATGTCTAATTCTAGCAAATGGGTCTGAGGTGAAATTTTGATTCTAGTTAAAATTATAAATAACTTCCTGATACCCTTTAATAAGGGATACAGGGGCAAGAGAGCTTAAGTGACAAATGAAGTTCAATATTATATAGCTGTTACTAGTACATGGCACTGAAAGAAGGCTTGTCACTAACCAAGGATTAGCTTTGCTCAAAAAGTGGAGACAGGGGAATTTGGCTTCTAATACCAATAGGAAAGAACTAAGGCAGGGGTAGACCTTGAGGTTGTAGGTTCCCCACCCCTGAACTAAGGCTTTTGTGCTCTAAATAATATTGACCAAATAGAATTAACCAGAGTGGGCAGTTTTCCAATACCATATCTACCATGGTAGCTCCTTTTCCCTCCAGGCAGTGCAACAAACCAACAGGCCACATTTTTTTTGTCTGTACTCTTCTCTACCTTTCCCCTAGAAATGTCAGTATTTCTAAAACCCCTCGAGTAGTTAAAGCAACAAGAAAAGATATCGATATGAGAAATATTCAGGAAACTCTCTTAGTCACTGTCTTATTAACTTATGCTAAATATAACCAGATTTTTATGTGCTTAAATAATTACAGGAATTAATTATGCAATGGCAAGACCACTGTGTTTGGCAAGAGAAAACCTGGGGTTGAATTCTAAGTGTCCTACTTACAAGTTGGTAAATCACTAAACCTTTTTGGGACTGGGTTTCCTCATTGGTAAAATGAGGAGGTTGGGCTAGATGGCCTCTAATGGCCCTTCCATTTCTAGATCTATGATCCTAAATATAAACTATGCACTGTTTTCATTTACTTAAACCATACTTTTCAGAAAGGTGTATTTAGAAAAGCTTTGTCTTTATTTTTACCTACTATAACTGATAACTATAACCTGATTACAACTTTTGGCTTAACCCAAGGGTGGGGAGCCTGTGGCCTGAAGGCCATATATGGCCTTCTAGATCCTTGGGTACAGCCTTTACCCAGTTCAAGTTTTACAGAACAGATTATTTTTTTGCTTTGTTTTTTTTTTTGAGGGGCAATTGGGGTTAAGTGACTTGCCCAAGGTCACATGGCTAGTAAGTATTAAGTGTCTAAGCCAGATTTGAACTCAGGTTCTCCTGACTCCAGGGCTGGTGCTCTACTCACCGCGCCACCTAGCCGCCCCAAACAGATTCTTTTTTAAGAGAATTTGTTCTGTGAAGTTTGATTCAGTCAAAGGGCCTCACTTGAGGACCTAGAGGGCCACATATGGCCTTGAGGCCCCAGATTCTCCACTCCTAGTTTAATCACTCAGTAATGACCTGTCTGTAACGTTACATAGTTTTATAGCATCAAAGATCCTTGGCTCATTTTTGAATGGGCTCCATCTGCCTATACTGTGATAGGTCCAAACAATACAGTATTGTACAGAATAGTTCTGGAATTGTTCTGGCTTTACTTGAATTGCCCTAAGCTTATCTAATAAATGTTAAAATTATTTTATTAATTTTTTTAATTATCAAACTTTTATCTCCTTTTACCCTCCTCTCATTGAGGGCGGGGGGGGGGGGGGAGGAAAAACAAAAGCATTTAAACTGATATAGCTAGTCAAACAAAATAAATTCCCACAACGGCCATGTCCAAAAATGTACATCTTAATCTGCTTCTCGAATCTTTGTCCTCTTTGTCAGGAGGTGAAATTAAGTGAATTAATTTAAAATTTCTGCATTTCAGCTTTTACATCTATAAAGCTAGTGAAATAATACTTGCCACATTACATTCTAAGGTCTTATAATTTAATATTGGTCAGTTATATTGCCTCATTTTAATCATCGTCTCCAGCCATGATTCCTTAAAGTCTTGGGTAGGTGATTCACACTGAACCTCAGGATATGGAAATTCGAATTAGCAGCAGATCTTACTGCAGTGATTATAGAGATGAACGTGAAAGTGAACGTCACTATAGGCACCAATCAGGATAAGGGTTATATAGAAGAGGAAGGAAAGATTTAGGTACCTTTTCTTTTCTTCTTTCTTTTAAAGAAAATATGGATATGCTTAAACAGCCTCTAATTTATTGAATCAAGTCAATTTCAAGTATGTTATTTTCTTGAAACTCAGAAGTCATTCATCACCAATACCACGTATTTTTGAAGACAACTTTCTCTATATGTTCACAGAGATTCTTTCCTTTCAAGTAACATATAGAAACATACAGAAAGCAAAAATAAAACCACATTCTCACAGGAAACACATTTTACAAAAGTTGGAGTGAATTTCCTTATATCCCACTCATTCCTAGGCATTCTCTGTAGTAGCCAGACCAGCCTTCTCACTCTCTCAAATATATGGGCACCTATCCAAAGAAGGCTTCCTCAATTGTAGAAGTTCCTTCATGCTCTTGCCTTGGAGACTTATGAGTTCCACTGCTTCCATCTAGGAAATGGAAAAACATAAAGGTTTCCTAACTTTCCTAATCAAAATAATTGTGAAAATGTTGCACCGGTATAGCCACTCAAGTAGGAAAAAGAAGTTTGTAGAAATTGCTGAGGAGATGGTAAAGTCCTGACTGAAATCTGTAGGGTGTCAGACTTGTAGTCAGGAAGAAAATCCCCTCTTACATGGTTGCTAGTGGTGTGACCCTGAGCAAATCACCTAACCTCATTGCCTCAGTTTCCTCATCTTGGAAATGAAGGGATTAGATTTGATGGTTCCTAAGGTTCTTTCTGGCTCTAAGTCTATAATCCTGTTTATCAAAGAGGAGCCCAGAAAACCAGTTTTATGGGCAAGGAGAGTCTAAAAGGGAATTTTAAAATTCAGGTAAAAAGCCAAAGCTCTTTAAGGCCTAAGTCTTATTATTGAAGACACTGACAATCTGTCTCTTTGAATTTATTCTCTGAACACTCCCATTTATCACCAGTAAAATTCCAATTGTTTCATCCAGCAGGAGGAATGTGTGTGGGGGGTGAGGGCAAAGGAGAGGAAACCAAGGGCAGTGTGGCTGACGGTTTGTGATCTGGGAGCTTTTTAATTTTAGGTCAGCTAAATCAGGACACAAAGCCACAGCTGCTAAGCCACAAAGGCCCACATATAGTTTCCATGGCTCAATTGCTTTCAAGCCTAAAATCTGCTGAAGAGAGCCTTCCATGGGGGGAACCTTCTCCTTTCCCAATTAGAGTCTTTTCACAGCAGCAGGATGGAAAAGGTTTTACTCGGCAACATTACTGAGTATCAGTAATATGCAAAAGATCTTTGAAATCAATTCCCATTATTTCAAAGGACGTTGCATAGTAAAAATAATGCATAGGAAAAACACTGTAATGAAACTACTGCTTAATCTGCTGTGATTATCCAAGATGAACCAGCAACTGTTTTATACTTATTCCCCAGCATCTGCTCAATGGTACATAAACTGTATGTAACACAGTACTATGGCATACTAGTGACGGGTGAAAGTCCCAGGATTCATAGGTTTGATGTGGATAGATGCTCATAGCACTTAGATTGTTAGCTAAAGCTGATTAAAACCCTTTGAGATCTCCTGATTCTTACCTTTCCTGTCTCCCCTCTTCTATAGTTTCAGTGTAGTCACTCAGCTGCCTCTCTACCTGAAAAGGAAAAACAAAATGAAACAACATAGGACAAAAATGGTTCTTCAAAAGGCCATCATGTTCTGTACCCTTCCCCCTGCCTTGCCCCTTGCTAATAACAATAAACCTTGTTTGGCTGAAGCTTGGCAAAACTCTCTGATATTTTTGCCGCTCTATATTTCAGCCATGACTTCTGTCATATTTTGAAGAGGAACCTGCACCTGTCTAACCAACCTAGATGCCAAGTTCTAGTCCACTGAGATTGAAAATGGATTTTAATTGATTGCCCTCTGAAATTAAGATTTCATATAAAAGCATCTTCAGTAAAAGACATATCAGAGCCTACTGTATGGCTAGAACTAAAAAGGGTATTGTAGTGACTTTGTGTGTGTGTGTGTGTGTGTGTGTGTGCGCGCTTGCGTGCACACATGTGAGTGAGAAGCTCTGAAAATATATTCCTTCCAATTATAAAAAGCATGGAAATAATTAGTGGTAGTTTAAATGCTAGAAGTACCTTTGCTCAACCTACAGAGAGCTGACCTATGAGCCAGGAAAACCTGAGTTCAAGTCCCACTTCTGACACATCTTGCCTGTGTGATGCTGGGTCAGTCATATAGTCTGCTCCAGGCAACTTTCTAATACTACATAAATCACATAGTAGGGACCTACCCATCACATTGGCAAAAGAAGGTTCCTCATGTATCTTTTCATAAATGAAATCACAGCCTCAGGCCCAAATCCGAAAATGCCACATAGCAAAAGAATTGACCTATTTTGCTGGGAAGTTAAAACCTTGAATGTACCAGATATGTTTTTTTTTTTTTCTGTTCATGAATGAACCTTGAATCTAACTTGCTAAATAGACCATTTGCTATGGAAGTTTGTTGCTGAATGTTCACTTTTTGATTAAGAAATGCAGTAAGGAAGGAATCTGTGATGACAATTTCATCAGGACTTTGCCACCCATACAACTGCATATCCCCTGCCACTGTCAGCTGTTGGTACTGTTGGCCAATAGAGGAACCTTATTAATCTTATTAGACTGTCCTAATGTGGTAATGTCAATAGATAGACATTCCATGGAAATTCTTGGCCAGTGTAAGCAGAAAAAGGCAGAAGATCTGGGAGCCATGCCACTACAGCATTAAGTCAGGGAAACCTAAAGCACATGCTTATACTGGATATGTATCCGGGGCCAGTATGGGTCTAATTAAATTTATGAGTAGTGGGGTGGCTAGGTGGCACAGTGAATAGAACACCGGCCAGTGGCCAGTCAGGAGGATCAGAGTCAAATCTGGCCTCAGACACTTAACACTTACTAGCCTTGTGACCCAATAGCCCAGCCTTCCTCTCTCCAAAATGCAAAAAAAAAAAAAAAAAATTAAGACTAGTCCAGAATAACCTCAGGTACTCTTTGAAGACCTTTGAGGATTAGTTTATCTCCTCCTCTGACCCTCAAGGTAGCAGTTTATAGCATTCAGGGACCAAATAAAGCTGAGCCTAGGTTCTGACAAAAGGAAACTTGAAACCTAAGAAAATCCCGTGGTCAAAGTAGCCTTTTAGACCCACAGAATTGCCTAAGGGATGTGTGTGGGTGTAGGGGGAAGAAGGATAAGGAAACAAACATTTATTAAGCACCTGCTGTATGACCCAGGATGTTTTAATTGCCTTACTAATATTATCCCATTTGATCCTCACAACAGCTCTGCCAGGTAGGCGATAATATAATCTCCATTTTACTTTTGAGGAAACTGAGGTAGACAGAGGTTAAGTGATTTACCCAGGGTCATTCAATTAGGATGTATCTGAGGCTGGCTTTGATCTCAGCTCTTCTTGATTTCAGGCCCAATTCTCCATCTATCAACTGCTGCTTCTGGGTCACCCAGACCTTTCAGTGTGATATAGAAGAAATGAGATGCTACAGTCATATACCCCTGGAAAATTCGGTTTTTGGTCAGGGCATCAAGAAATACTTTTATACTAAGGACTGTTTTAAAATGTTGCTTCCACCGATGTCTTCAATTCCTTTCTCACTTGCTAAGCCACTAGAGGTAGCTGGCTCTCTGAAATGTTCCAGAGGTTCTGGCGGGGAAGTTAGAAAGATGATTTATCAGTATGATGAAAAATTCAACACCAAGGTACGAGAGAAGAAAAGCAATAGTTTCTGTGTCAATTATTTGACAAGCCTTTATAAAGCACCTATTATTGATAAAGGGCTGGTAGGTAGGGGTGGCCAGAGGGGGAATCAAAAAGAAAAATGAAAAACAGACTCTAGCTAGAGCTCTGGGCCTGGAGTCAGGAAGACCTGGGTTCAAATTCTGCCTTAGATACTCACTAGCTATGTGACCTTGGGCAAGTCACTTAACCTGTTTGCCTCAATTTTCTCAGCTATAAAATGGGAATAATAACAGCATAATAATAGCATCTCCTCACAAATTTGTTAGAAGGAGCAAATGATATATTTGCAAAGCACTTAACACATTGCCTGGCACCTGGTAGGAGCTATATAAATGTTGCCTATTAGTATTAATATTAGTATAAGTACTATTATGTAACTTCATTTTTTTGGGAAGCTCACAATCTTCTATAATATATGTGGAAATACTCCAAGATGAACTTTGGCTTTTCAAATAGCATTGAGTCCAAGAAACCAAATTAGAAATTTTCTGATGGCTAGGCAGAATGTCTGTTTAAAAAAGAAAAAATTCTAATTTTAGCCTAGTGAAGAATCAAGGTCTTTTATCATCATTACCCTGGGCTACTAGCCACTGGCCTTAAGGCTATTCTTGCTCAGTGACTGTCACATGCTAGTTAATCTATCAGAGACTGGTCTTTCCACCTAGAGAGCCACTCTTTGGTTTTGGCTGACTTTTTAGCTACTGGTTCAAACCAACAATATCACTCTCTAGCTGTTTCTTCCTGACTTCTAGGTCAGGACAAGCCTGAGAGTCCAGCACCAATTAAAACTCTAATTCATCTTCTGACCATAAAGTGGAGAAAAATGTTGATTCTAATAGAGCTCAGGCCACTGATTTTGACTCTAATAGAGCTTCTGACCAACTGATTCCTTCACTGAGCTGTTTAAGCTACTTTTCTAGCGAGAGTGAAGTTTTAAAACAAATAAAATTTTCATGTTTTAGGGTGAAGTAATGTTGTTGTAACTTTAGTTCAGCACCAGGTTAATACTTGTGAGGTAAAAAACTTTTGTCAGATTCATTTTCAAATACATATATATGCATATACATATACACACATATATATGTATGTGCATATACATATACACATATATGCATATGTATGTGCATATACATATACACATATATGCATATGTATGTGCATATACATGCAAACATATACATATGAATCTGTATAGAAAGCAGATAAGGTGTGTTTCTAATTCTAACATTTTGGCTTCTATAGAGAATTAGTGGATATGGAGGGCAGAATGCTATTATGAGGCTTTGGAGGGAGGAAAGGGGGAGAGACAGAAGGTCTTCTGACTTTTTCAACATTGTGACAGTTTGGGAGCAGGGAAGGGGTAAATAGTAAGCTTCAGAAACTTGAGCATGTCATGGAAACAATATTTTCAAACAAAAGGCTACTTGAGGTAAGGAGATGCACTGGAGAGAGGTGAATTTGGAGTCAGAGACCCTGGGTTTGAACTCTGGTTCTGCCACTTTCTCCTTGAGTGACTTGGGACTAGTCACCTCTTGGGCCTCATTTTCCTTATTTGAAGAATGAAGGGATTTAGGGGTAGATTATCTCTAAAATCATTTTACCTCTAAATTTATGATCCTTTGATTCAAAATGAATATGATACACTACCACAGATTGACACATTCTGAAGAAATTTACAGAAAACAGTGTTCCTGCTAAATCTCATGCCATTCCCCAAACACAAGTAAATAAAGGAACTAGAATAGCTGAAATGGAGTTTTTTCCAGACATTTATCGGAGGTTTCTTGTATCACACCAGCTAAAGTGCAGTGTCCATGGGCATAATCACTTTTTCATTAAATATTTTAATGGCTATGCCCAAGATTTTCAAACCCACTTTCAGTTGACTCACACCACCCCCTCCCCTGGGCCCGTTTTTTCTTGCACTATTTGTCTGTTGTATTGGAAGAGTCAAATGAAAATACCTTTTAGAAAAGAAATGAATTCATTTTTGGTAGTAGAGGAAGCAGTGTATCTAATCACTTTCTTTGATCATTCTACCAAACTTTTTATTTTGATAGGCACAATTTCAAAAGTATTTCTTATTTGCAAATGTTTTTATATGTCACATTCTATATATCCCCACTGAAAAATTAAGTTCAACTTGAAACAATGACATTAGAAGATTAATCATCAAGAATTATTCTATGATATTATTACCACTGATATTTTTATAGTTTTAATTAGACATTCAGTCTCAGGGATCCCTGCTAAGCATCCAGAGCACTTCCTTGATACATAAAAAATGAAGAACACCTGGAAAATGGTTTTCCAAATGGCAAATACAAACACTTGCCCCAAGCCTACACTGATGATATACACAATCTCAGCTGGTTTGATTAGTAGACGGGCACATATTTCCAATCTGGAAACCAGGAACACAAATCAAAAGGACTTTTCTGTCTGATTGTCCTTCACCTCCCTTCTTTGGTTTAAAACAAGCAGTTAAAGAAATAAACATTCCCAAAAAAGCAACCCCAACCCCTGCATTATTAGGACTTCCAAAGTAAATAAAAAGTGGTAGAGCTGAGAGTGAATTGCTACAGGAATCCCAGGGAGAATCCTGATTTTAGCACCACTGTACCAAATTTGTCATTTAGGAAAGCTCTTGTTCCCTTTATTGAGTTCCACTGTAGCGAACAATTTCTGCCTGCATCCCTCGTGTGTCCTTTTGGTTTATTATCTTTCACTGTGAATTGAGCCTCCACAATCAGTTTCCCAGGAAGCCTAATTTCACTCACTGCTTATACATATGATGAGGCACCCTCTTCCCCCCTCCTTCCTCTTCCCAATGTTCTTATCAAATGAAGAATTGTGGATAAGGGTTAGGTGCAGATAAACATGAGTGTAGCACTTCCAGAAAGGTCATGACCCCCCCATAAGGTGCTTCTTGTTATGCCTGACCTTCAGATTTTCATCATCAGCCCGCCTGACAACTTAATAATGCAGAGGTTCAGGATTCATTTCTCCCCTCTGAGAGAGCCAGCACGGGACGCCCTTTTCCCTGATTATTTCCCTGCACTCCCGGCTGCCCTTTATAAGCCAACCAGAACTCCATCAATCATGCTCCTCTCTTTCCTCTCCTCCTCAGCCCCCCGTCCTTAGAGCTCTAAAGCTGCGGTGTGCCTTTTGTCTGGTGCTGGAATGTGTATACAAAAATACCCAAAAGGGGAAAGGGGAGAGAAGATACCCTATCTTCAGCAAATAATGACTCACCTTATTTTTTAAAGGAAAAATGTTCTTAAAAGTTTTCATCTACGTTTTAATATCATCATTACTCTTAATAAGCTCAAGAGTGTCATAGCATAGAACAATTTGAATGTAAGAGAGTATCTTTATTTTTGGTGATGGTCATCATGGTTTTATTGTTCTAGAAGCTGTTAATGAAGAAGAAAAACTGTCTTTTTCCCACGGATTATGACTGAAGCATGTATAGATGGCTCAATATTTTCAGGGTAATTATTTCAGTTTTATCGAAACAAAGTGGCAAGAAGTTTCGAAGGAAGGAAATAAGTGCTTTTGGAAGGGGAGGATATTGATTGGTATCAAATTTTAAAGGCTGTAATAAACCTGTTCTATAAAATATGTATTGACTTCACCCCTAGCCTTGCAAGTGTTTTCCAGTGAGCAAGAAAGTGATGCCTGGAGTGAAAGCAGGATGGGACCCACTGTAGGCATTGAACCACCATGAAGCACAGTGTGCTTTGTGACAGAGTCGGGGCCAATGTCTTATGGCCTGTGGCAGCTGCCATTGCTATCCTGGAGAGGGAAAACATCTCCCTTAAGCCAATATCTCAGCTGGGTATGGGAACTACACTATATCCAGCCAGCACACTTGGATCCCAGGCTGCCAGTGGCAGCAGGATAGAGATCTGTGCCCAGCTGGATAGAGAAGTTAATGTGTTAGCCCAGCTCACATTAAGCGGCTGCACTGAATCAGACTTTTTTTTTTTCAAGGGGGGGGGCATGCAGAGAGGAAGGAAGAAAAAAAAAGAAATGAAAAAGAATTAGTTACAGGAGGCACAATAGAAGTACTTGTTTGTCTAATAACCCCAACAAAATAAGGAAGGTAGCCTAAGGCCTCTCCATGGAGAAGTAGGCTATAAGGTCCATATAAAAAAATTCCTGCTAACATATGTCTTCAAAATATAAATCCATTCTTTACTTTCAATAGCAGTTCAAGACCAGTTTAGATTTGAAAAAAAAAAAGCCAAAAACAACAAATCAAACCCACCCACAGTTTTATTTCCTTGGCAAGGTATGGTGGGAATGGATGGGAGCCTCTGAATACTGTCTCCCAATCTGAATTTAATATTAGAGTTTAATTAATGTATTTGCATAAGACTGCCTCTTCTGGGAAGAGGAACCAAGAGTTTAGAAATATATATATATATATATATTTTTTTTTTTTAAAGCAATTGGGGTTAAGTAACTTGCTCAAGGTTACAGGGCTAGTCATTATTTATGCGTGGGTGCTCATTTTCTGAGGCCGGATCTGATCTCGGGTCATCCAAACTCAGAGGCAGACGCTCTTACTCACTGCGCCACCTAGCCGCCCCTTTAGGGCAATTGGGGTTAAGTAACTTGCCCAAGGTTACACGGCTAGGTTTTTGTTTGTGCGGATTAGGTGTCGGAGGCCGGCTCCGAACTCAGGACCTTCTGATTCTAGGGCCTGCGCTCTATTTACTGCGCCACCCAGCCGCCCCTAGAAATACATTTTAAGGATAAAACCATTGTCATGGGAGTAAGGTGATGAGTTCAAATTCATCTCAGTTATTTAGCAAGTGTGCAACCTTACAAAAGTTATTGAACCTCACTGTCCCTGTTTCCTCATGCATAAAATGAGGGGATTGAACTGCATGGCCTCTGATGTTCCTTCCAACTCTAATATTTCATGCATTGCTTTAGATGCCACATTTTTGGAAAACTGTATCAATGCTACAGATATTTACTTATTACACTATCCACATGGAATCAACAATGACTATATAATCTGTACTTATAGGATTAAAAATAAAGATTTCTGATGTTTATGCATCATTCTCTGTGACTATGACACTGAATTTGCTGACACTGACAAGGTGTCATTTATAACACCTTCAGAAATGAGTGAAAATATGCTGGGTGAAGAACAGGAATCAAAGAACACAAGTTTCCCATATAAATGTTGTACAAGAGCAAACTAGATTTACCTTGAGGAAAGACACAATACTGTTACAGAACCAATATAGGAGATTTGGGGAATAGCAAATTCACTCACAAGGACAGCAAAACTTTTTGTGTCTGACATGGCTGCAAAACTATCCCTAGGGCAGGGCAAATTGGGCAATCACCCAGAACCTCAGAATTTGAGTTACAAGAAATGGAAGAGATTGCATAGTCCCAAACCCACTCTGATATCTTCTACAGCATCCCTGACATGTCAATTACTGACCCACTCATCTCTCTAGGCCCTTGTTTTCAAAGAAGAAAGGAGCAGATAATTCTAGGCTTCTATAATAAAATTAGCAACAGTATATAGTAAATAACTGAGGAGCATTATGGTACAGTGGATAGAGAACAAATCTCAGAATAAGAATGACTGTTTTCAAGTATTTAAGTCCTACTTCAAGAGACTTGTTGTGTGACTCCAGGCAAGTCACTTAATCTCTCATTATTTTGGATAATCTTTAAGTCTATAAATTGCAAAATAGGTACCAACCTTCATTGGTAGAGGAATATTTTTCACCAGGGAGTTCCATATCCTCCTCTCATTTAAAAAAAATTAATTTACCCTATCTCACCCAGGTTGGAAATAAAGGTGCTACTCACATTCTCCACCCCACAGGGATTCAGTGTGGAAGTTTTGATCTGGTCCACTTCTAACCTGGGACAGTTGGCCCTTCCTTAGGCAACCTGGTGGCCCCCTGCTCCCAGGGATGGAGGGTTTAGGGGTAGAGGGATGGGCTTATTATAATTCTAGAATTAGTTCAGACACCTCATTGGCTTAGCCCACTACAACTCAACGCCTGAGCACGAGAAATCCTGGTAGCTGTGATTACAGCAAGCACCAACCTCCCTTATGGAGTTCCCTAACCCAAGGAAATCACACGTCTAGTCTCTATCACTATATAATATATAATTAATATTAGAATACAAAATCATTCCCCTTTTAACTGCCTTGAATCATTGCTTGTCTTTTTTGTGTTCCCTACCCACTCCCCCAATACAAGGCAACATTTTTTCCCCATTGACTGCCTACCTAATGTTTATGCTCTAGGGTCCGTTGATCAAGGTTACCCTCCACGTTCATTTTAAGCAGCTATCACCTGTATAAAATATTAGACAGTGGCAGCAGGGTCTCATGTACTGTGATTTGCTCCAGGGCCCTCAAACCCTCTAGGAATGACCCAGCATAGTAGACAGGATAAGTAGGTGGAATCTCAACAGCTGTGTCAAATCAAATCTGGCCCTTCTCTAAGGGGCAATCTGCCACTGATGGAGATGAACTTTTAGGGCAGCCAATTAGAGTTATTTGGGGGCAGGGCAGCCTAGGTTAGCAAGAGATGCAGAAGAACTGGGGAGAGGGAACAGGCATTGTCTGCTGCCCTCCAGGAATGATTTAGACCCCTTAGGTAGTAAAATAAAGTAGTCAACAGTGACCTTTGTGCAGTATGTCAATACTGTTATGTCCCTAGCCCCTAGTGTCCACCTAAAGATTTAGGTTCATTACTCTCCTATCAGTTTCCAGATAATTAACAGAATTTTTCTTTAAACAACTAGAAAAATTGTGTGGATTCCTTCCTACTAGAGTTGCCTGTGCTGTGTCACAGAATCTTTATTCAGATAGGTGTTTCTTGTGATAATTAAGCCTGCAGTATTTCTGCCAGAGAATGGGAAAAAGGCTTCTCTCTCTTTCATACCAGGAATTTTTGGCTTTCTTGTTTTTCCTCTTAAGTGCCTTTTTTCCCTCCATCTAAGGTAATGAAATCACATTTGCTCCAAGTTCAGGCTCAAGTCCAGGTCATTAGTTCAAGGATTTAAACCAAATCCAACACTGGTTTGTTTTGCTCTCCCAGTGAAGGAGCTGGTTGAAGCACTTAGAGCCACATCAGGCCTTGATTGGTATTAAAAAAAATGAAAAGAAATGTATGAGTCCTCCTCTCCCCTATTCTTCATTCCCCTAGATTAAACTAAAGGAATGAGTCTCAGCCCCTTCCCTCAGGCCTACCAATAGAGGAATGGATTTTAGATACTTGTCAGACTAAAGTTTAGACCACATAAAGTGAAATAACTGGCTAGTCAAGCAAATTAACCAAAATGGAATAGGGAACAAGAAGGGGTTTTTGTTTGTTTATTTATCGATTCAATTATATGGTTGATTCAGGCAGAAATAAGGATTTTATTTGAATGCTCTGGTTACTTTGGCTATGTAGTCTTGAGTATCCACCCTAGTTAAATATATTTGCCCTTTTCTCCCCAAGTCAGAATTCATCCTATATATTGGATTCTGGGGGCTTTCTAAGCTATGGATTATGAATATAACACATGAAATCTGAAAGTATCTTTTAATTTCTTTAAGTTTTGGCCAATGATTTCTTAAATGGGTATATAGTATTAATATATTATATAATGTTATATATTATATAATATATTATTCATTAATATTATCTATATTAATATATAGTATTAATGAGCATTTGTTTTAACTTAGAAATATTTGCTAGTATACTCATCATCTTTGGCTAAATGTATTCAAAGGTTAATTGGTATGCCTATACAAAATTACAAGAAGGAATGCCATGCTGAAAATTTTAATAAAAATTACCCTTATTATTTTTCCCTTTATTGCTAATTCATTTCTTCATAAATATAATAAGCAAATAAATAAATAAAACATCTATTGATTGGTTCCAATTGATATATTATTGTAGGCCCCTAGGTGTCATAGTGAATATAGAGCTGGACTTGGGATTAGGAAGACCTAAATTCAAATTTTGCCTCAGACACTAGTTGTATGTCCCTAGGCAAGTCACTTAACCTCTCCAAGATTTGTTTCCTCTTCTCTAAAAGGGGCATATTAATAATTCCTAACTACAAGGCTATTGAGAGAATCAAGTGAGAAAATATTCGTAAAGCATTTTGCAAACTATAAAGATCTTTATAAATATTCATTAGCATTATTAACTATTTATAAAAAGGCTAGATTTGGAATGAGAAGAAATGAGTTCATATCCCAGCTGAGGGATCTAATAGTTTTGTAGCATTTTGGGGAAGTCACAAACTCTTTGAACACTATTTTACCTGGAAAATGAGGATGTGAACATGCTCATATCTATATACCTCAAAGCATTGTCAAGAAGATAAATAAAATAATATATTTGCAATCTCTTTGAAAAGTGTAAAGTACTGCAGGGATGTAAAATGCTGCATTATAATTTTTTCAACTACTGTAACTCATTCCAACATAAATTTGATGTCTAGTTAGCGTAATCCTTTGATTCTCTTCCTTCTGTGGGGATGGTAGGAGGGAGCAGACATTTAAAAGTCACTAAGTATTGAATGAATCACATGGGGGACAGAAAATTCATTTTCTAGCCCCTACCCACAGCCAATGACAATACTTTCCATGCCAATCCGTCTGAACATTACTGCCAGATTAATTTTCTTAAAGCATTATTTTCATTTCATAACAGCACTTACTTGTAGGGTTGTTGTGATGATGAAATGAGATAATATTTGTAAAGTACTTAGCACAGTGCTTGGTACATAGAAGGCTATCTATAAATGTTTATTTCCTTTCCCCAACCCCATTTTCGATAGATTTTATTGGTTTTTGTTTTTTCTTACCACCAGATATCCCCCCTGTATCCTTCTCACTCCCCCTCCCAGGGAGTCATCCTTTATAACTAAGATTTATTTTAAAGGAAAAAAAGAGGGAGGGGATCAGTAAAAAGAGATGACAATATTGAAAAAAATCTACTATCACGTGTTCTTCAGCCACGCCCCCCCCATCTCTGCAAAGGAGTGGGGGAGTGGAGACTGGGGAGAATATCTTTACATCCCTCTTCTTTGGGACCAGGTCTCTTTTAAAACACAATTATCATTACCTTTCTCAGGAACGTTGATGGGTCTTCAGTACCTGCAGAATAAATATCACAATCGCTCACGTTGGCATTTAAAGATCCCCATAATTTGACCCTTTTCTACCTTTCTAAAACGATCTCCCAGCAGTGTCCTTAATACATAATGTTTTCCCTAAAGTCACACTGATTGACTTAGCCCCAAATACAATATCTACATTCCTACTCCCAAACCTTCGCTTATGCCATTTGTCATTCCCTCCACCTAGAATTACCTTTCCCCTTCCCCTCTTTGTCTTTCTAACTTCAGTATTCAAGATGAGTGCAATTGCTACATCCTTTCATAGCAAGGACATGTCCTTCGTGTCTTTCAAAAGGTTCCAAGAAGAAACCTTCTGTGCCCACTTCAACTCACATTGACCTCTCTTTCCTATGAACTTGTAGCTTTGTATAGTCTGTACTCCTCATTAGATTGTGAGTGAGTTTCTTGAGGACAGGGACTGTCTTTTGTCTCTTTCCTATCCTCAGAACTAAGCACAGTGCTTAGCACTTAGCAGACACTTAATAAATATTGATTGATTGATTTGCAAGTTATTGTCTACTGCCCTGCAATGTCTAATGTATCATTGATTTATGCTGTTATTTAGCTCTTGTACTGGGAATTTCTGACTTGAGAATACTGAACTTAGGAATGACCACCCCTTCTCGCCCCTCCGACCCCACACACACATGCAAACACAGATGACATCACTGGGCTCTGAGTGTACCTTCTGAGTGTGGTTTGTTTTTTTTTTTTTGTTTGTTTGTTTTTTTGGCATAGAGTCCTCACTTGAGGCACCACCAAAGTCTCCCCATATCAAAACAATGTGAGACCTAAAAAAATTGAATGTGTCCTATGAACCTCCTATGTGATCTAGTGACGTTGAGGAAGCAAGGGCACGAGGGCAGGAGGCAGAGGGCTTTTTTAGGGGTGAGGGTCAGGGGGGAATGAAACTATTTTTGAAGTTGTGGGCTCATATATAAAGGAAAAGCAATTTATTGGAGCCAATGTCAACCTGCTTATGAAACAGCCTTCCTTTTCCCAAAAGATCTTCTTTTATTTTGCCTAAAAATTTTCATTTCATTTTGTCTCTATCTTAAAACCCACCAATCATTATCAATATAACATGTGTTAACAATTTATATTGCATTTAAAAATATACATTCTGAAGAGTTAATAGACTATCATACCTTAGTGTGATTTAGTTGAATGTCTTATCTTTCATAGCATCTGAGCAAAATCAACTGTATTGAGGAAAGTGAAAATTTTGTTGTGATATGGGAAATCAGGGCTTTCAATTCAATTCATTGAGCATTAATTAAGTGACTTCTATGTACCAGGCACTGTGCTGTCTCTGAGAATATAAAGACAAAAAAGAAACACCCTGCTTTCAAGGAGATTTCATTCATTTGGGATAGGGTGGAGGATAACATGTATACAGATAATTTAATAATTAATAGAGATAATTAATAATGACTCACACACTGAGTAAGTTTGGTGGGGGAAATAGAGAGGATAGACAGCAGAAGGCATTAAGGAATACCTTAGAAGGTGACTCTTGATCTGAGCTTTGAAGGGAGCTGGTTATTCTAGGCCTACAGGTAGGATGAAAGGATAAAGGATCTAGAGTTTGTTGGGGCCTTACAGGCCATTTAATTAAGCATCCATTAACAAAGCAACTACTCCATTTTTTTTTTTGCACAGCAATGTAGTTAACATTCCACTGGAAAAGTTTGCTTTGTTTATTCCCAACACTGGAATTTTCCCTCAGAATAAGGAAAGAAATAAGGTATTAGAACTCCTAGTAATCTTTCCTACCTCTCCTCCATGCCTGTGATTTTTGCCTGGGCTCTTTAAAAAGACAGTACTGTATATTGACTATTCTATAACAAAGGAAGGAACCTAGGCTCACTTCAGTAGAAATTGCATGCGTATGTACATAAATACACATGTTTTTAAGTGTATGTACGTGAACAATGGAATACTTATACATATTCATATGTATATAGATAATGTAGATATGTATATACACATGCACATATAGCACTTGTTCAGTTCATGTTTGTTGAATCAATTAATATATAGGTAGTCTTATACCCATAGGATTTCAGTGCCAGAGGAAATTTTGATTTATTTTTTTCCTCTTCTCTGTCATAAGGCTGGCTGGAAGTAAGGCAAAAAGGTGAAGAGAATGAATGAAAAATGTAGAGGAGCTAGTCTCCTGTCTGCCTGTTAAGAGTACAGCTGGACTTTGAGGAGAGAATTTACCTCAATATTTTTAAGCCTCATTCTGGTAGCAATCTCTTTTTTTTTTTTTTCTGTTTCTCATTTTTTTTTCCTTTGGTCTGGGAATCAATCAGTCAGACTAGATTAGGGTGCAAAATATTTACCTTGAATATATTATAATGAAGAGTTCTTTTATATCCTGCAATTCAGAAATGAATCAATGATTACCCTTTTAAAATAAATCCATTCTCATTATTGTGAAATTCATATTATTTTGGTAACTCAAGCAGTATGACCTAATTAAAACTTGATATAAAAATTCAGCATGGCATATAGCACTTTACCTGTCCAAAGTAAACATAGACAACACAATTTATTTTACTGGAGCATCCCTTATGCGAAATTACTTGTGAGTACTTCACAACCAATTACAATCCACTGTATATGCAAATTATTACTTTTTCAATTATTTATAAGGTGTTATGAGTGTTCATAGCCCTTTATAGATCACCAAACACAAAAAAGCAAGAGCCCTGAATAAGCAAAACTAAAAGCAGGAAATTTTCATAGGCTTATGGCACGGTTGAGAAACTAAAAACAAGATGGGAAAGAAGCTGGAGACTGGAAGCGGGGGTAATTCAAGATTCAGGTTTTATTATTTTCTTGGGGACAATGTTAGGAATCAGAATCCAGATCTGGCAGATGGAAATAACAATGACAATAAGGACGACAAACAATAATACTCTCCAAATGGGTTAGAACTGAACAGGAATAAATCAGAGAAATATTTAGCATCAGTCAATTTGGGTGGACTGAGATAAGGAGCTTCTATGATAGGGGTTATTAACCTTGTGTGTGTGTGTGTGTGTTATGGACCCCTTTGGAATTCTGCTGAAGTCCATGGACCCCTTCTCAGAATAAAGGTTTTAAATGCATAAAATAGGATTACAAAGGAAACCAGTTCTAATTTTAAATATATATATATATATATATATATATATATACCTATAGATAACCAATTATACATTATATTATTAATATATTATCAATCTTAAATCTATTAGAATTGGTTTCCTTTGTAATTCTATTTATTCATTTAAAACTATTATTCTAAGAAGAGGTTCATAGGCTTCACTAGACTGTCAAAAGAGTGCATGACACAAAAAAGTTAATAACCCCTATATATAAATATGTATGTATGTATGCATATAAAATCATAAAATATTATAACACATATTATCATTTCATATTCAAACAAATGTGTGACATGTATATGTGTGTATATGTATAAAGTTTACAAACTACAATATATGAACCCCTACTCTAAAGGAAGGGGAAATGTATGGTTTGGAGGGTAAAAAATGAAAGGAGAGTATAACAAGATAGATACAGATTTAATCAGAACCAGCTATAAAGTACTATGTAAATGTGGAACAATAATGACTATAGAGGCTGTGGAAAAGGGAGATATCAAAAGACATCACAGTTGACAAGGAAAATTAATGAGGAATGGAAGCAGAAAGATTACAAAAGTAAAAGTATTGAACAAGGCGTTCTTATTCATGGCAATGTAGTCTATTACTTACAAAATGGGATTTGAAGATCATTATAAGGTCATACCTGCCTCAATATTTCTTCCCCAACCAGTCTGCCATGGAACCTTCCACACCTCTCTATAATCTATAAATATCTGTATCTATATAAATATCTATAACCCATAAATTGTTAGCACTCAAATCACTTTTAGAATTTAGGTTACAAATGGAGGGATACTGTCTTCAGATGGCCACTCTTATTCGTGACACTATCTTTTTCCTCCCTGGAAGATTAGCATGAATTAATTTGGTATTATCCAATTGTCACCTTTCAAAGCAGAGAGGAAATAGCCAGAGGGGATGGTATTGCCACCTAGAACCCCTATTGGTCCCTCAAACTTGTCATTACAAAAACATGCTGATTTTAGTAATTTGCACAACAACCTACTTCCTCCTAACTTTCCAGTTTTCTGAGTTAGGAAAGATATGCTTGTCTTAATATATTGAGTCTGAAGAGTTGTAATATAGAAAACAAATAGGTTTTATTTTAATTAGCCTCGGAGGACCAAAAGCACAGTGTAGGCACATAATAATTGTGTTGAATTACTGAGTGATTGAATGGATTCTGGAAATTATAGGGAAACAGATTTTGGTTCATCTTAAGTGGGAAAAAAGTTCCCAATGAGATTGGAGCCAGACTAAAAAAAAAGAACTGTATGTCCCTGGACATAATGACAATCCTGTTATTCTAAGTCTTTCAAGCAGAGGATTCTAGAAATTAAAGCTAAAGGCAAGCTCAGAGATCATCCAGACTCTCTAAAGTTTTCATTTTACAGATTATAACACTGAGGTCACAATACTCTCAAGGTAGAACTTCTAGGACTGTATCCCAAAGATATCATAGAAGTGGGAAAAGGACCCATAGGTACAAAAATATTTATAGCAGCTCTTTTTGTAGTGGCAAAGATTTGGACATCAAGGGGATGCCCATCAGTTGGGGAATGACTAAAAAATAGTGGTATATGAATGTAATGGAATACTATTGTGCTATAAGAAATGAGGAGCAGACAGGCTTCATAATAACGTGGAAAGACATAAACTGATATTGAGTGAGGGGAGCAGAACCAAGAGAACATTGTACAGACACACCATACTAGTGATGACTAACTTTAATAGACTGGGCTCCTCTCAGCAATGCAAGGCTATAAGACACCTCCAAAAGACTCATGATGGAAAGGGTTGTACACATCCAGAGAAAGAATTACGGAGTCTGAAAGCAGACTAAAGCAAACTATTTGCTGTCTCTCTCTTTTGTTTTGTTCCTTTTTTCATGTTGTTCATTCCATTGGTTATAATCCTTTTCAACATGACTAATGTTTAATGTGAATGTATCTGTAGAAGTTATATTGGATTACATGCCACCATGGGAGCTAGGGGAGAGGAGATGGAGAAGGAAAAATTTGGAACTCAAAAGCTTATGGAACTGAATGTTGTAAACTAAAAGTAAATTAATTAATTAATTAACTAAAAAAAAAAAAAACAACTCCCAAGGTAGATCAAGAATCAGAATCCACATTTTCTGACTTCAAGTCTAGTGCTCTTTCCTTTCCTTCCCCATAGGAAGGAAGACTCAAAACTCTGGAACTGACATTATTACAATGTTATTTTAAGTCCTCATTGCCAAGAAAATTGTTTTACAGCCATATGCTTAACATTTTTTAAAAGAATGATGAATTGATTAATACAATATATTTTAGAAACCATACCTCTTCCCCAAACTGAATTTTTTTAAATATCTTTAACAATAGCTCAGAATCAGTCCAAGAAGTACCCACAGGCAGAGATCAGTAATTTTGTTTCTACTCCCTTACCTCCATAACCTGAAGCATTAAAGAGAAAACAAGAAAAGGGCAAATTGCCATCTGTCATTTGCTTAATAAAATGTTTCCAATTTCTTCGCATTTTCTGCATGTTTTCAAGGTAGATTTCCTAGAGTACCTTTAAAAATTTTTCTCCTCCTCCCTATTCCCCAGTCCTCATCTCTTAACAAAACCCACTTTGCAATTTGAATTGCTCAGCCCATGGTAAATCAAGTTTCTATAACTGGCATCACTTCTCTCTTTCTCTCTGCTCTCACCTGCCTATTTCTTAGAAATTTTAATTGGATGCCCTAGCTTTGCCAGGATCTGTCTGTCATCTTCCGAGTCTTTGGCTGGTGGCATTGGCTTTCATCCCCAGTGAAGCACAGGGATAAGCTTTAAGGAATATGAGCATGCAACCTAACCATGGTTTCACAGAACACTATATCGATCATAAAATTAAAGTTTAGGAGCTGAAAAAGATTCTTAGATTTTAGGCTACATTTGAGAAACCTTAAAGTTTTAAAAACAGGTCATCTCCATTTAATATTAGAGGAATACTCTGGAGCCAGACCAAAGGACTATAGAAACATCCAAGACATTGCAAATTGACTTGGCAAGGGGAGATCCTCTAGAGGAGTGAAGAAAACCAGTGAGATGTCGCTCGTGGCAGTAAACACCATATGCTTGACTCAGCATCCGGTGCTAGTGAGGTGACAGAGCCAGAGATACTTACAGATCTGACAAGTAGGGTAATATAGAGTAAATCAAGACATAAACACCTTCTCCTCCTTCCCCAAGGAGTTCCTCAAGACAATGTGTGTGGCACAAAGCCCCACTGAAAACCAGAAGCTTCTGACATTGGAATGGGGTTTTCCATATGGATTCTGAAATGAAGTCTGGGATGTTACTAAAGCAAAGGTTGGATTTAAATTAATTACAAACTCAGTAGAGGAAGGTTTTTACAAGGTTTCTGAATAAATTGAGATTCATTTCTATTCTTGAGAAAAGACAAGAATGAGAGAAAAGAGGAAGGACAATTGCATGGAGCCCAGCATTGCCAGTAATTTAGAGGGTATAATATGAACTAAAAATGCATCATTGAGGACTAGTTAAAATGTCCATTGAAATAGACAACTGTATCTTAGAGAACTGGAGGAAAATAATAAAAAGAAGAAAAATGTTCCACTGAATCCCTAGTTCTAGAAAATAATTTTTAAAGAGTCTATGAGTTCCAAAAGAGTAGCAAGATTGGAGCTTCATGAGAATATTGATGAAGTAAAAGAGTTTAAGAAAATCCAACTTAAATCATACAGGTTCTAATTTAAACAAACATATGGTGATATTCTCAATCAATCAACAAGCATTTATTACATCAAGCACTGTGTCAGACACTGCATTAAATACATGAAAATGAAAAAAAAAATAGTTCTTGCCCTTAGGAAGCTCACAAGTCTACATTGGTAATAGAGGATTGTAGACAATATTTATGACTATATGGTAATGCTGAAACAAAGGTAAAGACTAGTTTTTGCACCTGAGGATCATAGACATCTAGAAAATAAACAATAAAAGTCCATGTGTAAATAAATTGTACTTACTTTAGTAAGGTGATTATTTTACTTCGTCTATTTAAAAAAAAAAACATAAAGAAGATTCAAAGAACCAAATTGAAATCTGGGAACAAGAAACTATCATATATACAACTTTCATATATATAATATGGCATATACTGATATATTAATACTAATTAATATAGTAAGAATATAATGTATTAATTGATATGTACGATATATTTAACAAATAAACATAAGTTCAACAATGCTGCTTTTTAGTAGGAGAAGAAAAGAGGGAGAAAAAAAGAAACAAGAGAAAAAAAGGAAGAAAAGGAGAAAAAAAGAAGGGAAGATACATATAGAAGTAGTAATAATAACACCATTTATCTAGTACATTAAGCTTGGCAAAGTATTTTATAAATATTATTTCTTTTGGTCCTCACAACAACTCTTCAGAGAGATAATCATACAGATGAAAAGAGAAATACACAGAGAAGGAAGAAGGGGAGCTTAAGAGGGAAAGGGACATCGATCTACAGGCCCTGAAGTTGTACTCGGCCATTATTATTCGAAAGTTATTGCTCACTGGGGCTGTGAGTTTTAAACGTCATCAACTTTTATTGCTATCCTTTAAAAAGTATCCGAGTTTGGCACCTTGAAGCCATCACTAATTCTCTACCTCTTCACCTCCAGATCCAATCAGGCCAGTCTTATATATTTCACAGTCTTTCAGAGGTAGCTAAGTGGATAGTGGATAGAGCACTAGACTTGGAATCAGAAGATCCTGAATATAAATCTGGCCTCAAACACTAGCTATGTGACCTTGGCCAAGTCACTGAACCTCTGCCTACCTCAATTTCTTCATTTTGGCATCAGAATAACAAATACCACCCAGAGTTGTTGGGACGATTAAATGAGATATTTGTAAAGTGCTTTGCAAAGCCGTAAGTATTCTATGAACATGGTCTATTATTGTTGTTATTTGATTCTACCTTATGATGTCACTTCAGACCTTTATCACCTTATATTTATACTATTACAATAGTCATGTAAATCTTCATTTATAAACCCTGTCTCTCTTGATTTCCAATAATTCTGCACCCTAGATTTTTTTGGGAGGAGTGATGGACCCAACCTATGATGTCATGAATACAGGGTATTCCAATAAGGATTTCCCTTTTACCAATGGAGATTAGCACCATTTTGAAATTCCTAGTTTTAGGGAGTTGCCTAAAGGGAAAATCAATCTCCCTAAAACCCTTCTTTAATATTTGTTGTTGTTGAATTCAATTAAATTTGATCATGTGACTTTCTGGCTTAAAGCTCTATAGTAAGAAGTTTTTTTTTATTATTTACAACCAACTAATAAACATTTATTAAGGACTTACTATGTACCTGGAACTATTCTCAGTGACAGAGCTACAAAGGCAAAGCTGAAATAGTCCCTGTCTCCTAGGACTTTATACTCTAATAGAAGAGACATTCCTATATAGGTATATATAAGATAGAAGCAAAGCAGATAGAAGGCAACAAGAAATTGTTTCTGTAGAATTTGGCTCTTGGGCTGGGTTTTGAAGGAACCTTGGCGTTCTGAGAGATATTTTGAAGAGTGAAAGCAATCTGGGCAACCAAGGCAAAGATAGAATACAGCCCATGACCCTTAACATGGTGTTCAAAGCCTTCCACAAATTTGGTCCCTCCCTATTTTTCTCCCATCAGCTCCTGTACAAGCTTACCTCTCCATTAACACCAATCTATTTGTTACCCACTTTGCACTTTCTGATCTCTGATCCACTTAGAATGTCAATTCATGGGGCAGCTAAGTGGTGCAGTGAATAGAACATCTGTCCTAGAGTCAGGAGCATCTGGGTTCAAAGCTGGCCTTAGACACTTGGCATGCTTACTAGCTGTGTGACCTTGGGCAAGCCACTTAACCCTAATTACCTTGCCTTCCCCCTCCTCTCAAAAAAAAAAAAAGGAATGTCAATCCATGATGCCTCTTCTTATAGACATCCAACCATTTAAAACTCAGTTCCTCATTTTAGGGAATTGAAATAAATGGCAGATATGATGCTTGTGCCACCATCAGTCATTCTTAAAAGACTAAGGATAAAAAGAGCTTTTTTTGCTTGCCATAATATACTGTTGACTCATATCAAATTTACATTTCACTACAACCCTCTGATCTGTCTGAGAAAAACATTTGTCTAGCCACACCATCCCCATCTTGTATTTCTGAAATTGAATTGTTTGAACCCGAATATAAGGTTTTATCTAGGAATGAACAAAACATTTAGCCAAGTGCCCTGTGCTATTCTCATGTATAATATAGAAATGTGGGCTAGGAGGTAGTAGCCAACAGAACTGGCTCAACACAAAGTATTTCCTGTATGAGACAGGTCAGACAGTTTGGGGTGATTACAGACTTGTTCCAGGAGCCTCTGCAATGTCTCAGAGCTCAGTGCCATCAGTCTAGTGCCAATAAGAGCACCTGGAGGAGCCCCCACTAATACAATGAATCCCTTTGCAACCCTAGGATTTCACCCTAGATCTGCTCCATCAAAGTGTTGAATACCTTGCAAACAAACTCCTTGTTTTCTGCCTTGCATAGAATTTATTGTCAGAAGATCACCAAAAAGGGTAATTTCATTTATCATTATATTTGGTCATTTTCTTCCCTCCAGTGCTTCCACATCTATGTTGGGATGACTTCACTGCTCTCTTAACCTTAAAGTTTCCTAAGTGCCTAGGGCCTTTTCCCTCCTCTCAATATCTTTCTACCACACCCTCCTCATCTAATGAGAGGCCTCTATTGTGGTGACAGGTTCAGGTTGAGTGGGCTTTATTCTCCTCTCAATTGTGCTTTTCATTGTATTGACTTTGCCACCATTTCATAACATGGGTATCCTTTATTCCCCAGTCCACTATTTTCAAGGTTCCTTCTGTATGTTGGTTTCCCCTATTAGAAGCTAATTTCCTGGGGGGTGGGGGGGCGGAGCCAAGATGGCAGAGTAGAAACTGCTCGTCCAAGCCACTCTGCCCCCAGATTACCTCCAAACTATGTAAAAGGGGACTCTGAACAACTTCTGAAGCCCCAGCACCCACAGAACGACACAGAGAAGCTAACCTCCCACCGAGGACATCCCAGCAGCCCTGCAGGAAGGCGCAGTGCAAGGGGAGCCTGAGTCGCGATATTAGCCCCAGGGCAGCAGGGCCAGTAGCTGGCTGGAGGGACCCCAGAACACCAGCAGCTGTGGAAATTCCAGAATTATCAATATAGACATGCCTAGGACAAAGTGAGAGGTTAGTGCCCTATGGACCTTGGGACCAGTATTTGTGGAATGCATCAGCTTCCTCCCCTAGGAACTAGAAGCAGCTGAGGAGACACACCATTTTGTAGTTTTCAGAGGCAGCTCCAGCTCCTGGCCTGCAAATTGTAGGGAGATCCAGCAATCAGTCTTGGGGGATAATCGATCTTGCTTTAACCTCCCTGGATCTGGATTGTGATCTGGGGTGGAGGTCATGGGTGGGTTTCCAGCTTACAAGAAACGGAAGTTGTCCCCCACACGTTCAGGACAAAAATTCCCCTGTCTGGTGGCAGAACCATAGTGTGGCAACAAGCCCAAAAGTCAAGTAATTAAGTGGCAACATGCCAAGGCAAAGGAAACAAATTAAACAGAAAAATGCAATGTTAGACTCCTGTAGCAGCAAGCACCCCAATATCCCCAGGGTAGCTGCCAATATAGGTTCTTAGATCTGCTTTTCAAAGGGAAAGCAACTCAAAATGGGTTAACAAGCTTACTTTAATTAAACAAACATACATTACCTAGTTCAGGGGAAAAAGGTCAGCACCCTGAACTTCAGAGTTACAGAACTTACAGATCAGACAGGCTTCCAAACTGTCCCAACATTACATGCATCAATACCAAATCACAGTTACCAGAGAGGGAAGCATCAACATCTGGGTTTTCAAAGCCGGGGGCTCTCAACAACGGCTTCCCAGAGTCTCATCTGGTCAAATCACACAACACTTCTCAAAGTGAGCCCCAAAGCAAAGCCTCTCATCAGAGTTTATATAGCCTTCTCCTGGCTCAGAGAATGTAACAACCTCCTTGACCCACTGCCCAATCACAAAAGTATCAAGGTTGGGCTTCCCTGAAAAACAAGCCTCCCACCACAGGCTCCAGGCGCACCTAAGCTAGGGGCAGGGAAGATCTTTAAATCTGCATTTCCATTACATTCGGCCCCAAGATCTTTCATGCCCATAGCATACACAATTTACATTTGAATTAGCACTAAAACATTTCTTAGGTCACATTTTCCAGGTACATAAGAAAATCACAATATAATCTCAAAATACAATAGTCCAAGTCTTCCACTCATGGGGCAAATGTTAACTCAGTCCACTTATCAGTAAAATCAAAAAATAGTCACTCTTAAGTTAACTCAATCAGTTACATAAGTTTTCAAAGTACAAGTCTTCCACTCATGGGGCAAGTCTTGATTAACTCAATTAGTCTCTTATCTGTAACAATATCTCAAAGTACAATCAGTAGCTTATTCAGTAAAGTCTTCCTAAGTATGCCTATAGCATAGACAGTTTACATTTCAATTATCACTAACCATCCCTTAAATCATATTTTCAAGGTACATCTAAAGTTACCAAAGTGGCCACTGGGTCTTAAACAAAGTACATTGCATTTTCACATCAATTCACAAAATACAAAGCATTATCACATAAAGTTCTCTTGGGAGGAGGGGGGGTGTCCTTCCCACAACACTGCTCCAGCCCCTGCTTCCAAGTCCAGAGAGGGAGCTGGGCAACAAAACCAAAGTGGGGTCCTTGGGGTCCATGGCACTTCACCCCACCCACCAGTCACAAGTCCATCCTCCCCCGGGTCCCAAACTGTGGGATGCAACAAGGAAACACATTCAGTGCCCCTGCTTTGCCACACAGTCCTTATCTTGTCCTGTGGCTGAACTCCAAACTCCTGGGTTCCTTCTCCTCCAGCAGAAGGCAGCAGCTCCAGGCTTCTCCACAGGTCTCCATGTAGGCAGCTCACCATTCCTGCTCTCAGCTCAGTGAAGTCAGCATGCAGGTCGTTCTCTCCTGCTCCATGGCTCCACAGAATCACAGCTACCACAACTGGGAAACAAACAATTATCCCAGCCCCCATACTTTCCTTTTACTCAGCAGATCCCATCCTCGTCGCCATTTTGTAGCAGCAAGCACCCCAATATCCCCAGGGTGACTGCCAACACAGGTTCTTAGATCTGCTTTTCAAAAGGAAAGCAACTCAAAATGGGTTAACAAGCTTACTTTAATCAAACAAACACACATTACCTAGTTCAGGGGAAAAAGGTCAGCACCCCGAACTTCAGAGTTACAGAACTTACAGATCAGACAGGCTTCCAAACTGTCCAAACATTATATCAATACCAAATCACAGTTACCAGAGAGGGAAGCATCAACATCTGGGTTTTCAAAGCCGGGGGGCTCTCAACAACGGCTTCCCAGAGTCTCATCTGGTCAAATCACACAACACTTCTCAAAGTGACCCCCAAAGCAAAGCCTCTCCTCAGGGCTTATATAGCCTTCTCTTGGCTCAGAGAATGTAACAACCTCCTTGACCCACTGCCCAATCACAAAAGTATCAAGGTTGGGCTTCCCTGAAAAACAAGCCTCCCACCACAGGCTCCAGGCGCACCTAAGCTAGGGGCAGGGAAGATCTTTAAATCTGCATTTCCATTACAACTCCTATTTGGGGGGGGGGGGCAAAGAGGATCCAAGATTAGAGCAGGAAGGGGACTGTGAGGTCAGAAGTCCTGCTCCAAAAGCCCCAGGGGAAAACATGAGCAGGTTGTAGGCCATAGAGGACCTTAAAAAGGACTTTAAAAATCAAATAAGAGAAGTGGAGGAATAATTGGGAAGAGAAATGAAAAGGATGCAGGAAAAGTATGAAATGAGGGTCAACAGCCTGACTGAGGAAAACAACACCTTAAAAAATAGACTAACTCAAATGGCAAAGGAGGCCCAAAAGGTCAATGAGGAGAAGAATGCCTTAAAAAGTCGAATTTGCCAGATGGAAAAAGAATCTCAAATGTTCACTGAGGAGATTCATTCCTTCAGAGTTAGACTGGAGCAAATGGAAGCTAATGACTTTATGAGAAATCAAGATGCTGTTAAGCAGATCGAAACAAATGAAAGATTAGAAGGCAATGTGAAATATCTCATGGGAAAAACCACTGACCTGGAAAATAGATCCAGGAGAGACAATTTAAAAATTATTGGACTACCTGAAAGCCATGATCAAAGAAAGAACCTAGAAATCACCCTTCAAGAAAGTCTCAAGGAAAATTGCCCTGATATTTTAGATCCAGAGGGCAAAATAGAGGTTGAAAGAATCCACAGATCACCTCCTAAAAAAGATCCCCAAAAGAGAACTCCCCGGAATATTATAGCCAGGTTCCAGAATCCCCACATCAAGGAGAAACTACAAGTAGCCAGGAAGAAACAATTTCAATATTGTGGAAACACAATCAGAATAGCCCAGGACCTGGCAGCTTCTACCCTGAGGGATGGAAGGGCATGGAATATGATATTCCAGAGGGCAAAAGAACTGGGAATGAACCCACAGGTCACCTACCCAGCAAAACTGAGTATTTTGTTTCAGGGGAAAATATGGTCATTCAGTGGAATAGAGGGCTTTCAAGCATTCTTGAGGGAAAAACTAGAATTGAATAGAAAATTTGACATCCAGACGCAAGACAATTTGACATCCAAGAAGCAAGAGATGCCTGAGAAGGTAATCAGGGAAAAGAAATCAAAAGGAACTTATTAAAGTTGAACTATTTACATTCCTATATGGAAAAACAATAATTGTGACTGATGAAATCTTTCTCAGTATGAAAATAATGGAAGAAGGGTGTGTGGTCATATGAATACATATGTGAATGTGTGTATATGTGTTTACAGTTATACATGGATAGAGGGCATAGGGTGAATTTGTTGGGAAGGGAGGATACTCAAGGGATGAAATTATGAGGTGAGAGAGGAAAGTGGCAAGAGGAGATGGGGAAAGACATGGTAGGGCAAACTATCTCATGTAGAAGAAGCAAGGGGAAGTGGTTACAAGGGAGGGGAAGAATAGGAAGGCAAAAAGGCAAAACCACATTCTCATTGAATTTGATTCAGGGAGAGAATGACATACATACTAAATGGGATATCTCAACCTGCAGCAGAATAGGGGGAAGGGGGATAAGAGAAGGGATGATGGATGGGAGGGCATCCTTGGGGGGAGGGGAGGTTGGAAGTACCCACTATAGAAGAGGGACAGGATCAAGTAGGGAATGGACCAGGTGGGGGGTGGGATGAGTGGGAGGGAATTATAAGCAGCCTTGTGCAATATATCTACCATGGTAATGTTTTGCATAGCTAGACATGTACAACATATACTGAATTATTTATCTTCCCAGAGGGAATGGGTGACAAGGGACAAAGGGAATGGATCTGAAATTCGAAGTTTTAAAATTAAATGTTTCAAATATGTATAAATACTATTATTAATACTATTTTTCATGTAATTGGGAGATAAGATGTGCAGGCATTGGGACACAAAGATTCACCTTCCTCTAATGGAAAAGTCGAAGGGGGTATGGGAGAAGATATGGGAGAGACCAGATTGGAGGAAGCGATATCTTGTGGGACTGTTATTCTGGGAGGATGGATAGGGGAAAAACGGGGGGGGGGGGGGGGAATAATTGTAACTCAAAATCTGGCAGAAATGAATGATGTAAAACAGAAGTTAATAAAGCATTTGTAAAAGAGAAAAAAAATAAATGTTAGCTGGTTTATTGAAAAAAAAAAGAAGCTAAGTTCCTTGAGGCCAGAACTCTTTCATTTTGCTCATATATATATATATATATATCCCTCCGTTTTAGCACAGTGCCTGGTACATAGTAAGAATTTGATAAATCCGGGGCGGCTAGGTGGCGCAGTGAATAGAGCGCCGGCCCTGGAATCAGAAGGACCTGAGTTCGGAGCCGGCCTCAGACACTTAATCCACACAAACAAAAACCTAGCCGTGTAACCTTGGGCAAGTTACTTAACCCCAATTGCCCTAAAGGGGCGGCTAGGTGGCGCAGTGAGTAAGAGCGCCGGCCTCGGAGTTTGGATGACCCGAGATTAGATCCGGCCTCAGAAAATGAGCACCCACGCATAAATAATAATGACTAGCCGTGTAACCTTGAGCAAGTTACTTAACCCCAATTGCTTTAAAAAAAAAAAAAAAGAATTTGATAAATCCTTGTTTGTTTACTTGTTATGCTATCCAAGGAACCCATCTCATCTAACCAGTACTTGATGAAGAACCCCTTCTTTTGACAAATAATTACCTATTCTTCACCTGAGATCTTATACTGGGAGAGAACTCATTTTCAATGCTGGGTTTGTGTAGCGGCAAGCACCCCAATATCCCCAGGGTAGCTGCCAACACAGGTTCTTGGATCTGCTTTTGTAAAGGAAAGCAACTCAAAATCAGTTAACAAGCTTACTTTAATCAAACAAACACACATTACCTAGTTCAGGGGAAAAAGGTCAGCACCCCAAACTTCAGAGTTACAGAACTTCAGAGTTACAGACAGGCTTCCAAACTGTCCCAACATTATATACATCAATACCAAATCACAGTTACCAGAGAGGGAAGCATCAACATCTGGGTTTTCAAAGCCGGGGGGCTCTCAACAACGGCTTCCCAGAGTCTCACCTGGTCAAGTCACACAACACTTCTGAAAGTGAGCCCCAAAGCAAAGCCTCTCCTCAGGGCTTATATAGCCTTCTCTTGGCTCAGAGAATGTAACAACCTCCTTGACCCACTGCCCAATCACAAAGTATCAAGGTGTGGGCTTTCCTGAAAAACAAGCCTCCCACCACAGGCTCCAGGTGCACTTAAGCTAGGGGCAGGGAAGATCTTTGAATTTGCATTTCCATTACAGTTTGAAATTAGAGGACTTGTGCTTAAAAACCAGCCCCCGCCCCCCGTTTATTTCCTAAGAGACTGTGACCATGTCACTTCTCTTGCCACAGCTTCTCCATCTGTCAAATCATGGGGGTGGGCTACATGGCTTCTGATGTCTGGTCTATATTTAAGATAGTTCTACATGCTCAGAAGTGTTTGTTTTCATGAATCTAAAATCTGCCTCTACAACTTCCACATGTTTCTCCTGGTTCTACTGTCTGTGCACAAATAGAACAAATTTAATTTCTCCTCCGTAAGACAGCCCTTCAAAAACTTGAGGAGAGCTATCATGTCTGCCTAAGGCTGCCTTCCTTTAATCGATCCATGTATAGCATGTTTTCTAGCTTCTTTGATCAGATCCCCACTGATCTGTGCCTGATTCTGTACTGTTTAACATTCTTATGGATAACTAAAACAAAATCACTCTCAATGGACTTGGATGGCCTGTCAATCAAATGTAAAGATGACACACACCTGGAGGCATAACTAATAAAATGAATGGCAGAGTTAGGATTGATATAGATATACATAAGCTAAACTACAGGGTCGAATTAAATATGATAAAATTTAATAGGAATATGTAAGACTTTACATAGGTTCAAAAGTCACCTTGACCAGAATTAACTGGGAAAGATAAGACTAGATAGAATTTTAGAAAGAGACAGAAGCTGATGACTTGGACAGAATAGTAATAGTAACAGTAATGATAATGATGTAACTAACATTTATATACTGTTTACTATGTACCAGGTACTTGCTAAACACTTTATAATTATTATTTCATTTGATCCTCACAACAACCCTGGGAGATATGTGCTATTATTATCTTTATTTTACAGATAAAAGAAACTGTGACAAAACAAGGTTAAATGACTTGCCCAGGGTGATATAGCTAATAAGTGTCTGAGGTTAAATTTGAACTAAGGTCTTCCTGACTTTGGGCCCAAGACTATCCACTATAACATCTGGGATAAAAGAGAAGAGTTAAAGAAATAGATCCCAAACCTAACATGAAGTTATGATGGTGTCATAATGGGAGACATCAAATATCCACATATAATTGAAGCTTTCAGCCAAAAGAAAAATGCCTGGAAAAATTCTTGACTGTTTCAGTTATTTTCTCTCTCTCTCTCTCTTTTTTTTTTGCTTTTTGGAGGGCAATTGGGGTCAAGTTACTTGCCCATGTCAAGTTCACACGGCTAGTAAATGTTAACTCAGATTCTCCTGACTCCAGGGCTGGTGCTCTATTCACTGTACCACCTAGCCACCCCTGATAATTTATTTCTTCTGTAGATGTAGGAAGTAACTATGGAAATGATTCTTCTAGATTTGCTTTTGACCAACATCATTGCTGAGGTTGAAATTATGAGATCCTTGGGAGAAAATGACCAACCTATGTTAGAATTTATGGTACATGAATGGAAATAGTCTAACATTTATCCTAGATTTGAAGGAGAGTAGATTTCAAAAGTTAAAAGAAAGGGTAGGTAAGATTTTGTGGACTGATGTTCTACTGGGGATGTTCAGGAAAGTTGGAAATAACTTAAGAAAAAAATGTTCACAACACACACACACACACACACACACACACACACACACACACACACATGATTCCAGTTAGGAAGAAAAAGGGAGAATCTATGTAGACTAGTAATAATTGATCAATTTGGGGGCAGCTAGGTGGCACAGTGAATAGAGAACCAGCCCTGAAGTTAGGAAGACCTGAGTTCAAATCCGACCTTAGAGACTTGATACTTACCTAGCTGTGTGACCTTGGTCAAGTTGATTAACCCCAACTGCCTTGCCTTCCTCCTTCAAAAAAAAAAACAAAACAATTGACCAATTTGGATTTTTTATAATCACATATAGAAAGTAAAACAAGGGTAGGTAATGAAGGATGAAGAGGGGTTTAAATCCTGTTTTTACTATTATAACTTATTTGGCCATTTATAAGCTACATGACATTGGTCAGGAAGATAACAAGAATTTATTAAACACCTACTATGAGCTAGGCATTGCTAAACTCTTTACAAATATTACCTCATTGTATCCTTGCAATAACCCTGGCAAGTAGGTGCTCTTATTATCCTCTTTATACAGTTGAAGAAACTGAGGCAGAGAAAGGTTAAGGGTCTTTGCCTTGGGTCACCACAGCTCATATGCATGAGTGTCTCAGGCTGGATTTGAAGTCAAGTCCTTCTGATTCTATCCACTGTGCCACCTAACAAAAACTAGATGCTACTGCTCATTGGACTATGTGACCTCAAAGATCCGTTCTATTTCAAAATACGTGATCACTTTTTTTCACAACAACCTTGTAAGGTAAGCATTAATGATTTTATCAGTGTTTTACAGCTGAAGAAATTGAGACTTAGAGAAATTAAGTGACCTGCTAATTTATGTTTGTTTAAGCCTATACTTGGACCCAAGCCGTTGGATTCCAAGGTTAGGATTCTTTTCACTATTTGCCATATTGCTTTTTAAGATAAATAATAATGAAAAGAAACTATATTCTTTTATCTATAAACTCTGTCATGAGTGCTAAATTTAAAGACATTTTAAAGTACATCTGTTTTAAAAAAATCACATGGGACCCCTTTTAAATCATGACTTTCAATTCAGACCTTTCTACTTATCTCCACTGCATTCCATTTGCAATTTCACATTATAATTTCTCTATGCCAAAGCAATAGGAAAATCTATATTTTTCCATTGTATCATTTTAGTATTCATGTTAATGTTATAATATAAAAATCCTACTTTAATAAGAACATCCATAGCATAAATACCCTATAATAAGACGTTTTAATTTCAGTAGCAAAAATTTGTACTCCTGGAACACTCTAACATGATAGATAAGAGCTCCCAAATTGGGTTTTTAAAGCCACCTCTGTACTACATTAGCAAAAATAAATATTAACTTGTGAAATATATGATGGAAAATCTTTAGTACAGTACCAAAAATTAATTCAAAAGGGGATATTGATCCTTAAGGTACCTAAAATAAAATGTACTAGGCAATTTCTAAGTGTCTTCATAGCAGTAACCCTGTACATTTCATACAATTTGGTTCATTACAGAGAAAAAGAAGACTTGTTACAAAGCTAAGATCCTAAACAATAGCCAGGCAACTTCATGATTTGTGTAGGAAATTGCATTCTATTTTAGTTTCCATCACTAATGCCCTGGAAATTTCATGCATAGTATGGTATTCAGAGACGGAAAGTGCATTACTTTTAATGACTCTCAAGTTCAAGTTACCACGCTCTCCCTTAAAAGGGGTGAGGACTTGGGAAGGAGGGAAGAGAGTATGCATTTCACTGCTACTACTGAATGAGTGAGTAAATTCCCATAAAATGTGCTATCAATTATTATAGGCGTATTTGAAAGAAATAGATAGTTGAAAGGGAATTTGGCCTCTTAAACTTAAATGTAGAGATAAAGAATTCTTGCCCTTTCAGGAAATATGCAGTTTGAAGGTGAAAGGTC
This sequence comes from Gymnobelideus leadbeateri, assembly GCA_011680675.1. Taxonomy (NCBI): domain Eukaryota; kingdom Metazoa; phylum Chordata; class Mammalia; order Diprotodontia; family Petauridae; genus Gymnobelideus; species Gymnobelideus leadbeateri. The sequence continues at coordinate 109,563 of WOXC01004255.1, read as the reverse complement.
TAAGAGGAATGTGACACTGATATCCAATTAGCACTGTCCAAAATGATGGTTCTCCATAACTCCTCAGAAGTTATATTTGATGGACTTTGTCTCCTCATAGCACATCAAAAGCCATCCTTTTAGTTCTAAGCAGGGAAGTTAAATACACAAAATTGTCTATATAAGATTATAGGTGACTTCAAGGGGCCTACAAATTCCTAAATGCAGGTAACCCAATACAATTATTTCTTGATCTTTGTGATAAATATGCAACCGTCAAATTGCACATATATTACAACTTTGTAAATTATATCCTACTTTAAATGTATCAGGAAAGTTATTTGTTTAAAAGAATCCTAATGATGATTTCCTAATTTTAAAAATTCCTTAATTTAAAAGAATTTTATTATAATGCCAACAATTGCCCCATAACTATTCGGAAGTTTTGTTGTTTATTTTTTTTTTATTTTATTTTCTAAAATGATGAAGAAACTTGCATTTGCACAACACTTAAAGAAATCACAAATATTTTATTCATAACAACTCTCAGGTAGGTAATTGTAAGAGCTGACATTTCTGTATAACTTCAATGGTTCTATTTTATATCTAAAGAAAGAAACCTATAACTCAAAAAGGTAAAGTGACTTTTCCACAGTCACACTGACAGCACTTAAGAGAACTGACTCAGGTTTTACAGTTCAGTCCAACTAATTTATTCATTGTCCCTCAAAAATGCTTTCTTCATTTTCCCCTTTGAACCCTCCTCAGCTTACTGTTCCTGCCTGGAATGTCCTTTGAATTATTCTTTTCCTTCTAATTCCTTCTTTTTTTTTTTTATTCCTAGGGACTGATCAAGTCCTACAACTTCCATGAAATCTTCTCCAGTCTTCAGGTTTAGTTCAATTCAATTAATATTGTACTTGCTACTGTGTATGTGCATATGTTCCCATATGTACCTGTATGTATACCATAAAGGTGTGTGCATATATGTATACATGCATGCATACATATATAGTCACTACATGTTAAGTAAATTGAGTTGGATTTGAGAGTTGAAAAATACTCTATTGCATATAAAGGATACAGTGTCAGTACAGCATAGTGTGTATGGAGTTAACTTAGAGTCAAGAACACCTGGGTTCAAGTCCTGTCTCTGACATATCCTGGCTGGATGACATTGGGCAAGTCACTTACCTTCTGTGCCTTGTGCAACAATCTAAGATGTTCTATGCAGCAAAGTTGCTGATTTGCATTGGTAGAGGGAATTTAGTTTCTGGGAAATGCCTACAAGTATTAAATCACAGGTTTGTATCTCTATACACAGGCCCGGAGCAAGAAAAAATTATATCAGTACATATATATATTTCATATGTCTATATCTCTCTCTGTCTCTAGCCCTATTGTATCTATCAATACCTACACCAATAAGTTACATCTATGCCTATATCAATGCTTCTGGGTCAGGTAGGTGACCCAGTGGCTAGAGTGCTTGGCATGGAATCCGGAAGACTCAACTTATGAAGTCCAAATCTGGCCCCAAAGGCTTACTAGCTGTGTGACCCTGAGCAAGTCACTTAACCCCATTTCCTCAGTTTCCTCATCTGTAAAACAAGCTAGAGAAGGAAATGAAAAACTACTTCAATATGTTTTCCAAGAAAATCCCCAATGGGGTCATGAAGTGACTAAAAAACAACTGAACAACAAATATTTATACTCATAACAAAATCAATAGCAATACCTATTTTATCTATGTCTACATTTATATCTATCTCATCTATGTCTATGTCTATATCTATGCCCATACATATGCATATGCAGATATTATATATGTATACACTTGTACATATACTTCCTGTTCCTATAATTTATACATTATACACACTGATATCTGTATTACATATATGTATATGTACATAGGCCATGTAACCTTACATCATTATGTGTAAATAGGCATGAGTGTGTGTGTGCGCGTGTATGTATGCATGTATGTATTTGTGGAGGCAAAGAAATTTGCATGTGTCCCACAGCCTATGCTTTAACCATATTGGAAGACTCCTAATGAAGAAACTATCTATAACATTACAACTTGCCTTTAAAACCCTTAAAGGAAGGAACGATTTCATTTTGCTATTTCTATCTGCTGGTTCTATAACAGTGCCTGCTACATAGGAGTTGTTTACCTGGGGATTTGTTGTATGAAGTTCACACCCAGAATTTCCCAGGGCAATGATAGGCTCAGGAACATTGTATAGGTACTAAGAGTCCAAGGCAGAACTGGAATCTTGGTCTCCTTGATTCTCTAGCCACTCATCAGAGCATGCATTTAAAATGAATGACTGCATATTCATGAATACACATTCTTTCCTCTTCCCACCCCATTTCTGTATCTCTGCAAGTCTCTGCTTGACCTAGTGGACAAAGGGCATTAGGCAGACTTGTGGCCTCACTACTGAAGTAATTGTCCTTAAGCAAAGACCTAACTGGGTGACTTCCCTACTTCATCAACTACAGGGTCTTCTTATTGCCTCTGGGATAAAATATAAATGCCTCTGTTTAGCTTTTAATGTCCTTCACAACCCATGGTTTCAACCCATCTTTCCAGCCTCTTTGGCTGTGCCTTACTTTCCCTGCCATGCTCTAAAATACAACCAAATTGTCCTTCTAGCTGTTCCTCTCATACAGCATTCATCTTCTGTGTCTGTCCCTTTGTACTGGGTTTTGTCATCCCATGTGTCCAGAATAAACTTCCCCTTACCTCCATCTCATAGAGCCCCTTTCCTTTAAGATTCAGGTTAAGTACCATCTTCTGACTGAATCCCTACCTGAACCCTCCAAAACCACCTTGCAGTTAACTGTTTTGCATGCATGTGTGTTTATTAACTCTATTATGCTCTACATACTAATACGCCTACCTTTTATTTTCCCCGTTAGAATGTAAGTTCCTTGCCATTAGGGAATGTTTAGTTCATTGTACTTATATTCCCAGCACCTAGCACAGTGTCTGATACATAGCCAGTATTTACAAAAGCCTCTTGGTTGCCTGATAACAGGAAAAGTTCTGGGCTTAGAATCAGGAGGACTTACTTTCAAATCCTGATTTCTGTTATTTAATAGCTATGAGACGTTTGATACTTACCTAGGAATTATCATCATGCATTTGTGTATAAGCCTGGTACTATATTAGTATGATATAAGCCCTGCCCTCAAGGAGCTGCTTTTCTAATGAGAGGAAGCCCACTTACAAAAATAATCATACCACAAAGGAGAGAGAGAGAGAAAGTTCTATGAGAAAGTTGAGGGGGCATAAATTTTAACAATCATGTCTCCAGGAATAAAAGAATTATAGAGAGAACAAATTTCTGAGTTTAATCTGCATTATAACTCTTTTCTTGGATCACTTCCTTAAGTCTAGAGTCCCCAGGTTGGGGAACCTGCAGCCTGGATGCCACATGTGACCTTCTATGTCTTCAAGTGCAGCCCTTTGAATCCATTCAGTCAAAGGGCCATGCTTGAGGACCTAGAGGGCTACATATGGCCTCCAGGCTGCAGGTTCCACAACCCATGTCTAGACCATTAAGAAAACAATAAATCAAGTCCTGATTGTATTATTTTCTGATTTGCAAGGCCTAAAATTAACTCACCCTGACTTCAGCTCACACTTAAATTTTAACAAGAGCTTCCAGGAATTGAAACTTGCGTGAGCACACTCCTGGGATATCATTTTCATCTAGGGGTTTCTGGGGGGGGCTTAATAAAATTCTTTAGCGAAGAGGAATGGAGGGGGGAGAGGAGCAGGGAATGGATAACCTGTTTGAGGCCTGCTGAGTGGCGTGAGCAAAATCAGAGTTGGGAGACACCTAGAAGAAACAACATCAGAGAGTTTTGCTGAAATATAGATTACATGCAGATTGAATAGTAGCCAGGATAGAGGCTCAGCAATTATTTATGAATTACCTACTATGTGTCGGGCAATGAACTAATTGCTGAGGATACAAAGAAAGGAAAATAACAAACCAAAACCAAAAAAACAAATAAATACACAAAACACAGTCACCGCTCTCAGGGAGCTCTACAGGAGGGAGACAACATGAAAACAACTATATACTAACAAGCTATGGAAAAGATGAACTGGAGATAATCTCAGAGGAAAGGCCTTAAAATTAAGGAGGACTGGGAAAGACCTCTTTGCAGAAAGTAGGACTTTAGCCAAGATTTAAAGGAAACCAGGGAAGCCAAGCTTTAATTGTCTAGAGAGAGAAAATTTTATTTAGTAGACAATGAAAAAACACTTCAAGTTTTTTGAGTAGTATAGTAAACTGAGGAGATCAATTCATTTGGGATATGCTAAAGCTACAATATGAATTATAGTTTGGAGAACCGATAGACTGACGGACAATGTCACAACAGTATACACTTGAAGAAATAAAGAGCTGAATTAGAGGAACTATAGTGGGAGCAGAAAGAATAAGAGATTTCAGTGATAGAAAAGATAACATTTAACAAATATTTGCATATGAGTTGAGATCCTATAGAATTCCTTATTTGGGCTACAAATTTACTTCACCTCTATGTCCTGTCTTCTGAACTAAATCCTAAACTCTGTGAAGGCAAGGCCCATGTGGCATGCCATTCTTCATTCCTAGTATCCTACGCATAATGGGCCCTCAATAAATATATGCTATTTAAATAATAACAATATTTGACACATATTTATTACTTTAAGATCTACAAGGCAATTTACATACATTCGCATATAAAATATTTAAATTAATACCTGTCAACAGAGTCATAATCAGAACTAATTGGCAGCATAAATCGCACTTGAGTCAAGGGGCACAAAATGTATCCTCATATTAACCTTTTTTTTTTTTTTTGCTTTTTGGAGGGCAATTGGGGTTAAGTAACTTGCCCAAGGTCACACAGCTAGGTTTTTGTGTGTGTGTGTGCGTTAAGTGTCTGAGGCCAGATCCAAACTCAGGTCCCTCTGACTCCAGGGCTGATGCTCTACTCGCTGTGCCACCCAGCTGCCCCAATATTAACCTTTTAAGGAGAGAAACCCTGGTGTCTTGGTAGAGATCCTACCACATGGACAGGTGATTGAGTCTAGAGAGAACTGGGAGGAAATTGCCTGAAGTGCGAGCTATGGCAGAGTTAGGAGGAAGCTTCCTATATTAAATAATATTTCTTTCTGACTAGGCACAATAGTCTATTGTTTCTACATTGCTGAATTACTGGAAGTGCTTTTAATGATCTATAAATTTGACATCCAGGGGCAATGTCTCAATTGCTTCTGCCAATTTAGGACTCTATCCATGAGGTAGGCATCATAAGTATTGTTCTCTCAATTTACTCATGAAGAAGATGAGATTCAAAAGTGATTACCCATGGTCACACAGTAATTTTCAGGGAAGGTTTTTAAATTCAGGTGTCTCCTTACCTGACTCTAAATCCCAGACTCACTATGTTGCATATGCCCTATAATTTGCCCCTCACATATTAGGTATCCAAAGGCAATCAATAATAAAGGTGCTAATAGACATAAATGAAACATAGTTGAAAATGATATTGTGAAAATTAGAAAGGCACATTAATCTACTTTTATTCATAAAACTCTAGGTTTTTAGTCACCTTGGAGAGGAGTGGGATTAAGGAATCCATGATCTAATTAAGTAGTAAAGAACTTCTGATTGACAACAGCAAATATAAATGTTTGTCTCCATTGATTCACAATATTTAAAATGTAGATGAAGATGATAATGTTTATCATATAGACAAACCATCCTGGGAGTGGACTGAGACCCTTCTCCAGTTACATAGGCAGTTTCATAGAATGCAGTCTAAAATAGAGAGCAATGTTTTTAATAAGATCAGTTGATAAGATCTTGCAGGCTTCAAGTATTCCTATGAAAGATAACCAGGGCTCAAGATGTAAACCCGAGTTCGGTTGGGACTGTCTGTGGAGGAGACAACTTTTGTTCTTACCGGGGTGTGTTGCTGCACTTGTTTCTCATGCTAAGGACTGCTGATAACATTTATGTCAATCTTGTATCCATGTTATCAGGATTCCACACTTGTCTGCATCTGTGGTTCACAGATAAAGTTGGAATTTTTTTTGAAATGAGTAGCTGTATCAATCAATTTGCTGCTCAAATAATCAGCCAATGTTTATTTTCTAAGCAAGGGTGCTATATTAAGAACACATATGCTTCCAGTTGGCTACAAAATGCATGGGCTCTTGAAAAGGTTAAAGAAACAGAAATAGGAGTATGGGCATGTCTGTAAAGAGGCTGGTTAAGTATCTGAGATTTTAAAATGGCAGCAATGAAGATAAAGTTTCTGTAAAATGGTGGTGTTGAGACAAATTCCAGCTTAGTTTAATGTTTGCGGAAATAGATTTACTTTCCTTTATTAATCTTTCATTAGAAATTCAAAATAATAATAAAAAACAAATTACTAATGATAATATTGTCCCTTGGAAAAACAACTTCAAACCTGAAGTAGAAAAAAAAATCTTAAACTTATAATTACCTGTTAAACCGTGGGGATGGGAGTAAAAAGGGTAAAGGAATCTGAAAGAAAGTTATAGAAACCGTTCTTTTCTTTTCCTCCATTTTTAAAGCCATGATTTGAGTTTTCACAATTATATTTTAAAATGCATTTTACTCACTTTTGTCAAAGTCTGACATGAACAAGTCTTCTCTAAACTATGCTTCTTAAGATTGGTTTTCTCAATATGATGATGACCCAGATAGCCACCATTTCTGCTTTACTAAACATTCCAGCTTAAAAGTCATTATAAGCCATTGTTTCTTAGGCTTGTGGAAAGCATGAATGATCTCTTGAGTCTATCTTCCTTAGTGCTTACAGTGATCAAATCACCCATCACTGACTGTCTTTTATAGTATAGCCCCCAATGAAAACAGAATAATGAAACCTGTAATCTATTCACATACAAAGGAAGAAGAGATTGTCAGTCATTTATAAAGATGAAATCTGCAAGTGGCACTTTTTAAAAATTAAAAGTGCCTTAATTTTAAATTCATTTCACTCAATTAACCAGCATTTATTATCGTAGATACCTACCATGTTCAAGCACTAAGGTAATCAGTGAATGAGGAAAAGACAAAACTGAGAAAATCCCTACCCTCAGGCACCTTATAGTCTGCATTTCATCACTGTAACTATTTATTTATTTATTTGGTCTTGATAGAAATTTTAAGTTGAGAAACAGAATAGCAAACTGGATAGAGGACTTGCATTGGAGACAAGAAGATTTCAGTTCAAATCTTCCCTCTGATTCATGCTAGATGCCTTACCTGGGGCAAACAATTTAACTTTTCAGTGTTCCAGTCACCTAAGATTATAAAATGCAAATAATTTTTTTTCTATAAACAGAGTTTCCTACTCTGATGAAATCATAAGTCTAGACACCCCCTTGAGCCCTCCCTACAAAAACACTCACAAAACAATGACCAGACTCGGCTCTCATTGTCTCACTCTTGTTTTTTGACCTTGAGAAAATCATTAGCACTAAATGGTTGCAAATGTTGCATATGCCCTCATTTTTAAAGGGACACAATTCAACCCACATGGTTATTAGGGCAAAACATTTGTGATCTGTAGCTTAGGCAGAGGATACAGTTGTGTTCAGAACACTACAGTTTTGCTGATTTGTAAAAAAAAAAGAATTACAGCATCCTTAGGATTGTGGAAACATTTGAAATGCGTATTGTTTTTTGTGTTGCTGTTCAGTCATTTTCAGTCATATCTAACTCTTTGTGACCCTATTTGGTTTTTTTCTTGGCAAAGATACTGTAGTGATTTGCCATTCCCTTCTCCAGCTAATTTTACAGATGAGGAAACTGAGGTAAACAGGGTTAAGTGATTTGCCCAGGGTCACACAGCTAGGAAGAATCTGAGACCAAATTTGAAGTCTTTCCATTCAACTTTGGAAACTATGAACCTATGGCAAAGTTGACATGACTGGTGGATGAGAAGGCACAGGGTCAAAGAGACAACTATACAACATCTTGCTGGTCCCAGACAATGTTTCACATCTCATTCAACCATCCATCCTCCATGCTTTCACCTACGCCTGGTCTCCAACTTTTGTTCAGGTCAATACTTTACTTCTGGAAAGAACATTGCAAGGTCCTCCTATATCCTTTATGTTTTCCCAGACCAAAATACCCTTCCCTGGCCATCTACATTGTCTCCACTTATTAGAATGTAAAATGCTTGAGGTCAAGGACTATCACATTTTTGTATGTGCATTCAGAGAACTTTGTATATTTGTATATTGAGTAACCCAGGAAACACTACCTTCAAAAGCATTACCAACCAATATTTCCTAAGGTGTTTCCTACTGAATGCATTCAATTCTATCAGTACTACTATACTGTTCCTCCTCCTCTTTCCCTTCCTCCTCCTACCACTATTACCAAACCATTTCTACCATTCTTCTTCCTCTTTCTCCTCCTCCTCCTATCTAATACTTGTGGCTTTAACTTTCACAAAGTACTTTACATATATCATCTCATTTTAAGTAAGTATTGTTTTGGCATCTTCTTTCTAGCTCAAATCTAAAATATAAAGTTTCAAAATATTCCTCAATTAGGTAATATTGTATTTGATAAGAACTAATTATACCTCACTACAATATGCCACATTTAAAAAAAATGGGTTTCCAAATGATTTCCCATTTGTCAGACTCAATTGTATAGCCAGAGGTATTACAAAAGTGCAAATTTAAGGACACAATTCATTGGACATGAAGTTGACCATGACACATAGTTATTTTTAGCCTCAAATAGGCAAGCACAGAAGTGAAAATTCACTTGGGTATTATAAGAGGCACTACAGAAATTCACATCTAATAGATATTCCTAAATACTTCAGGCAGGAAAATTTATCTGGGAAGAGAGTTATCTATTAAACAATTGTCTCTGTGCAATCTAATTAATCTCTCTCAATCTGTCTTCATGAATAGAATGATGTAGATAAAAATGAGCAGAAACTAATATCAACTAGGGAACACTGTTCAGTTTATGGGAGTGTATTTCTAGTTTTACTCATCTATATTTAAGGATTTCCAAAATTAATTTCATATTCAATACAGGGGGTAAATGAAAATGTTCAATATGTCAATACCAATTACATCTATAAAAACAAAATCAATCAAACAAACAAACAAACCATGTGTGCGGTGTGGGTATAAAGGACAACTCTACACAATAATAAGTAATTGCTTTTTTAGGAAAAAAAGGTGAATTCAGTCAAAAAATTAGCGATTTATTAAAAGCTAGCTGTTTCAAACATAACTGACAAATGAATCTAATTTTGTAAATACATATCTCTGAGCTCATATGGAGTATATATAACACAGTCATAACATTAAAGTAACTTAGTTCCTAGCATGATATGAATTTATAGGTATTTCTAAAAATAAGTGGGACCCGAGGAGTCTCTGCACTATTTCTGTAAATTCATGCTTGTTAGGTTCATAATTAAAGTCTTAATTCTGAGGAAAACAAAGTATTTTTAAAGTCCCCAGAAAGCCAATTTGAGTTTGCAGGTGTCCTGAGTTCTTTGAACTTTCAGAAAGATGTAAGTACAGTCATAGAAAAGATGAACTACTTCCCCTAGAGTGGTACAACACATATCTGTGCAGATTGATGCAGCCATAAGTCACTGGAAGCTAACCTGGGCACCGCCTGAGGAAAAGCTGCAAGTTAAAATCACTCCAGGTCGTCAGCAGAAGCAGAGAACCCTAGACATTCTCATAGGAGGTTATAACTTCTGTTCAACCACAACCCACATATAAATATTGTAGATTTATATGTTCAAAGCCTAAAGTCTCACCATAAAAATGCATTTAGGTTTAGGCTTTATTTTTAAATGATTCTGAAGTTAGTAAAGTACTTTGTTCATTCAAGGACTTCAATGAAGCTCCTAAACAATCAGAATCCTTGAGTCATGCTACATGACTAAAACATGAAAGCAAAGGAATGATGTCCACATCTGGAAATAATGGAAAGTGGTCCAGCTGTGGGAAAGGGACCATTGCATTAAACTGATGATATGTCTACAAAACAAAGTAATGAGGTGAATTTTTTACCTCAATGTTGACAACTCATATAAACAACAACTCAGTCCAATATGAGATCCATATTATCCATATTTGCTCTATATCGATTAGATTAAGTTGATGACAGTGCAGTTTCCAGTTTAGGATGCTCTCTGGTAAAATCTCAGAATGAAAATTCAATGTCTTTTGTTTGTCCATTCACAGTTCATTAAGCTATATCTACATGTGACAAATATTTCTAAGTGGTATTACATATTTTGATTCCAAATGTTTTCTACAGTGAAAATATGAAAGTGTGAACAATAAGGGAGGAAGTGAATCTGGTCATGCAAGGTCAGAAGGTTTTGGGTATAGAATGTGCTTTGAAATCTCTGTAATGGCATTAATGCAATTGTTTTTTTTTTTCAAGTTAAAAAGCATTTATTAACAATTATCTACTCTGTCTGGAAATATAAATGCAAGCAAAAAGAAAAATAGTCTCTAAGCTCAAGGTCTTATATACTAATGGGAGAAGTCAATACATCCAAAGAAGTTGAAAGTAGGAGAATGGGGAAAAGGATATTTGTTCAAATGTACATATCTCCAAATTTATTTCCTAACCATGTCCTTTGCCAATCTGGTTGCTCTCCTCTCCACCTTGTTAAGGTCCATATTAAAACATGGCACCCAAAACTGAACAGGATATTCTGAGTAGGGTCTGATGAGGGTAGAGTACAATGACACCAACACTTCTCTATTGCTGAACACTGTGCTGCTCTTAATGCATTGAACTACCCCTTCCCGGTTTTTTTTTTCCAAATGCGTTATTAACTTCTAGTTTACGTCATTCATTTCTGTCAGATTTTGAGTTAGAATTTTCCCCCATTTTTCCTCTACCCACCACCCCAAAATAACAGTCATACAGGATATCCCCTCATCCAATCTGCTCTCTCCCATCTCTTCTCCCATACCCCCTTCGACTTTTCCAGTAGGTTGAGGTGAATCCCCACACTCCATTGCCTGCAATTATATGCAAAATAGTATTAATCATAGTATTTATACATTTTTTAAAAATTGATTTTAAAAGGAAGATAAGCAACTCAGTATATGCTGTATATGTGTAGCCATGCAAAACATTACCATAGTAGATATATTGTAAAAGAATGACTATATTTCCCTCCTCCCATCCCACCTTCCACCTAATCCACTCCTCACCTTGATCCTGTCCCTTTTCAAAAGTGGGTGCTTCCAACTTCCCTCCCCCCCCCAACTCACCCTCTCCTCCACCACCTTCCCCCATGCCCCTCTACACCCCCCTCACGCTCTTGTAGGGTGGGACACCCTATTTAGTATGCATGTCATTCTCTCCCTGGTCTAAACTGAATGAGAATAAGGTTTTGCTTTTTTGCCTTCCTGTTCCTCCCCTCCCCTGCAATTACCTTTCCCTGCCTCCTCTACATGAGACAGTTCACCCAATTGTCTCTCCCCATTCCCCCTCACCACATTACTCTCTCACCTCTTAACTTCACCTTTTAAGTACCATCCCTTCCTTTTAAATTCAACATGTGCCCTCTATCCATGTATACCTGAAAACATATATACACACATTCACATATATATTCATATGCCCATATACCCTTCTTCAACTATTTTAATACTGAGAAAAGTTACATCAGTTACAGTTATTGTCTTTCCCCGTAGGAATGTAAATGGTTCAACTTTGATAAGTTCATAGTGATTTCTTTTCCTTGTTTACCTTCTCAAGCATCTCTTGCCTCTTGTATATGAATGTCAAATTTTCTATTCAACTCTGTTTTTTTCCTCAAGAAGGCTTGAAAGTCCTCTATTCCACTGCATGACCAAATTTTCCCCAGAACATGATACTTAGTTTTGCTGGGTAGGTGATTCTTGGTTTTAATCCCAGGTCCTTTGCCCTTTGGAATATCATATTCCATGCCCTTCCATCTCTCAGTGTAGAAGCTGCCAGATCCCGTGTTATCCTGATTGTGTTTCCACAATATTCAAATTGTTTCTTCCTGGCTGCTTGTAATATTCTCTCCTTGATCTAGGAATTCTGGAAACTGGCTACAATATTCCTAGGAGTTTTCTTTTTGGGATCTTTTTCAGGTGGTGATCTGTGGATTCTTTCAACCTATATTTTGCCCTCTGGTTCTAAAATATCAGGGCAATTTTCCCTGAGAATTTCTTGAATGATGATTTCTAGGTTCTTTCTTTGATCATGGCTTTCAGGTAGTCCAATAATTTTTAAATTGTCTCTCCTGGATCTATTTTCCAGGTCAGAGGTTTTTCCCACGAGATATTTTACATTGCCTTCTATTCTTTCATTTGTTTGGATCTGCTTAATAGCATCTTGATTTCTCAAAAAGTCACTAGCTTCCATTTGTTCCAGCCTAATTCTGAAGGAATGGTTCTCCTCAGTGAGCTTTTGAGATTCTTTTTTCCATCTGCCAAATTCAGCTTTTTAAGGCATTCTTCTCCTCATTGCCTTTTTGAGCCTCCTTTGCCATTTGACTTAGTCTATTTTTTAAGGTGTTATTTTCCTCAGTCAGGCTGTTGACTGTCATTTCATAATTTTTTTACACTTCTCTCATTTCTCTTCCCAATTTTCCCCCCACTTCTCTTATCTGCTTCTTAAGGTCCTCTATGGCCTGTAACCCACTCGGGTTTTCATTTGGGGCTTTTGGTGCAGGATTTCTGACTTCACAGTCCTCCTGTTCCATGCTTTGATCCTCTTTGCCCCCAAAATAGGAGTCTAGTGTCACATTTTTCTGTTTATTTTGTTTCCTTTGCCTAGGCATGTTGCCACTCAATTACTTGACTTTTGGGCTTGTTGCCACGGTAGGACTTTGCCACCAGTCAGGGGAACTTCCGTCCCAAACATTGGTGTTTTCTCAATTTCGGAGGTATTAGTTGGGTGGCCTCTTTGAAGCCTCCACATACTCTGGCAAGCTGGTCACATACCCCAAGACCTCCACCCCAGACTGCAACCCAGATCCAAGAAGGGTAAAGCAAGAGCACTTACCCCCTAGACTGATCGCCAGATTCTCTTACAGTTCACATGCCAAGAGCTGAAGCTGCAATGTGGCAACATGGTGCAAGCTGTGCCAGCTCCTCAACAGCTTCTCACCCCCAGGGGAAGAAGCTAACACATTCTCCCAACCAGTCCCAAAGTCCATAGGGCACTAACATCTCACTTTGTCCTAGGCATCTATGTGTTGATAATTCTGGAAACCGCCACAGCTGCTGGTGTTCTGGGGTCCCTCCAGTTGGCTGGTGGTCTGGACACCCTTGGGCTAAAACCTTGACTCACGGCAGCCTGGGCTTAGCTCCCAGAGCACTGTGCTGGCTGCTCCCTGCCAGGCTGCTGGACTGTCCTCAGTGGGAGGTTAACTTCTATGTCATTTTGTGGGTTCTGGAGCTCCAGAGGATATTCAGAGTTCCCCTTTTACATAAATTTGAAGTGGTGTGGGTTGGAGCACAAAGGAAGTGCTGTTTTTACTCCACCATCTTGACTCTGCCCCAATGCAATTGCTAATTTCTTCATAAAATATTGTTTTTATAACAACAACATAACACACAGCTAGATCTTTATATAAGAAGAAAAGTGGATAATTATTGAAGATAAATCAGGCAATTGTTTTTCTGCCATTTTGTATATGTAGGTCAAGTCTAAGTGTACAGCTTTGTTCCCAACACAAAATTCATAAGACCATTTTTAAAATGACCTTATGAAAATGTCCCAATGTGTAATTTTGAGGGGAAATCATGATTGATAAACATCATAAAATGTAGATTTATTAATAAAGATGAAAACAGAATCAGCTTTTATTTTGTTTGGTTTGGTTTTAGCCATGTTATATATGAATTACCCAAAACATCAATGGTAGCAAAATCAGTTAACCAAGCAAGCATTTATTAAATACTTATTATATGCCTAGCATAGTGATATACTCTGCAGGTGCAAATACAAAGAATAAAACATTGTAAGAATGTAAGGAGCTTGCATTCTAATATAGGAGAAAGCAAATACATATATAAGCATCTGCAGAATAAAGTAAAGGGGATAAATATAGCTTGATGAAAACTAGATAAATAAATAAAAATATTTTTAAAAAGAAAAATCTATTTATTGCACTAGCAATAAATAGATTGGGAAGCTGTAAGACTGTGTTACAGAACTGGTACTGCCATTTACTTGCTTTTAGACATTGATCAAGTTATTTAATACCTTTGGGCCACATTTTCTTTTTCTAAAAAGCAAAGAGGTTGTATAAAGAATCCCCGAGGTCCCTTCAATGATATTATGTCAAAAACTAAGGTTACAAGGCAAAAATTAAACACCTTTTCAATGCCAATTAACCAGATGTTTTGTGGACCATGAAACATTTCAAGATTGGTAGAGGTCAAGGTTTGGGTTAAATCTCACTTGATTCACCCTACCTCTAAAAATACCTGCAAATTAATAACATATAAAATTAATTTGTGTAGTGTTTTATTGTATATTATTTGATTACCTCACCATTTGCACATACTTTTTAACATGCTAGCTAAAACAGATGAACTCAAGTAATTTTTCATTTGTCCTTACTTAACAATCACCAGGCTCAGGTTTTTAAAAACACACTTATCTACAGCTCAAATTATGCGCATAAACACCCCCAGTATATTTGTTATTGGACTGCATGACACCTCATTCCTTTAAGTTTGGAGTCCTTGGACTGGACTAGCAATAGTCCCTACTTTCCGACTAGGCTAGTTAAGATGTATCTTGCTGTTTCACCATATCTTTAGTATGCAGGGAGCGCAGAGATGGAGATAAAAGGAGAAATGTCTATCTTTGAGTCCTCTGCAATACGGAATAAGTTATCAACCCACTAACATGCATGTCTGAATAGACTCCTTTGGCAACAGTGAGATGTTATCTGCCATGACATGTGAATTCCTCCCTCATGTCAATCCATGAAAGTACTAAAGAATAAACGCTCTAGTAAAATGAATGTGGCAATACTACTGGGACTTTGAGAGCATCATATTTTTCCCCAGCTACGTTTTTTTTTTTTAATTCTCTAGCTGAATCCTCAATATCCATATAAATTAGTCAGTCTGAAGAACTACTTGAAAATCTATTGCTTTAATCTCATAGGCTAGGGGAGGGTGGTATTCTCCATTTAATGCTTAGGAGTCTCCCCCCCCCGCCCCCTTCTCTCCAACTTTGCAGTGTTCCTTCACATTAAGCCCACACAAAAGTGACTAAGAGACATTTTTCCTTGGAGTTTTGCAGCTGTGAAAGCCAAATGAGCTGTCTTCTGCTTTGTTCAATCCAGAAAGACCTGAATTATAAGACAAGTAGCCAAAATAGGCTATCTAGCATCCATAAAATGCACATCCATGCACTACTGAGGAAATGAGGACACTTTCAATGAACAAGAAACTGTCCAAATTAGGCTCTTGCTTATTGATGTTTGTATTTATCATCCAGTTCTTAAGTGTTACATATTCCTTTTTATTCTTGAGCTAGGCCTGAGGTCAACTAATGCTGTTATACCCATTTTATAGATGAGAAAACTGAGGTTTCAAGAAGGTAAAGAACTTGCACTTCTCACTTCATAACAGATTAGTGATTTGTCCATTTCTTCTCTAGTGACAGAAAGGGAAAATGACATTCAAGAAAAGTATTTAAAACTGAAAGAGAATTGATTTAACAGGGGAAGGAGGACTTTGTACTTATGCTCAAAATATGATGAACTTTTCACTTATCCTGAAGCACTCATTATGAAAACATTTTGAATTGTTCTTCTCTCCAAACTCCTCTCTTTGGGATGTCCTAGTGATATGGAGAATAGGCATGGTGCTGTTAAGAGTGGTGACCTCAAGGAGAAGGTAAATAGGGAAGGTGCAGACTTTTAAAAGTATCATTTATATGTTATGATTCTCTGAGGTCATTCTTTTGATACTAGTGTTTCAGGTTTGGCATGAGAGAGTGAGATGACTGGGTGAAATTGTGACTAAGATAGGGGTGAAATTGTGACTAAGATAGGGGTGAAAACTATGAAAGAAATTGTGATTCGGAGTTTTGGTTGCATGCAGCCTCTTCCTCACATTAGGGTTCCTGCTAGGGTTCTGGAGAGGCACAAGGATACTTCTTGTGGAGCTATCCTATACCCAGGGTCCTAGTGCTGAGCTCCAAGGAATAGCATCAGCTCTTTGACTGCTAGCAGCAAGCATAACCAAGTCCTGGCTGATGTATATATGGGACTGAAATCATTCTGATTAGATATTTCACATTGCCTTCTACTCTTTCATTTGTTTGGATCTGCTTAACAGCATCTTGATTTCTCATAAAGTCATTAGCTTCCATTTGTGCCAGTCTAACTCTGAAGGACTAAATCTCCTCAGTGAACTTTTGAGATTCTTTTTCCCTCTGGCAAATTCGACTTTTTAAGGCATTCTTCTCCTCATTGCCCTTTTGGGCCTCCTTTGCCATTTGAGTTAGTCCATTTTTTAAGGTGTTATTTTCCTCAGTCAGGCTTTTGACCCTCATTTCATACTTTTCCTGCATCCTTTTCATTTCTCTTCCCAATTTTTCCTCTACTTCTCTTATTTGATTTTTAAAGTCCTTCTTAAGGTCCTCTATGGCCTGCAACCCACTCATATTTTCCTTGGGGCTTTTGGAGCAGGACTTCTGACCTCACAGTCCTCCTCCCATTCTATGCTTTGATCCTCTTTGCCCCCCAAATAGGAGTCTAACATTGCATTTTTCTGTTTAATTTGTTTCCTTTGCCTTGGCATGTTGCCACTTAATTACTTGACTTTTGGGCTTGTTGCCACAGTAGGACTCTGCCACCGGACAGGGGAGCTTCCATCCCAAATGTGTGGGGGGACAACTTCTGTTTCTAGCAAGCTGGATATCCACCCCACGACCTCCACCCCAGACCACAATCCAGATCCAGGGAGGTTAAAGCAAGAGTGATTACCCCCCCAAGGCTGATCACTGGATCTCCCTACAGTTTGCAGGCCAGGAGCTGGAGCTGCCACTGAAAACTACAAAATGGCGTGTCTTCTCAGGGGCTTCCAGCCCCCAGGGGAGGAAGCCAACGTGTTCCCCAAATACTGGTCCCAAGGTCCATAGGGCACTAACCTCTCACTCTGTCTTAGGCATGTCTGTGTTGATACTTCTGGGATTGCCACAGCAGCTGGTGTTCTGGGGTCCCTCCAGCCAGCTGCTGGCCCTGCCACCCTCGGGCTAAAACTGCAGCTCAGGCGGACCTGGGCTCAGCTCTCTGTGCTGACGGTTCTCAGAGAACTGTGCTGGTCCTTCCTGCGGGGCTGCTGGGCTGTCCTCAGCGGGAGGTTTTCTCTGTGTCATTCTGTGGGTGCTGGGGCTCCAGAAGTTGTTCAGAGTCCCCTTTTACATAGTTTGGATGCAATCTGGGGCGAGAGTGCCTTGGACAAGCTGTTTCTACTCTACCATCTTTCCTCCGACCCTGAAATCATTCTGAATCCTTAGTTCTCTCCACATCAAAAAGGAGAATGTCCAGGGAGGCGCCGCTGGATTTAGAGCTTGTAAGTAGTTACAAATTGGAGGAACTTAGTATGTATTTAGGTCTAGGTCAGTAATAATGGTTCGGTGCAAAGATTGCTGTATTTAGAGTCAGAGGACATAGATTTGAATTCTTGTTCTATACGTTATTATTCATATAATCATGAACATGTCATTTAATTTAGTGAGTTGAAGGAGTTGGCCTCTAAGATCCTTTCCCTTTGTAAATCTATGGTCCTATGATCTTATGACTGTGGATGGGAATAACAGGAGAAAATGTTGCATAGATGTTTGAAAGAAGAGGAGTTGAGTGCCTTGCATGTGAAACTCTGGGGTTTAAAAGAATTGAAAAAAATTTTTAAAGACCTAGAGGAAAGTATCCAGCCTGATTATTAGACCTATAAAGGATTCCTAAGAGGGCAGGGACAAGAACTACACATGATAAAAATGGAACGTCAGCTACAGTAATAGAGAAGGAATACACATTGATGGCATCATGGAGATGTTGAAGTGTTGATGTACACATCCCTATAATCCATGTTTTCTTACAGCTCTGTGTGAAGAATTCAAGAAATTCCCCAGGAATTTCAGGTGGAACCTCCATAAGACCTGGAGCATAATTTGTGCTCATCATTTCTCAGTTCAGAGTGTGGTTTCTGGCGGATCTTGGAAAAAGAAGCTGGTGCACAATTTTAAAAGGGGCATCACAGTCTTTACTAGAATGGCCTGCTGCTAATGGGGAGTGTTTAGGGCATCCTACAATACACCATAATGTTAAAGTTCCATTTGTTCTTAGAATTCCATTGGTGGCTAGATAAACTCTGAGTTTGCGAACAAAACTCTTGTCCTGAAGTCACCCACGGTGATGGAACCATACTTATTTTATGTTAACTAATCAACTCCAGTAGTCTGACATTTTCAAACTTCTGTGTGCAGATCTTTCTCACTAAACTAAAAATAACATTTCAAAAAGCTTAACTTTTATTTTATGGATCAAAGGATTTCCTATAATATTAAGACTTTTCATTTTCAAATCTAGAAAATTTCTTATTTCTCTCATAGAGGGGAAAAGATGCATGATTAGGGCATGGGATAGTTAAAGACATTAGTGGGGGGCTTCCTAGGAAAAGAAAGAAGATGCCAAATAAAAGGACCACCAGGTTTCCAAAACACCAATATCTAGATGAAATAGGACAATAAACATATAAACAAAATAAATAAAAATAAAAATCTTTTAAATAGGATTTGATCGTCTCAAACCCAAATGACCACTAGGTACATAACAGAATGTAATGAATGTGAAGAATACAAAAGTAATAGAAATTAGTCTCCTTAAAGAACAATCTAGTTCTATACAAAAGACAAAATTTTCAATTCAGAAAACCAGTGTTAAAGAGAACAATGTTAAAGACACATATTCAACATGGGAGCTGAGGAATCTGAAGACAGGATATGATTAATAAAGGGTCAGATTTATCAGGAAAATGTTAGATGTCCAATCTCTGATATATCTATAGCTTAACATACACATGCATAAATACAAAATACATACATACATACATATATATGTATACATATATACATACATATATATATACATATATATATATAAACACAGACAAACTTTACACACACATATATATATGTATACACACATACCTGTGTGTATGTGTATTGTAGAAAAAATAAAGTTAATTACTACTGCAGTTCCCGTGAAAAATTAGTTGCCAACTTTACATATGAGTTTAAGCCTACATGTTTAATATATACAAATGCACTAATTAAATCAGCTACCACTTTTTTCCTCTAAGAATTCAGAATAAATATATTCATAATGGAACATAGAATTACCTATGGTAAGTTTAAGCCATTGATCCAAGGTCATTATCAACAAGGATTAGTGCCGATGTGTTAAAGTGAGAAAAACTCTCTCATCCACTATCTAATAATTTGTACTCTTTCTAACAATGTTATGTGAAGCATCATTGTCGAAATCCCAGGTGATATTTTTATTTATTTATAACCTATGTTTCCTGTGCCAATTTTAATACCTTGTAGGCTTCTCTATGCAAGAGGAGTGCAGAGTCTGGCAATTCTTACCAAACTAGATCAGCTTTGAGAATCAGCTATAAAGTGATAGACTTTATAACTGTTGTCTAAAGGCCATTTAAGTTGAGAGAGGTCTATCACCAGAATGGTCAAGGATTATCTGACCCTATCAAATTCCAAAGATCATTTGTTATATCACAGAGGAATTATGACATGATAAAGCCACCATTAATGAAAGCTCTGAATAATACATACATAAATATTCATGTGCATATGCATACGTGTGTAGGTATATGTAATGGGATAAATATTGGCATCCTCCGAATTGTTTGAGTTGGGCTTGATAGTCATGCTTTGGTTCTGCTTCATGGGAGGACCACTAATACAGTAGATCAGGTGATTTTTCTAATCATTCACATATATCTGTGAATTGGAAATATCAATATTTAAATGCATTCATGATCCCATTTATGTGGATGTTTCTGGCCTACTATAAATACTTGTCCAATTATCTCTAGAAGATATATTTACACACTGAAAGACTTTCTCTAGATCTTTTGACATGAAGCGGAGAGGTTACCAGCATAGTCTAATTTCTACCTATTTATTATTCCTTTCTCTCACTTGCATGAGTGACCCACCTTTATTTCTGGTCATAACTCTCAGGTCATATAACTTTGACAGTGATTTTTGGCACAATTTGCTATTAATGATCTGTGTTTGTCCACTACATGTTGAACTCTGAGACTGTGATTCATAGATTTTTATAATACTAATATTAAATATAAGACAGTGTCAAATTGAAATAAGTAATAAAGTTAGATATTCTTTTAAAATTGCATTTCACTACCTATCAATTCAGAAAAATGAGTAGATATAAGTAAAGGTTTTATCTCTTCTGCCATATTTTAAAGAAATTTAGTCAATCCAAAATAATAACTCCTTTGAGAATTAGAAAGGCCCCAGAAACCACCTTAGCCAACAAAGATTGAACATCTCTCCCAAGTGAAGAGACATGGCAACCAAAGACAGTACTACTTTAGATTACGAGTTCATTTGAAGAACAATAGTGGAAGGGAATGGAAGGCTAGGCATAGTCCAACTCATGGAAAAGCTAAAAATAGCTGAGAAGAAAATAAGTGTGCAGAAACCTTAGTAATAGACCCAGCCAAGGAAGATGACCTCAAGAGCATATGCATATTTTAATATGGGCTCTGTAATAACTACATTAACCTGTCAAGAGTTATACAACAACTAGCCAATTAGAAAAGCTTCTGACACCCCAAAATGCTTGACATACCAGTGATCCTTTGTGAGCAAACCCTAGCTAAATTTAGAGATGTGTATAGCACCAAAAACCACAGAACAAGCCTTGACCAGCTCAAGGGCAAACTTGAATAGCAGTTTGAGACTCAAGACCTTGCTCAGGGCTTTCTAAATAATCTGTTGCCGGGCTTATTATGTCTACAAATTTCTTCTCTCTTAACCTCCCCTCCCCACATCTCTACTTAAATGTCTCTAGAAACTATATTACCTCATCCTTTTTCTGTTACCCTTTGAGTAGCTGAGCGTGTTCTCTCTCTCTCTCTCTCTCTCTCTCTCTCTCTCTCTCTCTCTCTCTCTCTCTCCTCTCTTGACAACTTTCTTTTGCAAGCTCTTATAAAACAAATGCTTTGTAATCTGTGATCAGACTGTGCTTCATTATTTAGGGTCCATTTTTGGGCCTGGAGTCTTCCTTTAACAATATGAAGCCATAAGAACAAGAAGCCTATCTGAAATAGAACAGATGATCTATTTTCATAAGCAAGGATAATAGATGTCATATTTAGATATATTGCTATTTATTGCATTTTATATATGAGAAAGTGCCAAAAGCAGTTGAAGTTGGGAAGTTGGGAAAAGTGTCTAAATTTGACTAAGTATAAGACAAGTAATCTCTCTATAATAGGATATATAATACTAAAAGTATTAAGGGATTAATATCTCTGAGGGGATAATTACAAAAGAGTGAAAAGACATCTATAACACTTATCCTTCTCACTCCCTCTACACAGAAAAACAAAATGACCAAAAAAAAAAGTCAGCAGTTCCTAGACTATATATCCACTTTCTTCTCTCTAATTTTTTTTTTTTTTTTGCTTTTTGGAGGGCATTTGGGGTTAAGTGACTTGCCCAGGGTCACAAAGCTATTTTTTGTGTTAAGGGTCTGAGGTCAGATTTGAACTCAGGTCCTCCTGACTCCAGGCTCTATTCACTGTGCCATCTAGCCGCCCCTCTAAATATCTTTATGAATATGTTCATAAAGGGTATGACTCCTTGATGAAAATGGAAGAGGCAAAAAGGTACAGTGGGAAAAGTGCTAGATTGAGAATTTGATGATTAGCCTCAAATCCTAGCTCTCCTACTTATTAATTTGGTGACCTTGAACATCACTTATTTCTACGGGGTTCATTTTTTTTTGTCTTTAAAATCATGGGGTAGAAGATTGGAATAAATTATATCTGAATTTCCTTCTTGCTCTAAGTCTATCATTCTATGAAAGAGTAGAGGAAGGTCATAATAGAATGTTCCAGAGTAGACGTCCCTTACTAATAGGTATTTTTAAAATCCTGTTGTATATATTGAATTTTCATTTTTGTACCATGAATATATTTAGGATTTTCCTGGAGTAACTACAGATCAGCATAATAAGCCAAAGTGAGAAACTCTTTGGTCAGGCCCCCAAACTGAACCCAATCCAAATGAATCCAGAACCTAAATTGTATAAGACTATGTCCTAAATGCTACTATAAAAGTGACTTTGTTCACTGATCTATTTAATACTTCCATCAAATGAGTTTCATATTATCATGTATTTAGTAGAATGGAACTTGGAGTCCATTGCGTTCAGTTTTTTCATTTTAGAAGTGAAGAGGCACAGAGAGGTCAAGTGACTTTTCCAAAGTCACAAAACTAGTAAATTCCTGGAGCAGAATTTAATCCCAGGTCTTATTGATTCCAAGTACAGTGCTCTATCCTCTATCCAGGGCTTCATAAACTTTTTCCACTCTCAATCCCATCAACACTTCTTAAACTGTGGGTTGGTGAGTCTATACCTTGTCTCCATGGGAAGGCACATGCTTCCTTGAAGTATTTATCAACGTGATATTTTGTACAAAATTCAAACAAAATAAAAAAAATTAATGATAAGTTGTAGACAAATTCTTGAGGAGACATTTTACTAAGTACACTGAATTCTGTAATACTACAGTCTTTCAGTTAAATTCGCAACAAAAGAAAATCATTTTATTTACAATAGAAAAACAAAGTGGATAAAAAAAAACAAATATTGCCAAGATACTTGGCAAATAGTTTACACTTGCTCATTGGATTATTTTATCCATAGCTTGGAAAGGTGCAACAGATGGACAATGAATTTGGTTCAGTATTATGCAGAAGATATCAGATTATACTATATCTAGGAAATTATGCAGTGTCCACAAATTTCTATTTCAGAAGATTATATATTCAATACTAATATTTTTCTATTGGCATTACATGAATGAAAATAATGAGACTATTAAAAACAAAGTTCATGTAATGATCAGGAAGTTGCAAGACACTTGTATACCTGAAGTATTGGTAGAACAAGGAGAGGAAATCTTCCAGTACCTTGGACTCATCCTTCAGAAAGCTTTTATGGAAAGATATTGACCAGAACTGCATAGGACAAGAAGGCATAAAGGAATTGAGAGCTCTATCAGTGGAATCCGATAAAATCATAGATCCAGCAAAGTGTCAATGTCTCAATAATCTTATTATTCAGCAGTATAGCACTTAACTTCCTTCACTTAGCTGATACAGTTAAAGATTTTCATAAATTTGCTTTATATCCTGGCATTTCAAATGATTTTGGTAAATTCTCATTGAAAAGGGAGATCATACATGATAGCTATAGAAAAGGAAAGTGGACTTTAAGAGAACTGATGTAGCAGATCATCTCCTAGTTAAATACGTTGCTAATACAGAGTGTCAGTTGCCTGTACAGCAAAATTAGGAGCAATAAGTAATGGTTTGTTTTCAATTTTGTTCTATTTGTCTCTGTCTTATTTCCCTACATATACTGCAGACTTTTTGTGACCTGGAAAGACATCTTAATGTTCTTTTGCATTCTCTACAACTCTTAGCGCAGTGCTAAGCATAGAGTAGGTATTCCATAAATCTCTGATTGATTGATCAACCAGGTCACAGATTCATCTAAGAACCAAAGAAATTAGCCCTATTCTCCCAGTTACCATTGGCCCACCCATTGTTATTGATAGGACTCACATGTACGATGCATGGCACGCAGTTCAACTAGCCTCACTTAGGTGGAGAATGAGTTGAATTAGTGCCATCTGAACCTTCAGCAGTGATTTCTGTGACCTTGTATGTTATGAACCTTTTAAACTCTTTCAGTGATGGAAGCATTAAATTACCTCATTCTTCTTAATAGCAATTATGATTGTTTGAACTGAGAGGCACTTGCATTAATTGACCCCCAGACTTCAGTGAGCTCATTTTCAAATCTGAATTTTCTTTTTCCTTTTTTTTCCTTTACCCTAAGCAAAAGTTCCCTGAGGGTGGCCCTCATCTAAGGTGACAGTATGATGTAATGACACTGAGGTCACAATGTCACAAGCCATTGTCCAAAAAGTGATAACCCCATGTCCACCAATCTACCCTTGAATACTGAGGTTAGTTTCAATCTTTTCAAATTGAATGTGGCTAGTTGGCCTCAGATATTTGCCCCAAATCATTCTCTCAAAGCTATTAAAGCAACCTGATCAGTATGAAAATCACAGAGCAGCAGACAGAGCTTGATGTGCTACCTTCCTGTGGAATCAATTTCTATTACAGTGACAATTTGTTTGGTATCTTCTTGAGTTTGATGCTGCTACTGCTTTAAAAAAAAAAAGCTGTCACTTTTTTTCCTCCTTCTTCTCTCCTCCCCCCCCCCTTTGGGCCTCAGCTTGTGTCTGTGCGTAAGTCCTGGGGTCTTGGGTGTCAAATGTCAGGCCTTGTACTGAGCTGTCAAAGAGGAGAATAGGCTGAGATGATTGATGACTGGAAAGCCTGAAATCCAAACCTCCGCAGCAAATGCTGCTTTTACAAAAAAGCTGGGGCTACCCACAGTGGCTATATTCAAGGTCAGTTCGCATACCATTACACCCACTGCTTTAGGCTTCTAACAAGTCACAGCATTCATAGAAAGGACTTCTGCTCTTCTCAAGCCAGAGCATTCTCTCTGCCTTCTACTCCCTCCTTCACTCTCTACTGGAAACCCTTTGCCAAAATGTTTAAATACTTAATCCTGATTTAAAAAAATTCCACCCCTCCCAACACATAGACACTCTTCCCTCCACCCACCCCCCCTTTTCTTCAGGCTACATTTGCTAAGAAGAGCCATGGACTGAAGCTTTCTGCCGCACAAGTCAGATGACAAGATTATTAATGGGAGCAGGGCAATGTCATATCTCATTTCATGCATATTCATGAAGGGAGTCACACAGCTGGGACCATGCACTGTGGAGAGAGGGGAAAATAAAGAATGTCTCCCTCCCCCCCCACCCCCACCTCTACCCCCATTGAAGGATGTCATTGTGGAAGGGAGGAGACCTACTGGCAAAGTTTAAAAAACTGTACTCTTTATTCTTTATTTGTTTGTTTGTTTTGTTTTGTTTTTAAGGAAGGGGGTGGGGTTTTATTTAGAACTTGTGAACCAATCTCCTGCCCAAGGTCTCCTCTCCCTTCACCACTAAATCAATCAGGAAGTGGAATATCCCAGGACAACCCATGTTGTTGCCACATTAACCAAAATGAGCACTGTGAGAAAACCTCAGCAAATGGTCACAGTGAAGGATGTGAATGGCTGGAGACAAGAAAAATACAAACCCAAATCATAAAGAAGTCATTCCAATGGTAATATATGTATAAAATAAAGAAAGAAAAGTGGAATATTTTATCAATTGGAGATGGAAAAATTATTTGAAGGTTCAAGCTGGACAACACTAAAAGTATATATTTGAAAGGAATAGTATTTGGGAACCATTACAAATACTTCAAATGACTTTTCATTTACAACCAAATAATGTCTAGTCTAAGTTTTAAAATTCTATTTTTTTTTTTTTTTTGTAAACCAGATAAGATACTACCCAATAACCTTCCAGGGCACTCTATTGTAGTATTACTATAGATGTTCTGTACAATGTGACCCCCTCCAAAAAAAAAAAATACAAAACCAGAATAAGTAAAATGCTGATAGAACAGATTTGAGAAAAAGGCCAGCTAAGCAAGTTGGTCTGGAGTGCCCTGTACAAGTCACAGGAAACAACAGCCCCTCCAGAGCGAGTGCACTTGATAGAGAACAACTGTTGTGAAGCCGTTACCCAGCTGCTTGACACAGTTATGTAGAGCAATATGAAGAGGCATGCCAACAGATGTCTCCAGCCAATAAAGTTGGGCACCTTTGGTATTTTTCCCTTTTGTTTGCACCCCAAATAAACCATTTCTTAGTTAAAATACACAGCACACTTTGGGCCTAGAAGAGGACCTTTCAAATAGTTTTTATTTAAATATGTCTAAAACACATGCAATTATTATTTTGATTTCAATGCATTGTAAACTCTAACTTCTTTATAGATACCACACAGGTTTAAAAAGGCAAAAGGAAGGAAAGGGGAAAAAGGTAAGCATGTGCTGGTAGGATGTGGTATTTTTTCTCATCATATCTCAGTTCAGTCATAACTCTCCGATTCCCTACCTTTCCACATCAACCCTTCAGCTATTCAGTTAGAGGCCTTAAAAACTGCTTCTCTCAAAAGGAAGGAGATACTGATTCTTACTTCCAAATTAATCTCAAGAAATTCCCCATACACTTTTTCTCATAGAAAGATGACTTGAGGGAAAACAAACAAACAGTGCTTTAGGAACTGCTTTAGATACCATCCCTTAACAATATGAAGAGAAGGTCAGAGAAATCAGGAAGTGATTTGATAGTGTAGTCTACTAATGTCTCCAAAGTGGAGAATATAACATGACTCTAAGGGGTATCAACGAAGGGGAGATTGGGTTGATGAGTTACAATCTATCCTTAACAATATAACCAATCACAGCGCTTGTCTCCAACACAACCATACCCACCTTTCACTCGTTATAGCTTAACATTCCTCCACTTCATCCTTCCCTGCCACTGTTCAAGCTCCTAAATTTCCACTCTAAGTCAGTTCATCAATCCTTCTGGGAACCCAACCCAACTTGAACACCTACAGTTGCAACTAAACAGTTGATTTGGGGGATATTCCCCATCCTTACTACCACCACTCTTTTGTATATACCCAGAAATCAGAAAAAAAAAGTACTAATAAAGGTGGTAGCACAATCAAAGGATTTGGACACCATTGGCTTAGACTAGAGAGTTTAGATTTAGAAGATGCACAGAGATAAGAGAATTTCAGAAACAAACCAACTTTTTCTCTTTCCCAAATAGAGAATAGTTTCAGCAATGTGAAAGTAAATATATGCTTAGATAATAGCTTAGTTTCAGTACCAAGAAAAGCCTAAGAATTTAAAATAATACTTCAGATGGCATACTTGTTCACAGGTAACAACATACTACATAGATACAAAAAGAGGAAGTATGGCATATGGATTTAGGTATGACTTAGGACTCAGAGTAAGGCTATAAAATAATCAGGTAAGGAGGACACATTCAATGAGTATAAGGAATAAGGGTCCAGTTAGCAATGGGTTAGAAACTAGGCAAACCAAATAAAGGTCAGAAGGACATAGAATACTAGCAAAGAGTAAGACAGGTGGTTAAAAGTTCAAGCAATTATGAATATAAAGAGGAGGAGACTGGAAGTAAAGGGCAGAGTAAAGAGATGTAAGGTGATAAAGACCTTGATGACTTGATAAGTGAGACTCCAGTCAGGAAGTTGGGAATAAGAAAGACAACATGATGTAGTAGTTAGAGAGCCAACCTCAAAATCAAAAAGACTCCCGCTGAAATCCTTGTTCTGTCATATATGTGAACCTCATTAAGTCACTTAACTTCTCAGTGCTTTAGTCAACTTTCTAAAATTACAAGTTATCTTATATTTCTCTCACTTATTGTACGTCAAATCTTCTACTAAGTTCAGTTTTTTTAGACAAAAATCCTGAAAGTTTGACAATTCATTAAATTCCTCCCCTTTTTTTTCCACACAGGATTATGCTTAGCTTTGCTGGGTATGATATTTTTGGTT
Organism: Gymnobelideus leadbeateri; assembly: GCA_011680675.1. Lineage (NCBI taxonomy): Eukaryota > Metazoa > Chordata > Mammalia > Diprotodontia > Petauridae > Gymnobelideus > Gymnobelideus leadbeateri. The sequence goes on along the minus strand of WOXC01004255.1, from coordinate 81,644 downwards.
GGAACCACAGTTCTTTACTCTTCAATAAACAATATTCCAAGACCAAGTTTTTTTTTTTTTTTTGTTTTTGTTTTTTGCATTTTGGAGGGCAGTTGGGGTTAAGTAACTTGCCCAAGGTCAAACAGCTAGGTTTTTGTTTGTGTGTGCGTTAAGTGTCTGAGGCCGGATCCGAACTCAGGTCCATCTGACTCCAGGGCTGGCGCTCTACTCACTGCGCCACCTAGCCGCCCCGAGACCAAGGTATTTTAGTACAGCCGCTGCTAGGTTTTGTATGACTCTAATTGTGGCACCACCATATTTAAATTGTTTTTTTTTTCCCTTGTTGCTCATAATATTTTATCTTTGAGGTGGGGGTTTTGAAATGCAGCTAGGATTTTCCTGTGAGGTTTCCTCATAGGATCTCTTTCAGGTGGTGATCACTAGATTTTTTTTTTTTACTTCTACTTTCCTTTCTTGTTCTAATGCTTAAGGGCAATTTTTTAAATTATTTCTTCAGTTGTTGTATAAAGTACTCTAATATCATATTTACTCCCATTCCATAAGATTTTGTTTCTTCAGTTTCTTCTGTGATATCCTTTTCTTTTGAGCAACCTCCTCTTCTGGTTTAGGAACAATTTGTTCTTTTCACTAAGTATTATCTCAATATGGCAAGGGGAACTCATGTATGGGTTGATTCAACCATGAGCCCTGTAAGTACACCATCTCATTTTGGGAGCCTTATTAACCTGGATATGCTCAATGACAAAAGGATCAACATAAAAACTCTTCAGTTCTGTGTTACTATCTGCATTTTTAAGCATTTGCAGCAAGAATTCAGCACTCTTTTTGGGCCAAGGATCCTGTGTCCAAACCCATTGCTTAGCCTGGGTACACCTGCCAACTCTACCATTATATTGACAGAAGGGAACACATTGTTTCTTCAGTGTGACATCTTTCAAATACTTGGTAGCTTTTCAGACATGCATGCCCTTGGTAGCTTGGGTTGTTTCACAGGTGTTGTTGAAATGGACCCAGAGATTTCAACCTCTTGACTTCCATGATTTTGTGGGATAATCAAGAGAGTACCTCACCATTTTAAAAGATTACCAAGGATGGCTCAAAGGAAGAATGTTTTTTCTTCTTGATCTGTTCTCTAGATCAGTTGTTTTTCTTATGAGATGTTTCACATTCCTTTCTATTTTTTTCACTCTTTAAATTTTATTATTTCTTTGTCTTTTATTGCTTTGCTGGCTGTTCCTTGCCCAGTTCTGTTGTTTAAAGAGTTGTATTCTTTCTTAATAATCTGGATCTCTTTTTCTTTTTTTTCCCCAAGGTATCAGCATGAAATGTAATTTATTTTTAAATTAAATTTTATGTTTATTTTTAGTTTACATCATTCATTCATTTCCACATGATTTTGACTTACAAATTTTCTCCCTGTCTTTTCCCTACCAAACACCCCCAAACAGTGATCCCACTGTTACACATTCCCCCAATCTGCTGTCTTCCATAACATCTCCCATCCCCACTCTGACTTCCAGTAGGGCAAGATGGATCTCTATACCCCAGTGCCTATATATCTTATTTCCCAGTTGCATGTAAAAAATAATAATAATAATAATAAATTTTAAACACTTGATTTTTAAAACTTTGAATTCCAGATTCTTTCCCTTCCTCCCTTGTCACCCACCCTTACTGGGAAGATAAGCAATTCAATATAGTTTGTACATGTGTAGCTATGCAAAACATTTTCATAGTGGATATATTGCAAAAGACTGACTATATTTCCCTCCATCCTATCCCAATTTCCACTTGTTCTATTCTCTACTTTGACCCTGTCCCTTTTCAAAAGTGTGTGCTTCCAACTTCCCTCCCACCCAACCTACCCTCCCTTCCATCATTTGTCCTCACATTCCCTTCCCCTCTACTCTCCTATAGGGTGAGATACCCTTTTTAGTGTGTATGTCATTCCCTCCCTAAGCCAAATTCAATGAGAATAAGGTTGATTTATTCCCTTTTGCCTTCCTGTTCCTCCCCTCCACTGTAACAATTTCCCCTTGCCTCCTCTATATGAGATAATTTATCCCATTCTGTTTCTCCTCATCTCCTCTCATTATATTCCCCTCTCACCTCTCAATTTCACCTTTTAAGTATCATCCCTTCCTATTCAATTGGTTCTATGCCCTCTGCCTATGCATACCTGTACACATATATACACACACTCGCATATGTATTCATACACCCATATACCCTCCTATATATATGTATGTACATATATACATTTATATTTCCTTCAACTATCCTCATACTGAGAAAAGTTTCATAAGTTATAATTATCATTTTTCCATGTAGGAATGTAAATAGTTCAACTTTGGTAAGTTCCTTATGATTTTTTTCCCCTGTTTACCTTCTTATGCTTCTCTTGCTTCTTGTATCTGAATGTAAAATTTTCTATTCAACTCTGCTTTCTTCATCAAGAATGTGTGAAGGTTTTCTATTTCATGTAGTAGCCATATTTTCCCTTGAAACATGATACTCAGTTTTGCTGGGTAGGTGATTCTTGTTTTTAATTCTAGTTCCTTTGACCTCAAGCATATCATATTCCAAGCCCTTTGATCCCTTAATGTAGAAGCTGACAGATCCTGTGTTATCCTGATTGTGTTTCCACAATATTCAAATTGTTTCTTCTTGGCTGCTTGTAATATTTTCTCCTTGATCTGGGAATTCCAGAACCTGGCTATAATATTCCTAAGAGTTTTCTTTTTGGGAGCTTTTTGCAAGAGATGATCAGTGGATTCTTTCAAACTCTATTTTGCCCTCTGGTTCTAAAACATCAGGGAAATTTTCCTTAAGAATTTCTTGAAGTATGATTTCAAGGTTCTTTTTTTTGTCATGGCTTTCAGGTAGTCCAATAATTTTTAATTTATGTCTCCTGGATCTATTTTCCAGGTTAGTAGTTTGTTTCTTTTTTTCCAATGAGATATTTCACATTGCCTTCTATTTTTTTCATTTGTTTGGATATGTTTAATAGTATCTTGATTTCTCATAATGTCACTGACTTCCATTTGTTCCAGTCTAATTCTGATGGAATGATTCTCTTCACTGAGCATTCTCTTCACTGAGATTCTTTTTCCATCTGGCAAGTTCAACTTTTTAAAGCATTCTTCTCCTCATTGGCTTTTTGAGCCTCTTTTGCCATTTGAGTTAGTCTATTTTTAAAGTATTATTTTCTTCAGTCAGGTTGTTGACTCTCTTTTCATGATTTTCTTGCATCATTCTCATTTCTCTTACCAATTTTTCCTTCACTTCTCTTACTTGATTTTCAAAATCCTTCTTGAGCTCCTTCATGGCCTTTAACCATCTCATATTTTTCTTGGAAGCTTTGGTGTAGCAGTTCTGACTTCACTGTCTTCCTCCTGTACCATGGTTTGATTCTTTTTGTCTCCAAAAAAGGAATCCAAAGTTGGATTGCTGTGCTTTCTTTGCTTCCTTTGCTTGTTCATGTTGCCACTCAAATTTTTGACTTTTGCGCTTTTTGCCACAGTAGAACTCTGCTTCCAGAGAGGAGAGCTTTGTCTCAAATCACTGGGTTTTTTGCAGCTGCTGGAGCTCTTAGTTGTGTGCCCTCTCAGAAGCCTCCACTGGCTCTGGCACATTGGTCATGCACCCAAGGACTTCCACTCTAGATAGCAATCCATATCCAAGTAGGTTAAAGCAATAGCAATTACCCTTTAGACTGGTTGCTTGGTCCCCCTACAATATACAGGCCAGGAGCTCTGAAGGAGCCACACGGGCAGTGGCCACTGCACTTCAGCAGCTTCTTCCTTAGGGGCCAGAGGCTGGACCACATTCCCAGACCCTCTGTTCCCACAAAGTCCACACTGAACTCTTACTTTGTCTTTGGCATTTATGGGTTTATAATTCTGGAAACTGCCACACATAGTGGTGATCCACTCTCCAAAAGTTCCTTCAGCTGTGGCTGGTCAGGGCCACCCTGAGGATAAAACCATAGACTAAAGGAGGGCTGGGGTCTGCTTCCAGCTAGCTGTGATGGTCCCTTTCTGTTGACCTGCTTGGCTATCTTCAGCTACAGGTTTGTTTCTCTCTGTCACTTTGTGGGTTCTATAGCCCTAAAGTTGGTTTAGAGTCATTTTTTATAGGTCTTTGAGGTGGTTATGGAGGGGGCATATAGAGTTTTCCTGCTTCAAAGCTGCCATCTTGGCTCCACCCACCTGGATCAAAAAGAGATTTAGTTGACCTTTTCATAATAATTTTTTATTGTATTTATTTATTTATTTAGTTTTAGTTTTCACTCAACCTTTCTCATTTGATTTTTAATGTTTTTAAAGTTCTTCTATGTATTCTTTTTGGCCAACTGACCATTTGATGTTATTCTTTGAGGTAGAAAATAATCTCTTTACTTCAGTATCCTCCAAAGGTGAACCTCTTTCTCTATTCCCATAGTAATTTTCTATGGCTGAATTATTTCTCCTTTTCCTGATCTTTTAAAAAAAATTTTGGTAGTAGTTTTCTTTTTGTAATCACCTCTAACCCTGGGGCATGAGGGATGGAGCCTTTGGCTTTAAATCCTTCAGTTCTCTTCTCTGGCCTGGAAATTAAAGAAGATCTCCATCCTCCACTAAGTGCCCACAGCCAGTGGCATCTCTGCCCCACTGCTTCTCCACTCACTGAGCTTGTGCTAGTTTCTTCTCACCCAGGACCACCTCTCCACATCACAGTTGTGTCTGGTACTTCTTGTCAGTAGAGGTTCCCTCAATATTCCTCAGCTCAAACACCCAATTCCCTTCATTATTCTGGGGATAAAATTTTCTGTGGCTGGGACTGAGGCTGCCTCCCAACCCAGTTAACCCCAGGGCTTGCCATTCTTTTTTAAGTGCAACTAGCCTGCAGGTGTTTACTCTTCATAGGGACCAAACCTCATCCTGGGATTTTTCTTCAGATCTCCTATTGTCTCAGGAGCACCACTATTCTTCCTCTACTCTTATTTATTTTTACATCTCTACCTTCACCCTGAGGCACTATTTTATCTCATTTGTGGGGGAAATCTGGAGAGCTTGGAATTTTCTGACCTACTCTGCCATCTTCTCAGAATCTTTTCCAGTGCTATTCCCTCTTCATCCCTACTTCTACTCATCATTTCCCTTGATATTCTATTTTTTCCTATTTCAGAATGAATTTTGTTATTGTGTTATCAACTTCTCTTAAGTATTACCTTGGTAATTTGATTTCTATGACATTAAAAGTTTATTATATTTTTGGTAGATTATCATTTTTATTACGTTGGCATAGCCTATATAGGAGCACTGAATATTCCTCCAGTTATTTAAGTTGTTCTTATTTTTTCAAAGAACATTTTGTCACCAAATATACATGTCTTTTGTGTGCTTTGGTAAATCATTACTCAAATATATTGTGCATTTTGTGGTTATTTGGAATGGGATTTCCCTTTCTATTATTGCTTCTTGCATTTTGTTATTATCATATAAAATATCGTTGATATTTGAGGACTTATTTTGTACCCTGAAAATTTTCTGAAGCTATTGATTGTCTTAATTAGTACATTTGTTGATTCCTTGGGGTTTTCCAAGTCAACTATCATATTAGTAAATAGAAATAGTTTTGGCTATTTCTTTGCCTAATTTTGTGTTTTTTTATTTCTTTCTCTTTCCTTTTTGCTGTTATCACTTTAGAAGTATATCAAATAATAGTGGAGAGAATGGGTATTCTTTTTCACTCCCATATTTACTAGAACATGTTTTAGTATATTGTCATTGTGTATGTTTGCTTTTGGTTTTTGATAGATGCTTTTTTTATAATACTAAAAAGGTCCTTTTACACCTAGACTTTGTAAGGTTCTAGCATAAAAGAGTGCTGTACTCTGTCAAAGGCTTTTTATGCACCTATTCAGGTTATCATATGATTTTGTATATTTTGATTTTTAACATAATTGTGTTGAATGTTTTCCTAATGTTGAACACTCCTTTCATCACTGGTATAAATCCCACTTGATCATGATGAATGATTTTTTTTTATGAATTTTCTATGGTTTTATTTATAGGATTTTGTTTAAAATGTTTGAGTCAATGTTCATTAATAATCTCTCTTTTCTCTCTCTCTGTAAATATGTATATAGATAGATATATAGATAGGTAGATATAGATAGATAGATAGATAGATAGATAGATAGATAGATAGATAGATAGTTATATCATTTTCTTTCTTTTCTTTCTGCACTTAATCTTTCACTGGTTTAGGTATTAGGACAACATTTGTCTCCTTAAAGCACTCTGGTAATATGCTTTCTCAATTTTTGAGAATAATTTTGTGAAGTATGGGTACTAAATATTCTTTAAAAGTTTGATAGACAGAGAAACCGGCTCCAGGTGGTCTCAGGTTTTGGTTGCAGTCATGGATCACTGTTACGATAATGAATCTGTGAGCTTCTTCTACAACCACAGTGGGAAGCAGCTGAGTCTGTACTGGCAGCCCAAGGATGTGGTAATGGTGGTCCTGGGACTTACCGTCAGTGTAGTGGTTCTACTGACCAACCTGCTGGTCATCGTGGCCATAATTTCCAACCGGCGGCTACACCTACCCATTTATTATCTGCTAGGAAACCTGACTGCAGCCGATCTGTTTGCAGGATTGGCCTACCTGTTCCTCATGCTGCACACAGGCCCCCGAACAGTCCAGCTGTCAGTGAGGCTCTGGTTTTTGCGGCAGGGACTGCTGGATGCTAGCCTCAGTGCTTCTGTTGTCAACCTGCTGGCCATCGCAGTGGAGCGGCACCGCAGTGTCATGGCGGTCCAGCCGCTGAGCCTCCTACCCCTGGGCCGTGTGCTGCTGCTCATTGCTGGCAGTTGGGTTGTTGCACTGGGCCTGGCGCTTTTGCCCTCCTACTGGAACTGCTTGTGTAACTTGGACCATTGTGCCCGCCTGGCCCCACTCTACAGCCATACCCTCCTGACTGCCTGGGCCCATGGCGACCTGCTGGCCTTCCTGCTTATGGCAGCTGTCTATGCACGAATCTTCCTCTATGTGCGAAGGCGCATGAATCGCATGTCACAACACGCTGGCTTCTACCCACGCTATCGTGAGACCACAGTTGCTCTAGTCAAGACAGTGGTCATCATTCTGGGGGCATTTGTGGTCTGCTGGACACCTGGCCAGGTGGTGTTGTTCCTGGATGGACTGGGCTGTGATTCATGCAATGTCTTAGCTGTGGAAAAGTACTTCTTGCTCTTGGCTGAGGCTAACTCACTGGTCAACCCAGTTGTATATTCATGCCGGGATGCTGAGATGCTCAGCACCTTCCGCCGTCTACTCTGTGGCTGCTTGAGGAGTTCTTCCCGACACATGCCCCAGAATGGGCCAAGACCTGGAATGAGGGTCAATCTTCCTGACAGTGGCCATCCCCTGGTGGGTTCTTCCCTTTAGCTGTCTCTACACCAATGGGACTGGACTTATAACTGCGATTGGGATGGGGACTGCTGTGAACTGCCTCTTAGGCATGCTGACACTTAACCCCTTCAAACGAAATGAAACTGACCACTGTGGCTATAGACTATCAAGGGGAGGACCAGGATCCCCCACTGATTTGCCTTGATGTAATCCCAGGGTTAACCGTCTGTAGTCCCCCATTCCCACCCCCACTTAGTGGGGAAAAGGGAGATGCTTTTATTTGACAATTTTACAAACATTTGACTGTTTAACTCTTGGGGGCTGGGAAGGGGCTCCCTTCAGTTCTTGGTTTGGACATTATGGATCTGCTTCTCACATCAAAGGGATTAATAAGGACCATGGATTCATAAAAAAAAAAAAAAAAGTTTGATAGAATTCTCCCATGAATTCATTAGGACCAGGAATTTTAATCCCCAACTGATCTGATAGCACTCCACCCCAATGCTTGGATAGTTCTTTTATAGCTAGATCTATTTATTTTTCAACAATTGGATTAAACTTTTTATCAGTTCTTCTGAGTGTTTGGGTATTTCATGTTTTTGAAAGTCTTCTAGTTTTGCTAGTTTATAATTTTGTTTGTTTGTTTTTTGGAGGGGGGAAGGCAGGGAAGTTGGGGTTAAGTGACTTGCCCAAGGTCACATGACTTGTAAATGTTAAATTTCTGAGGCAGGACTTGAACTCGCGTCCTCCTGATTCCAGGGCCAGTGCTCTATTCACTGCCCCACCTAGCTGTCCCAGTATATAACTTTTTAAAATATGTACTGATTCTTCTTTTAATTTCTTCTGGTTTGGGTGTGAGTTGACCTTCATCATTAAACTTTTCTATAAGGGTCTTTCACTTTTATTAGTCTTTTCAAAAACAAGCTTTCACTTTTACATGGACTATTTATAAGGATTTTTGTTTTCAATCTTCTTTCTCCCCTTTAATTTTTTTTTTTTTAAGCAATTGGGGTTAAGTAACTTGCTCAAGGTTACACGGCTAGTCATTATTTATGTGTGGGTGCTCATTTTCTGAGGCCGTATTTGATCTCGGTTCATCCCAATTCCGAGGCCTGCACTCTTACTCACTGCGCCACCTAGCCGCCCCTTTAGGGCAATTGGGGTTAAGTAACTTGCCCAAGGTTACATGGCTAGGTTTTTGTTTGTGTGGATTAAGTGTCTGAGGCTGGCTGGGAACTCAGGTCCTTCTGACTCCAGGGCCAGCGCTCTATTCACTGCGCCACCTAGCCGCCCCCCCTTTAATTTTTAATATGTTTATTTGTTGACTTTCTAATATTTTTAAGTGCATATTCAGTTCCTTAATTCATTCTTTTTTCTGTCTATCTATCTATTTGTAAGGATATGATATTTCTATTGAGGACTGCTTTAGTTTTAAATCTCAGAAATTTTGGTATGTTGTCCTATCATTATTATTTTCTTTTACATAATTATTCATTGTCTCTATGATTTCTTCTTTCATCCACTCATTATTTAGGGTTTCACTTTTAAGACACCGTTTGTATCTGCATCTTTTGTTTGTGGTCCCTGAACCAATTATTTTTCTGTTTGTTTTATGATCTACAAAGTATATGTTAACTATTTTTGCCTTTTTAAATTTATTTTCAATATCTCTCTGCCTTAGTAAATCATCTCTCTCTCTCTCTCTTTTTTTTTTTTTGGTAAAAGTTCTATGAAGTACTGAGAAATATGTACTTTTTTGTTGGTTCATTTAGAAGATATTATGTCTTTTAACTCATTTCTCCAGCAATTTTTTTTTCAGCTGCACATTTTCCCTTTTGTTTATCATTCTTTTAGAATTATCAAAATCTAAAAGAGGGATATTGACATCTTCTGTCACTGTTGTATTTCTGACTATGTCTTCTTGTAGCTCAGACTATGTTTTCTTTATGAATTTAGATGCTTAGGCATTTGGAGTGGATAAGTTTATTACTGATGTTGATTTGTTTTTTCTTTGTCAGATAGCATGATTGAAAATCCTGCGTTTGTACATTTTCTTGATGCAAAGTACATTTTTTTTCATTCCATAAGTTTTATTTTGTGTATTTCTTTGTTTTTTAAATTTCTTCCTTGCAGCCAACAGATTGTATGGTTTTGTTTCCTTATCCAATTTGTCAGTCTTTTCAATTTTATTGGATTGTTTAACTACTTATATATAAAGTCATAGGAACTAGATTTATATTTTCCTCAGTCTCTAATATTGGAATTTATTATTTTCCCCCCATCTTCTATTAAAAACCTCTCTGTGATTTTTTTTTCAGCTTTGTTTTAATTAAGCGCGTTTGACTTATCCGCGCAGTACAACTAACTGTCGCTGGCATTCAGGCGTGAGAATAACGTGCCGGGGAAAATCAGGAACCTCTAAAGGCGCGGAAACCCCTTTTCCCACTAGACTTCTGACGACGAGTGTATTTACAAAACCGAATTCCTGCTCACACCAGTGAAACCCACCGCCATCATTCAGTCTTAAGTACTCATAACCTCCAACCCCAAAGGCTGGAGCAAGCGCCCGGGTCCCCACAGTCCTTCCTATTAGCCTGCTGCATAGCTAATAAACACCCTCCAAGCACTCCTCAGGAAGAGAGTGAGACTTAAAAAAAAAAAAAAAAAAAAAAAAACCTCTCTGTGTTCCCTCACTTACTTTGCTTTAATCTTTTTTTAAGGTGGCCATGTTCCCAATGGCTCTATTGACCTTGTCTCTAATCCCTTCCTCTCATTTATGACCCTTTGGGGTTTTACACATTATTTCCTTTTTCTCTCCTACTTTTAATTAGATTACATATTATATAACCAGATATAATATGCCTGGTAATATAATCTTCCCCTTCCCCTCCCCCCCCAGTCAAGTAGATTCTTCTTTCCTCTCCCTTCAATGAATTTTATTCATTTTTGTTGTTGTTGTTGTTGTTGTCATTTTTGTATCCCTTTCAAAAAAAAAGAAAATTTTGTCAGTCTCTTCCTTATCCATCCTCTTCTTCTGTCTTCTCTAGACCTTAATTATTTTATTCATGGCCCCCATATTCATCTGGTCTCTCTCTTTTTTTCTGTATTCCTTAGATAATCAGAGCTTCCAAGGTATTCATTCTAGGCTCTCCTCTCTAGGTGATTTATGTCATTACCTTATAGAATTTGTCCTATAGAATCATCTTTTCTCTTGTACCTCACACTCAGAACAATGTAAATTATTTCAGGGAGGGCCTAGATGAGTAGCCACCTGAAATGATTATGGGGGCCATGAATCAGAGAATGAAGGTCTAGAGAAGACAGGAAAAGAAGATGGGGGACCAAGCAACCATTCAAAGTGTAATCGCTCTTGCTTTGACCTGCTTGGATTTGGGTCACAGTCTTGGGTGTTGGTCCTGGGGTGAGAACACTAGCTGCCAGAACTTGTGGTGGCTGTAGAGAGGGTGCCCTACTCATAGCTATGGCAACTGTGAAAATCCCAGAAATTTAAGACACGGCTCTCTCTGTTCTGGAAGCAGAGTTCTACTGTGGCAAAAAGCACAAAAGTCAAGTAGTTGGCTGGCTGATGTGCAAGCAGAGGAAGCGCAATTAGACCATAGAATCTTTTTTGGGGGGAGAAAAAGGAACAAAACATGGAACCAGAAGAAGACAACAGATTCAAAACTCCTGCACTAAAAGCAGGCCATGGAGGAGCTCAAGAAGGATTTTGAAAATCAAGTAAGAGAAGTGATGGAAAAATTTGGGAAGAGAAATGAGAATGATGCAAGAAAATTATGAAGAGCAAGTCAACAGCCTGACTGAAGAAAATAACACCTTAAAAATAGACTAACTCAAATGGCAAAAGAGGCCCAAAAAGCCAATGAGGAGAAGAATTCCTTAAAAACTGAATTTGCCAGCTGGAAAAGGAATTTCAAAAACTCACTGAAGAGAATAATTTCTTCAAAATTAGATGGAGTAAATTGAACCTAATGACTTTATGAGAAATCAAGATACTATAAAACAGATCCAAACAAATAAAAAATTAGAAGGCAATGTGAAATATCTCATTGGAAAAAAAATGACCTGGAAAACAGATCCAGGAGAAAAAATTAAAAAAAAAATTGGACTAACTGACAGCCATGATCAAAAAAAGAGCCTAGAAACCATCCTTCAAGAAATTCTCAGGGAAAATTACCCTGATATTCTAGAACCAGAGGGCAAAATAGTAATTGAAAGAATTCACCAATCACCTCTTGAAAAAGATCCCCAAAAGAAAACTCCTATTAATATTATAGCCAAATTCCAGAGTTCCCAAGTCAAGGAGAAAATATTACAGGCTACCAGGAAGAAACAATTTGAGTATTTTGGAAACACAATTAGGATAACATAAGATCTAGCAGCTTCTTCATTAAGGGATTACAGGGCTTAGAGTATGATATTACAGAGGTCAAAGGAGCTGGGATTAAAACCCAGAATCACCTACCCAGCAATACTGTGTATAATGCTTCAGGGGAAAATATGGTCATTCAATTAAATAGAGGACTTTCAGGCATTCTTGATGAAAAAAAACAGAACTGAACAGAAAATTTGACTTTCAAATACAGGAAGCAAGAGAAACATGAGAAGGTAAACAGGAAAATGAAATAATAAAGTTGAACTATTTACATTCCTACATGGAGAAATGATAATTGTAACTCATGAGATTTTTCTTAGTATGAGGATAGTTGAAGGGAATATATATGTGTATATATATCTATATCTATATCTATATATATGTATATATATGCATGTATATGTATATGTATACATAAATATATTTGTATGTATAGGGGGGTATATATGTGTATAAATACATATGTGAGTGTGTTTATATGTTTGTACATGTATACATAGAGGGCATAGGATCATTTGAATATGATGGGATGATATCTAAAAAATAAAGAGGTGAGAAACAATATATTGAGAAAAGGAGAAAGGGAGAAATAGAATAGGGTAAATTATCTCATATAAAAGAAGCAAGAGAAAACTTTTACAATGGAGGAGAAGAGCAGGAAGGTGAAAGGGAAAAGGTCAACCTTACCCTCATTGAATTTGACTTAAGGAAGGAATAACATATATACTCAATTGGGTATCTTACCCTATAGGAAAGTAGTGGGGAAAGGGATAAGAAGAGGGAATGATAGAAGGGAAGGCAGAGTGAGAGAGAGGGTAGTTTAGAGTAAACACTTAGAATAAGTGGACGGTGTGATAGGATGGAGGGAAGTATAGTTATTCTTAATATAACTACTATGGAAACATTTTGCATAACTAGACGTGTACAACCTATATTGAATTACTTGTCTTCCCAGTGGGGGTGGACAAGGATGGAAAAAGGGAAAGAATCTGGAAATCAAAGTTTTAAAAACAAATGTTAAAACAAATTGTTTTTTTACATGCAACTGGGAAATAAGATATAAAGGTACTGGGGTACAGAAATACATCTTGCCCTACTAGAAAGTTGGGGGGAGGATATAAGAGAGGACAGATTGGGGGAAGGGGTATTCAGTAGGCTCACTATCTTGGGGTGGGGAGTAGGGGAAATAAAGGGAGAAAGTTTTTAAATCAAAATCTTGTGGAAATGAATGTTGTAATAATAATGGAATTTGAAGATCCTTTTGTATTGATAAGCTAAGAGGTACTTAGCACCTAGTTTCAAATTAAGCCTCTGTTAAAGAAACAGAAGGTATGAACCCCTGTTGCTGACATTACAGGAAGGGGCTGAACAGGGAGGAACAATGCTGTATATAAGGAAAAATCCCAGCTGGGAAAATCAGAACTTCTTGGGATAATTAGCATCTGAAGGCTGTGCTGCTGCTGAAGTGGAACTTCTATGGAGAAAGCGTTTTTGATTTTGAGAATGGGAGAAAGTGATTTTGGTTTTGAGAACAAAGCTGCTGGGGATTTCCAAGGGCCAGCTGGAGCTGCATAAGACTGAGAAAGCATGACTGGGGTGTCTGTATCCTATACAAACGTTGTTGTGTCTTTGTTAATATGTATGAATGTTCTTGTGGCTTTTTTAAGCCTTGTCTTCCCAGGAACAGAGACTATGAAGGATTTGAGATATACTGTACTCTGTTAGCTCCAATGTGGAGCAGGACCTGCACAGAGAGCCGGACAAGGAGCTGGGAACTATCTGCCTTTGAAATCATGTGGCAATTGATTAGATTTGGGTGGAAGCTGGGACCATGGAAAAAGAGCCATGGAAGCTAAAAGCCTGCCCTGAGTCAAGATGAAAAGACCTCTTTGTGGGTACTGAGTAGTCATGAAATTGTGATTTAATTGTGACTGAGGGGTGGATGGCCAATGTATTTCCCGCTACCCCTTAAGAGGGGACTGTGTAGTGACTGATGATTGAATAGTGACTTATTTGTAACTTAGTGTGCCCCATGGGTGGAGCATTTTGACCTTTTGTACTTTATGATTGAATGGTTGAGTTACTAAGTGATTGCTTGACTAAATTGGTGAAAACTATGTGGCCATTTTAGTGATAAGTTGTTGTGTTGTGACATGGTGAATGCTACGTTTTGATTTTCTGTGATAAGTTTTAACATTCTGAATGCTGTACCTTGATTTTCTGTGAATGTTTTGCTTTGATTTGTTAGTGAATAAATAGAGTGTTCACTATATTATGTGATCAGAACCTTGAAAGCTGTTCACAGCAGCTGTCCTCTGGAAAGCTGCTCATGCTTGGCTGTACAAATGTTAAAAACTAAAACTAAATAAATAGATAAAATGTTTTGAATGCCTCTTAATGATTGAAAATCTATCTTTTTTCATCCATGGTTAAGCTAAGGGGTGGTCAGAGGTGGTCACTCTGAGTTGCATACTAAGTTCCTTCCCTGTAAGGAACACATTATTCCATTTACCTACATTTTCTGGTGGGTGCAGAATAATCTTTCATTATTCAAATTTCCTTCCCTTTGTATTTGAAAGGTTTTCTCCTGATGACTTGTAGAACTTCTTGTTTTCTGAATTGTATTGTTATACTCAACCATCGGGTGTATTAAAGTCTGCACCCTTGTGCTTTGCTGTTGCTGTTTTATCCTGGAAGTAATCTGTGCATTCTTTCAATTGATATTTCATTTTCTATGTTCAGAAGTCCTCTTCTATTATTCACTGAATTATAGTTTTGAAGCTTTTTGTCCTGCTTTCTTCTGCCACACCTGTGATTCTTAGCTTGTCTCTACAGAACTTGTCATTGAGATCAGTACATTTTGCTTACAGAGTGAGCATATTTTCTTTTAAATGTATTGTTTTTAGCTTTTCTTCTTCTAGATTTTCCTTCACTTTTGTATATTTGCAGTGACAACAATCTATTGTTCTCTTTTTTATCACTTTTCCAAGATTCATTATTGCAGATTCCACTTTTTCTATTCTGCCCATTGTTTTGTTAGGCAGGCCATAAATTATGCTCTTATAATTTTCACTTCTCTTTTGAACCACTCACAGACAGTATGTTGTGGTTCCATATTCTCACATTCTACAGGGTCCTCTGTCTCATTAAATGTTGGATAATTTTCTTTTGTTTTACAGTATTTAGAAATAGATGCCCAACAGGCAGTTAGGTGGCACAGATAGAGCACCAGCCCGAGTCAGGAGGACCTTAATTCAAATCCAGCCTCTAACATTTACTAGCTGTGTGACCCTGAGCAAGTCACTGAACCCTACTGCCTCAAAAAAAAAAAAAAAGAATATAAATGAACTCATTTACTAGATTTGTAGGCCATATTTCCTTCTGTTGTTCATATTTTCCTAGTTGATTTATCTGCTTATGTTGAAGGTCTGAGTTTGCTTCTTCCTGAGACGTTTGGCCATTTCAGTCTTTCCCCCCCCAACTCCTGACTTTCCCCTATTCACTTTCTTACTCTCTCCTCTGGGATGGTGTTTTTTTTTTTTTCTAGAGAGCTGTACCTCAAAGCATCTTATCTTCCTCTCATGATGTGCAATTCATGGTTCACCAGCCTAGGTGACATTTGGGTGGACAGAACTGGCCCCAACTAGGTACTGAGTTCTTTCCTTCACATTTAGTGGAGCGTGATACAACCCCTCAGCCCCCAGTGTTCCATTCTGGTGTCTTGTCCCACTTTTGTCCCTTGGTTCTCTGGCCTCACAACATGTCCATTCTCTTTCCACTACACTAAATTCACTCTTTATATTCAATTCTGTCATGGTATCATCCACCTGAAGTGTTCTCTTCCTCTTTAATCCATGTTTCTCATACCAAAGCACATATTCCAGCTCTGATGTTTACTAATTATGTAACTATGGTATACTGGAAAGAAATATAGTTGTTCTCTTTTCTATCTATGTGGCATTGAGCAATACGTAGTATCTCTGAGTCTCTGTTTTCGTATCTCACCCTGAGTTCCCTTCATTGCTCATGAGGCTCCAGGATTACTTCCCTCTAAGAGGCCTTTTCTGATTCTTTTCTGATTGTTGGTGCCCCCTCCCTTTCCTAAATTATATTTTTCATTTATGGATGTAATGTGGTTCCCTACTCCAATAATCAACAATTCAAACTCTTTCAGGACACAGATTGTTTTGTTTTCTGTTTTATAATCCCAATGCCTAGTACAATGAGTGGAATATAGTAGGTGCCTAAAGAATTTATGTTGATTTCAATTGAATTGAATTTAAAAAAAATTAGTAGATGAGAGCAAATTAAGTCTTGAAATAAAGGTCCATTTAATATGAGCTAGTTCAGTCTTTATACTAATTTATCTGGGATAGTGTGACAAGTAATGTTAAATTAAGACATCATACCTTTCGCCAGTAAAAACAAAACAAATAAAATCTTACCATCATTTCTGCAGGGTCATTCATGTATATTTTGTCCTACTCTTTTATTGATAATTTTCATAACTACCCTGCTATAGAATTAAAAACATTTTCTCATATTTATTCTGGTATTTCTTTTAGACAGGTAATGAAAACAGAGTGAATATTAACTATTCTCTGTTCTTTTATAAAAACCTCAATCAATCAATTAGCATTTATTAAATAGCTATTGTATTCCAGGCATTGGATATGCAAAGTCAAAGAATCCTATTCTCAAGGACCTGATCTTTTGAAAGAGAATAGAAGGTAATAAGTATTTACATAGTAGAATTATGTGCCAGGTACTATACTGTGCACTCTACCAATTTAATTTTGAGGGATACAACATGTGTATGTCTGTGTGTGTATGTATGTATGTGTGTATATATATATATATATATATATATATATATATATATATATATATATGTATGTGTATGTATACACACACAAACATATCACACAGCCATATGAAATAAATGTTAGTTAAGTATAAGGTAGTTAGGAAAGGAGAACATTAGCATCTGGTAGGTTCATGAAAGATTTAGGGATTCAAAAATTCATCATCTTAACCTTCAAATCATCGTTTCTTCCCACCTTCCCTATTTCTGCTGGTGGCACCTGGGAATTGTTTTTTGACTCTTCTCTTTCTCTGACCCCACAATCTAACATGATGAGAGGGATCAGAGAAGAAGGTTTGAGCCTCAAAGATCATTGTAATCAACGGAAGTGAGTGGACTATCTGTGGGAGTTTACTGATCATATCCAATGGGCTGTTGTGAAGAAAGTTATTTGTAAATTTTAAAGTGTTGTATAGAGGCAGAGTGGCTTACTCTATAGAGAGTCACCCTCAAAGCCAGGATGACTTGGGTTCTAATCTCACCTCTGACAGATTTTGGTGGTATTACCTTGGGAAGTCATTTAACTTCTCAGTACTCTAGAAAATTCTCTAGGAAAGTTCTTAATGTGTGTATGTGTGTGTGTGTGTGTGTGTGTGTGTGTGTGTGTGTGTATGTGTGTGTGTGTGTGTTATGGCAGTCTACTTGAGCCTATGGATACTTCAAAAATGGTTTTAAATAGTTAAATTAAATACATGGTATTTTGAAGGAAACCAATTATGTTGAAGTACAGTTATAATTTTTTTAATTACAAATTCAGGGACCTTACATGAAGAGCCCCTGTATTTAAGGGCATAAATTGCAGAGAAAGTACTGACCTACACTGGCATAGTGAGTTACCTTATCTAGAAATTCCCTATACTAATAAAATAGAATGTCTAGTCCCTTAGTCTATGTTAATGTATTATGTAAATGTATGCATGTGTTTGTATATGTAAAGGGAAAGAACATAATTTTTGGACTCAGAATACCTGAACACCTCAGCTAATCTCCCTACATATACATATATGTACATTACTCCTTTGTTATCTCAACTTATTTATTTTCAACCTCCTTCTCTATACTGGCTCATGTCCTGCTGCTTACAAACATACCCATGTCTCCGCTATTCTGGAAAAACAAAACAAAACAACAAAACCCATTTACTCAATCCTTTCATCTCTGTTAACTATCATCCTATTTATCTTCTTCCCTTTGTAGCTAAACTCCTTGAAGAGGCTGTGCAATAGGTGCCTCTACTTTCTCTCTTCTCATTCTCTTCTTAACCCCTTACAATCTTGTTTCTGGCATTATCATTCCATGAAAACTGCTCTCTTTAAAGTTATCAATGATCTCTTAATTGCCAAATTCAGTGGCCTCTCTTTCAGTGGCCTCTCTTAATCCTCATTCTCTTTGACCTCTCTGTGGCCTTTGGCACTGTTGATCACTCTTTCCTCTTCTCTTTAGGTTTTCAGTATGCCACTGTTTCCTGGTTTTCCTCCTACTTGTCTGATTACTCCTTCTCTGTCTCCTTTGTTGAATCCAACTCCAGATCATGTTTTCCTCTTTTCTCCTTTTATAATACTTTACTTTGTGATCTCAATATCTCCCACGGATTTCATTGCCATCTTTATGCTAATGATTCTTAAATCTATCTTCCTTGCCCCAGTCTCTCTCTTGACTTCTAATTTTGCATCTTCAACTGCCTTTCAGACATCCTGAACTAGGTGTCCAGGAGGCATGTTAAATTCTTTATCTTTCCCCCTAAATCTTACCCTCCCCTCCCCCCACACCTTCCCTATTATCATAGAAGCCAACACAATCCTTCCAGTCCCTCAGGTTCACCACCTAGAAGTCATCCTTAATTTCTCACCATCTCTCACCTTCCATATCCAAGCTATTGCCAAAGCTTGCAAATTTCACCTTTGAAACATCTTTCTAATACTCTAATTTTTCTCCTCTGGTACTGTCACCATTCTAGTACAGCCCCTCATCACCTCATGCCTTGATTACTGCAATAATCTGATGGTGGGTCTGCTCAATAAATTCCAGTATCTTTCTAATGTGTCCATGAGAAAATACAAAATGCTCTGTCTGGCAATTAAAGTCCTTCATAACCTAGGTGCCTTCTATCTTTCCAGTCCTTTTATACCTTACTGCCTAGAATGTACTCATCAATCTAGTGACACTGATCTCCTGGCCTTTCCACAGACAGTCTCCCAGCTCCAGACATTTTCTCTGGCTGTCTGCCATGTCTGGAACCCTCTTCCTTCTCTGCTCTGACTACTGACTTTCCTGACTTCCTTTAAGTCCCAACTAATATCCAACCTTCTACAGGAAGCGTTTCCTAACTCTTCTTAACTACAGTTCCTTCCCTCAGTTAATTATATCCCTATTTCACCTTGTATATAACTTGCTTTGTATATATCTGTTTGTACATTGTCTTCGCCATTAGATTGTAAGCTCCTTGAGGTTAGGGACTGTCTTTTGCCTCTTTTTGTATTCCCGGCACTTATCACAGTGCCTGGCACATAAAAGATGCTTAATAAATGTTTATCATGTTCTACTGTGTTATATTTCTCATTCCATCTTCAACACTTAGTAGCTATATGGTCCTCAGAAGGTCACTTAATCTTGCTCTGACTTAACTTCTCATTAGGAAATATAGATAATAATACAAGCAATTTGTTACAGATTTCTTGTAAGGAAAGTGCTTTGTAAGCCCTAATGTACTATATAAATGTGTTATTTTCTTATGATACAAATAGAAAAAATGAGGGTTGTTATGAATGTGAAATGTACCCAGATGCAAAGAATCTGAGTCATATGATTTTAGAGCAATCTCTATAGCCATGTCATCCAAACTATAACTGGAGAAGAATCTGACCTTGGCTCTACACTGGACAAGTGGTCATTTAGCAGCCTTAGTTTCAGACGCTGCTAGACTCAAATTCCATAAATTCAACTTCAATGGTTTGCTTTCTCCTATATCCTGCTCCTTGTAATATATTTAAAGCAGTCAGTTAGCACCTCTGAGAAAGCATATCAAACATTAAACTTTTAAAATAATTGAGCTGTAATGATTTGGTCCATATAAAGTGAATGAGAGTTTAGTCCAATGTTCTTTTAGAGCCAGCAATATGAAATAGGGTGATACCCTCAACTTCTAAAGCATGTTTCTCAAGCATGAGCTTGGCGATACTGCTAAATATAAAACCATATATTAATTCTCAGTATTTTAGGTTACTGCATTATTTCAGTAATCATTCAAGTAGGACATAATTTAAAGCACTAAAGAATGCCATTTTTTCTCATGTAGATAAACCAAAGAAAAATCAAGTGCTAAAGATTAAAACAGTGGGGCGAACATGACAGTGGTATCAGACAGAGGAAATAACATGTTAATGACATTCAATATTCTCCTTGTGTCAAGTAATCAGCATTTTTATTGCCACTATTTCTCAGCATACACTATTAGAATTTATTGAGTCAATCTGTCTCCATCACCTGTGATATAATATATTTTATTCAATAAGATATAGAATAATATTTATCTTTCAACTCCAATGAGTGGTAAGAACAATGAGTGTTTATCAACTAGGCATTATGAGAATGGTAGGAGTTGTACATTTTAATATCTGACCTAAGACGAGTAATTTTAAAATTTTATATTAGACATTAAGGAGGGTCCAGACTTTTATCCAAGACATTGCCTGGATTCAAAGGTTATAGAAAATGACAAAAGCAACCCTGTCTTTTGTGTTCCATTTTTCTGAGATAATTAAAGATACAGTATTAGAAAGGGAGTATGGATGGAATGACCTCCTAAAATAGCATCCAGTACTACTGAAAATAGTCTATGAGCCTATGCAAGAACAGTAGGTGAAATTCCAACTCATTACTGATTGCTTTTATGTTATCTGGGATGGGGCAGCAAGGTGATGCAGTGGATAGAGTGATGGACCTGAAATCAAGAAGACTAAGGTTCAAACCTGGTTAAGATACTAACTAGCTGTGTGATCCTGGGCAATTCACTTAACTTCTTTTTGCTTCAGTTTCCTCAGCTGTAATACGAGTGTAATCATAGCACTTACCTCCCAAGGTTGTTGTGAGTCTAAAATGAGGCAAATCTATAAAATGCTTTGCAATCCTTAAAGGATTGTGTAAATGGTAGCTATTATTATCAAATAGTACTTGGGGAAATGTTTTTGGAAAGTGTCTCAAAGATTATTAGAAAATGATTAATTTAGAGTTGTGAGTAAATCTAAAGGTAGTAAGTGCTACAAATTTTGCTAGTACTTTGGCACTATTACTGCCTTTGGCATCCCACAGCTCTAATTTGAAGGGTAAATAGTGCATTTGGGATGAATGTAGGTGTGTGGCAAGTACTGTAACTTTCATTAACTCTAACAGTGTTATTAGCCCAGTTCTCAGCTTTGGATAGGCATACTCCCTCAAGTGACTTTGGAACTAAATGAAAGAGTTAATTTTCCCCCTTTATGCTTGATAAATCATGTATTTTCTATCTTCCTCCCCTGTCCAGTTCTTCCTTTGGATACTTGCAGACAAAGTGCTGTCACAACATTGCTGTGATTGAGTTGGTATTTGGTGGTTTCACCCCTAGAGACAAAGGGGTCCAGAACTCCTGCTGGTAAAAAGCACTAATTCATTTGCAGTTAGCTTTGCTCCCCAGGAAATCCCCTCTCCCAGCCTTTGAGAGCATGGCACTGCACATGAGATACTTCCTGGCAGGCATTTTATTGCTTGATGGTGTGAACTATTGCCGACCTGCATGAGTAGGCTGGGCGGCAGGTAAAATACAGAGAACAGCATCTGCTTTCCAACAAACACATGTCACTTCAACATGCATCATGTTAAACCCAAGTGCACCCAATCACATCCATCTAAAAACCAAGGGTTCCTAACCTCTTTTGTGTCATGGTCCCTTGGGTGGTCTAGTGAAACCTCTCGATTCCTCAGAATAATATTTTTCATGCACAAAGTTGCATAAGATTCCAAAGAAAACCAATTATACTGAAACACAGCTCGATCAAAATATTAAAAAACAAAACTAATTCACAGTTCTGAGATAACGAATCATTGATGGTTAGGTGATCAGTCACCCCTCCTCCCCTCTCCCCCAATTGTAGGCTAATCTCTACTGTACTAACCTATGCCAGCTATAAACTTTTCCTTTCTTTTTTCTTCTTATACTCTTGACTGTCTTAGAATTAATTTCTCATCTTTTGTAATACATTTCCTCTTTATAGGATTGTCTCAATTTATATTAGGCTCCTGAGTGGTGGTTTATTTATTATTACACAGGACAATGCAGAAGTAGAGAAGGAAATGACAGCTGAAGATCATCCATTAGTCCCATCTGGGCTTGGATAAGTGTATGTTTTTACATAACCTAATTGCATCTTCTTAAAATCTCTCTCTCTTTTTTAAGAGCATGCCCCTTCTTCTTCTTTTTTTTTTGGCACCACACCAGAGTAACAATTGGATTAGAAGGAATGTATTTGGTTTTGGGGTTTGTCTTTAAACTTTACTGAAGCCAAAGGAAGGTGTTATATTCTTGGCTTAGAGGAACAGTGGCTGGCACATGGAAGCTCAGCCTCAAATTCCTGGCTGCTTTCCATAAATTTGAAGTTGTTTTGAGTGTGTGTGTGTGTGTGTGTGTGTTTGCATGCATACACATGGGCATTTGATCACACATGCAATGGTGCATGGAGATTGAGGATAGGTTAAGTAACTTAGGAAATAGATGTGTAATGTTTGGATCAGATTTCTCCTGCAAGTGGCCACTTGTATTGTCCACTAAGAGAGCAGCATGTACCTGGCTTGAAGGAAGAATCATAGAGTGGGGTCAGGGGGTAATTACCCTCCCCAACCCTCTTGAACTCAAGAGGGAATAAAGCTCTTGTTCTTATGTGTGTTAAGAGGGAGAATCAGACTCAGCATATAGGCTACAATCAACTTTCAATTACCTGCCTGACCAGAAGGCTAAACAGTGGATAATTATGTGTGTGGATAGCTATACATGTATCATTGAGTTCAGTATACTTTTAAAACTGATATTTAAACATGGGTGTGACTGATGTATACATCCCTTTAATCAAAACAATAGGTTAGACTGAAGGAGCTAAAAGCTGACTTCCCTATCTCGACCCTCATTAATTCAGTCATTCTATTAATCAATCAATAAAAACTTATTGAGCACCTTCTGTGTTCCAGGCTTCACTATGTGAAATACTTGGAAGAAAAAAAAAATTCTAGAGCATCATCCCTGCATCCCTGTACTGAAGAAGTTTATAAGCTAATTGTGGGGGTGGTCAGGGGTAAAGGAAAACACAAATGAAAATTTAACTAACAATAGAAGCCAGTACAGGACAAGGAACAAATGAATGTAATAATAAGTATTACATACATTAAAAGGAGGAAGAACCTATTTTAGCTGCGCTTTATGGAAAGCAGCAGGAATTAACCTGGGTCAAATGAAAGAATATTTGTAAAGCATTTAACTAAAAGTGTCTGATACATAATAAATGTTTTTTTTTTCTCTTTTCTTGTTAAAGAAAAGGTAAGATTCAGATAAATAGAAACAGAGCCAGGTATGTGCTGATGCTTTAAGCAGTTAGGTGGTATAGTGGATTTAATGGTGGACTTAGAGTCAGGAAAACCTGAGTTCAAATCTTGACAAAAAATGACCAGCTCTGTGACCCTGGAAAGGTTTCATATCCTCTCTCAGCCTTAGTTTCAGCATCTATAAAATGAGGATAATAAAAGGACCTTTCTCACAGGCTGGCTATGAGATAATTAATGCAAATGAGTCATATCAATGAAATAATAAATGTAAAAATACCTTGTAAACCTTAAAGTGTTATATAAATTAACTATTCTTATTAGAGGACAGTACAGGGTAGACGACTTATACAAAGCAGTAGTAGAAGTTAAGATTGGAGTGATAATTTGGGTCTATGCTGTGGAGGGCCTTGGAATGCCTGACCAAGGAGTTTTGACTTTTGAATTCTGACCACTCACTTTACTTTCTCCTGGAGAAAACTTTCAGCAGGGTTTGGTCTTCCTGTGTGTGGCACAGGAGTACAGCATTCAAAAAGGCGGCAACAATTAATTTCTACTACATGCACCTCCAAAATATTACTGTGAAAACTACTATGAAGTAATTGTAACAAACCTCAAACAATACACAAATAAACAAATATTAATACATAGACAAATAATAATGAAACAATAGCAGAATAGTGATATGCCCTTAGAGAATTTCTATCTAAACTCAACTAAAATATGAAAAAAAAAAGGTTAATGATGACGATGTCACATTTTTATGGTGCTTTAAATTTGCCTAGAAGACAGAGAGAATCATCAGGACCAAGAGACAGGGATTTGTGAAATAGTTCCTCAGAACCCTAAATGCAAGAAAGAAGTAGAGTAAGGGTGTGGAGGGATCAGCCAGGAACTGGAAATAGAATTCACAGCTAGCTATGTTGATCTCAGTGATTATAAGGGGCTGAAGTTTGGGTGATTAATCAAGTACACAGATATAGATGGAAAATGAATTAGGCAGAGCCTTTTTGTGATTGATGATTGATTGATATAAAAATCCCCTTTAAAAATTAGCCTGCTACAATTCTTCTATGGTCTTTACAGATATATGCCCCAAGAACCAAATAACTCTGCACAAATATTTCTCTTCTAACTAAATCTTACAGTGCCTTGAATGCCATCATTAGATATTTATTCTTTTGAGTATCTTTTAAAAATCAAACATTCTAAGAGTAACATAGAATTAGGTAAATAATCCTAGAGTGTTTGATTCCTAGAGGGGGAATGTCAGGAACAGGGTATGAGTGTTAGATTACCAACACCTTATTATAAATTTGTCAGATTTCTCACCTTTATGAAAAAGGAGACTAGAAATATTTTGAGATCTCCTGATGCCTTTGAACTTGGGTGGGAAAGATATGAATGGAAAATTTAGAACCTAAATAGGTGGATGGGGGAATGGAGGTGAGATGTGACTAGAGAATGGGAAGGATAGCTGAATGTGTAAAGAGAGAATATAATTAGGGGATTAGGGGACTAGTGAAGACAAACTTTGCCTACTACTTAGTGTTATTGAACTGTCTTGCCTTACTTCTATTGCCAGAAGAGAACATTGCTATAGTGTACTCACTAGTATGGGGGTTGACATTTTTTTTTAGATAGAGAGGCAGTAGAATAGCTAATGAAAACATTTTATTGCTCAGAATCTTGTAAAAGAGTAGCAGGTTAAGAATATCAATGGAATTTCTCTTAACATAAGGAAAGCCTAATAGTTATATGGCACTATATGTACATATGCACATCTAATACATTTCCTTTTAACTTTTATTTTTGACTATTTAACACATATATCTTAATAGAACATAAATTGGAAATAAATGAAATGTTTTACCTCAATGCAATCAATAGAGCTTTTAAACCTAACATCCACATCAGAGACTAACATTTTTGTTGTATTTGTTGATTTTAAATCTAAATTTGTTGATTTTAAAACTAAAGAAAAAAAAGTCTGGGGAAAGCTAGGTGGCACAGTGAATAGAGCACCAGCCCTGGAGTCAGGAGGACCTGGGTTCAGATCTGGCCTTAGATGCTTAACACAAAAAATAACCGTGTGACCTTGGGCAAGTCACTTAACCCCAACTGCCCTCCAAAAAGAAAAAAAAAGTCTGGGGCACAAAACTTCCAAGCATTATGGTTTCATTAGCAAGGTTGACCATTACCAATCAAATCAGGAAATCTGACACCTTAGAGGTCAGAAACAAAGCAGTAATTTATATAGCTTTTTTTTTTTTAATAACAGAGAAGGGAAATTAAAATTATAGTAATCTTAGGAAACTTTTTAAAAACATAATTCAGTGGAAAAAGGCAAGTTATCTGACTTGTGGTTAGGGTAGCACATTGAATGCAACCTGATGTTATTGCCAACATTTGGAGAGTAGGTATGTCAGGGCGTGGAATGGGGGTGTTTCTAAGGTGGGACAATTATTACATCTGATATTCTGTTGGATCAGGACTCCTGTCTATCAACCATCTATCAAAGTGAGATTGTCTTAGAAATCTTTGCCCTGCAGCTGTAGCATTTGCAATTAAAAGCTTTACTTTTAAAGGGACTTTGACTGTTAGACTGACTAACATAGCTTTTACTGGAAAAAAGGAGCTTAACCTTCAGTTCTAGGAAAAAGCAGAACTTGTCCTCTATGACTCGAAAGAAAAACTTACCTTTTAAAAGAGTCTTATCATATCTAACAAATCCTATGCTTAACGGTATTCCTATAAAGGTATATGTATACTCTGAATTATCTATCAATAAATGATAAATACTAGTAGAGCCTTATCAATCTATTAATTGCTTCATATTGGGGTAAAAATAAGTAGAAGTGATCATCACAATTTATGCAGTTCCTAGGATCAAAGAATTAAAATGAGAAGGACCTTAAAAATTATATAGTCCAATACTTTGAATTTAAAAATAAAGAGACTCTGGTCTAGAGAACTGATGTGACTTGCTCAAGGTCATTCTCTTAGTGAGTAGCAGGGCTAGAATTCAAATAGGGGCAAAATGACTCTAAATTAGAGTCATTTCTTGTATGTCAAAATGCTATCTTATTTATCTGTTGAGCTATCAGAAAGGCAATCATACTCCACTACTCTGTAATTTCATTAATATAGACATTCCCCAGAATGATAGAAAGAGAATTGGCATCAATGAGATGACATATATTTTTAAGTATTAGAGAATGATGAATACCGTGTTAGCTTAACGTAGAAAAAGGAGGGCAATGGAAAAGTGCCAAATTTGCAGTTAATTGTGTCTCTTCAAAAATTATATTCGATACATGAAAAATATTATTCATAAAAACAAAAAAATTTTAAAATGGGCTATAACTGGTGATTGATGAGTAATGATGAATCTTAGGTACTATGATATTATTTTTCTCCTTATAGTATTAAAATACTTTATATATCAACTCATGTACAGTCCAAGTACTTCCATCCAGATAATCAATCCATTTTCTAGTAGAACATTAAATAAATTAGCTATAAATAGGACATGATACAATTGAGAGAAGAAGCAAAGAAAAAAGTTTTCCAGCATGCCCATTTTTGGGGGGGGGGTACAGTATTTGGATCAGCACAAATAAACATAACTAGATTTTATTTTTTGCTTTTTGGAGGAGGGAAGAAAGAGCAATTGGGGTTAAGTGACTTGCGCAAGGTCACACAGCTAGTAAGTGTTAAATGTCTGAGGCCAGATCTGAATTCAGGTCCTCCTGACTCCAGAGCTGGTACTCTATTCACTGTGCCACCTAGCTTCCCCCTAGATTTTATTTTTAATTTAATGTTAATGCTGACCCAGAAGTCTCCTCATAACTAGAAACATTTTTCTAGGAGGCTTGGATTTTTGTCAACCAAATGACAAGATAAATTTGAAATATGTGTGTTTGTATATAGATAGATATACATATATAGATATAACACATATATGCATATAAACACTACATATACACATATCACATATGTACAAGAAACCATGGGTTTTTTTCTGAGATGACTGACAATTATATAGAAATACACATGCATATATAGGTAAAATATGCATATATACAGATGTATATAATTAAGATAATTGCAATATACATATACTTTGAGAGAGATAGAAAGAGAAACACACAGATACAGAGAAGAGAGATGGAGACAAAAGACAGAGACAGGGAAGCAGGAGAGAGAGGGAAAGAGAGACATGGAGGGACAGAGGGAGAGAGATTGAAAGAGACAGAGAGAGAGAGACAGAGATCTGACTGGGTTATTTTAATGGTATATAGGTTACTCCCTATGAGGAAAGTCCCTCTCTCAATGCAGATCTCTATGTACACAATTTATAGTCTTAAATTGATGCTCAAGGACATGAGAGTTAATGATTTGCCAAGGGGCACACAAACTCTGTCAGAGTTGTCATATGACGAACTTGAACCCATATCTTCGTAATTTCAAGGCCTGATCTCAATCCATTATTACAAGCTGTCTCTGTTGGAATGATATAAGCATGATACATGAGCAAACATCAAACAGGAGGCACTAATAGTGCCTTATTTTTTAATAAAAAATCACCTGAATATGAGTAGGATGTTCATTGTGTATATAAAATTAACTTAAATCACCTTTGTAAGCAATAGAAATATTTCTGCAGTCTAGCAATCGTGAAGTAGAAAGCTGCCCATCATAAACTGTTACTCAAATAGGGAGAGCAAACTGAGATTCTCCAGGCTAGATTCAATTTTGGAGCAAGTTCTTCACTGTTGCTCCTCTATAATTAAAAAAAAATGGCTGTAATACAATCAGTTACTGCTTTATAAGTCAAGTAATATTCTCACTTATCCCTGTGTTACCAGAATGAGTGTTAAAAGAATTAACAAGGGGCGGCTAGGTGGCGCAGTGAATAGAGCACTGGCCCTGGAGTCAGAAGGACCTGAGTTCCGAGCTGGCCTCAGATGCTTAATCCACACAAACAAAAAACCTAGCCATGTAACCTTGGGCAAGTTACTTAACCCCAATTGCCCTAAAGGGGCAGCTAGGTGGCGCAGTGAGTAAGAGTGCAGGCCTTGGAATTGGGATGAACCGAGATCAAATCCGGCCTCAGAAAATGAGCACCCACACATAAATAATGACTAGCCATGTAACCTTGAGCAAGTTACTTAACCCCAATTGCTTTAAAAAAAAAATTAACAAGTTGTAGGTAAATACAGGGCTATTAGTAGTGCAAGAGCAGGAGGTTACCAGTCCCTACAAGTGCCAACTAGCACTAAGGTACCAGAAGTTTCAGAAATTAGATAATCCTTTTTCCAAAGATGCAAACGGCCAAGTCAATTCTAAAGCCAACTTGGTGGCTTCGCTTCAACCAAAATCTTTATATAGTATAGATACATTAAAGAAGGGGAAAGAGGTGGGAAAAAAAATAACTTACACACACACGTACGCACACAGCCCTCAAATTTTTGTAATAGATTTTATTCTGAGTCTCAGGTTTCTGCTTGAATTTCATTTTAAACATTGACGGTAACTTATCAGTTCATCCCCACTCCCTACCCTTATCCTAGTTAGTCATGAAAGAAGAACATTTCATTAATAAGCCACAGCTATAAAACATAAAATCAGAGCTCAGCTATTGAAGAATAGAAGCCAAACATCACTAAAAAGGATTAGTTTCTTTCACTGTCTAAAATTTTTTCATAGAAGACCTTGGCTGCCCTTTTGATATTAAAACTTTCTAACAAGCATTACATTGGAGTTTTAAATGAGAATTTGCTGTCATTGAGAAAGTTAAATAGGCCTCTTTTATACTATGCTACTGTAAAATACGTGCTTGTCGCAGCAAGCACCCCAACATCCCCAGGGTGGCTGCCAACACAGGTTCTTAGACCTGCTTTTCTAAAGGAAAGCAACTCAAAATGGGTTAACAAGCTTACTCTAATCAATCAAACATATATTGTTTACCTAGTTCAGGGGAAAAAGGTCAGCACCCCAAACTTCAGAGAATACAGACAGAAGTTACAAGACAGAGAAACAGATCAAGCAGACAGGCTTCCAAACTGTCCAACCATTACATCCATACCAAATCACAGTTACCAGAGAGGGAAGCATCAACATCTGGGTTTTCAAAACTGGGGGGCTCTCAACGGCTGCCCAGAGACTCATCTGGTCAAATCACACAACACTTCTCAAAGTTAGCCCCAAAACAAAGCTTCACATCAGGGTATATATAGCCTTCTCCTGGCTCAGAGAATGTCACAACCTTCTTGACCCACTGTCCAATCACACAGCATCAAAGTGTGGGCATTCCTGAAAATCAAGCCTCCTACCACAGGCTCCATGTGACCACAATCAGCCTATTAGGGGACAGAGTATATTTTCAAATTCAAGGAAGGTTCTCAGAGTCCCTGAAGCCTATCAAAGGGCCTAGGGGCAGGGAAGATCTTTAAATTTGCTTTTCCATTACATTTGGCCCCATTTGGTCAGTCACAGAGCACAAAAAAAAAGGCAAAAGTTCCCCACCCCGGATCACAACTAAATAGGCCATCTATCCCAGAGTTACAAGTTTAAGATATTGTCACAGCATTTAATACCCAAAGGGAATACTTTTCTTCATCTTGACCCGAGGCAGTTCTCAGCAATCTCTGTTCCTGGGGAGACAAAACCTAACAAGGTCACAAGATACATTGCCAGTGTCCTCATTAATTCATTCTCTGCCCTGAAAACATTAGCAAGTCCCTCTTCCAGGATTTCTGTAAACATCCTTCTTCAGGGCTTCTGAACCAAGGGCAAGGTTCCAGGACCTCTGCAACAACAGCACTGTCCTTCACCAACAGACAAATCTGGCAAAACAACATCAAAACAGACAGACAAAGTACAAGCATCACAGCCATGTCTCCCAGTCCTTGGCAGCTCTGGGTGGCAACTCTCAAAAGTCCTGGGCAGCTTGAAATGGCCCTCAGCAATCCTCTCTGTCTCTCTGCCTCTACAATGCTGCTTCCAAAAAAATTCTCTCTCTCTCTCTCTCTTGGCTTGTGCCTCTCTAAATCCATGTCACCACCTCCTTCCAGTTCATCCCTTTCTTTTCATGTCAACAAGTCCATCCCACAAGTGGGATTCCCCAAGCTCTGGGTTTTAACACTCAACCAAGTCAATACTGGGGATCTTTAAATTCCATTACTATTATAATGTTTGACCACCGTCCATGATGCTCTTCTGAGACAAGTAACAGAATGAAACTATAGTGAAATTTGCTGGGTCTATGGGCATGTGTGTGTGTGTGTGTGTGTGTGTGTGTGTGTGTGTGTACACATATATGTGTTTGTGTGGTTTTGTGTGTATGTGTGATTTTGTGTGTGTCTCTGTGTGTGGTGTGCATAGAGGATAGATCAGAGCTGGATTTGGAATCAATAATACCTGCTTTCTAATCTTGTCTCAGTCACTTCTTAGCTGTGTGACCCTAATGCAAATCATATAACCTATCAACCTCAGTTTCCTCATCTATAAAATGGGGAAGATAACATCAGCTACCTCACAGGGCTGTTGATAGGATCAAATGAGATCACTTTTGTAAAGCATTTTGCAAACCATAAAGCACTATATAAATGCTAGTAATTATTATTGTTATTATTATTTTTTTTCTTCCCTGAATCTTATAACACCCATTGAAAGATTATGGACAAAACAATTAATTAATCTGTTTTTTTAATTGTACCAGTTAAACAAAATTGTTAGTTTCAAAATAATAAGCTTGAACAAATATTCTTTATTCTTTACTCATTGTATTAATAGCAACTATAGTTTTTTTTAATATGTAAGGACATTAAAGCAAACTTAATCTTTTATCATCTCTGACTTTTATCTTATTTCATAAATGTCTCTGTTTATGGATCAATTATGCTTTGTTCTTATTTTTTTCCTTCTTGCATCATCTTCCACAAGAATTGAGCCCTCACTGTATCAAATCATTAACTATATTTGATCAATTATCCCCATCACATTTTAAAGTTGGTATTTTGTTTATTTTATGATGTTTTCTAAGAATAATAATACCTTTCAATGGCTGGTTTTGCCAGTCACATAATGGATCTTGCTTTCAGTTATCTGACCAGTAGAGCCCATAATTAGTACTTAATTATAGTTTATTACAGGCACTTTGGTCAGGGAAAAAAGAGCTGCTTTGTTACAGTCAATGAAGTATTTAAAGTTATGTCCTGGGTAGGGATGGGTTTATTAAACACTTGGGTAAGCAATAATAAACTTACATTGATCTAGCAACTCGATAGCTTTCTTTTATGTGCTGTTCAAAAAAAAAATCCAGATAGAATTTAAAATAGCTTGGCAACACATGCAATATCCTAATGTGAGGTTATCATCAGACTATTATGGGTTTGCATTTATAGGTATAACTCTTACTCTTCAATAAAAGACTATTTCCCCAAAGGAATGGCATATCAGTATCATACCCTGAAAGGTCAGTAGTAAGGATGTAGTAAGGATCTCTCACATGAAGATTTTTGAGCCATTTGGAACTACAACAAGGAAAGATGATGTTGAGTTTGTCAGTTTTCTGAACTGTGGGGTGCACACCCTTGGTGCAGGCAAGTGGAGAAAGAATTGGCACAAAATCCCCTCACAGTGGAATAGAAGTGCAAAGAAATGACTAAAATTATTGTATATTTTGACTATAAATACAGCATAAATAATCCACCATTTCCAATGAAAACTAAGTTCAAAAAAAAGTCAACAAGCATGACATTCACATAGTGAATTTGTTCTGACTAAAAGTGAATGCAGCATACTGATTAATATGGTATGCACAAACAAGATCAAATATGAGTCATTGTGCAGTAAATCTCACCGTGGACATGGTCTGTCAGTGACACAGGCTCATGACACAGATGAGTTATGTTTCACACTGCCTGCTACATTTGAATATGAAGAGTCTAAAGTTGAACAATCTGTGTGGAAATTAAGAGTGTAGTAATAGCAGTTAATTTCTCAATATCATTCATTTTTGTAAGTAAAAGGAAATAAGGTAGTTTCCCAAAATGAACAAAATCCCTGCAAGCTGTAAAAATAGAAATAATTCCAGAACAGTTAAAGATTATAGTTTGAAATATATAGCAATTAAATGAGAATGTAATTGTCTTAATTTTTATTTTCTACTTTTAAAAATTGAAATCTTTGTGATGGATAAAACTGGTTTGAGGAGAAATTCCACTGGAGAAGCTGAAACTAATACATATCAAGACAACAGAGTAAATTTAAGTAGTAGAAATACAGAAACACAAAATAAAGAGTCCATAACTAGAATAATGATCCATTATATTTATCACTGGGGTTCAAAAGTACTCACTGATAAGGACAGAAACTGTTTTATATGAATGTTTTAGTTTTAGTTGCTAATAGCAAGAAACTTAGTCAACTGGAGTATCTTGTTAGTATACATGTAGATTTCAGCAAGACCAGATATTTTTCCAGAGAAAATTTAATGATAAATTTCTAGAGAAATTTAATAAGAAAAAGAATATTTCTTCAAAACCATGTCCGTGACATCAAAAGGATTACTTACATCATATATGGTTGTTTATAGAATTTCTAAATGTAAAAAAAAGCTCATTAAATAGGAGAAATTTTGGTGCTACCTGTAACATCTGATAAATCTGAAATAATACTTGATAATTTTTTTTCAAAGTAGTTTCAAAAGATTCCACTTGCCAAAAATATAGTGAAAAAAAGAATCCCATGTTTGAAGATTTTTGTGATCAATTACCTTAGAAGCTAAAATCTCGTTTTGTATTGCATGTGGATGTAGCAATGGATATGATAAAAGAAGCTTATTTGTTTATATAACATAGACTATGTTCTTGAAGCTGATGTTAGGGAAGATTGCTTACTTTGCAAACCTACTTAAGTCAGTGACACATCAAGAAAAAATTTTCAAAATGACTGATGGATTTTTAAATTAAAAATATGTGGGAGAATTGGATTATAGTCTACTATCAGCTAACGTAATGACAAACCTCAGATCTAAAAGCACCTATAATAACTGCAGTTCCTTAAACAATTTGGTCTCATTCCATCCTTCATTGACAATTATTTATATCAAGAAATGTGAATGAGTAGCTACATAGATTTTGCAAGTTGTTACATGAGTAATCAACTTTATAAAACACAATTCATGAAAAGGAAGGCTTGTTTATACGATGACATGGGAGTAGAGTTGGGGACACTTCTATATAACAAAATATTTTAGCTTTCTTGTGCCAAAGTACTTTGAAGGATGTTTTAGCTAAAAGAAGAAACTGTCATTTTTTTTTCTTAATTATGACAATGAAAGTGAACAAGAACAGTTAAACTGTTTCCCTTGTGATAATAAATTAAAACGAGGATTTGAATCTCAAAATCTTACCATTCTGTCTATAATTGATTAAGGAATTTTGTGGTTGATAATTTAATCAATCAACAGATACATATTAAATATCTGTGATATGACAGGCACTGTGAAATAAAATACCAAAATGGATTAAAATTTTTTCTATTTTCAAGGAGTTATCATGAGACAGCATGTATGTAATACATATAGAATAAATATATACAAAATAAATGGAAGATAATTAAATACAAAGGAGGGAACAATCATGAAATATTTCATGGAGAAGGTGATGCTTGATCTGTATCTTTTAAAAATTTTA
Source organism: Gymnobelideus leadbeateri (assembly GCA_011680675.1). Lineage (NCBI taxonomy): Eukaryota > Metazoa > Chordata > Mammalia > Diprotodontia > Petauridae > Gymnobelideus > Gymnobelideus leadbeateri. The sequence goes on along the minus strand of WOXC01004255.1, from coordinate 47,719 downwards.
TATTTTTCTATTGATATTATTTATTTTCACTCTTCCCTATCTATATATTATTCCCTACCCTATGTTATTATATATACCCATTTTACATTTGAGGAAACTACACTTAATAAATACTTGTTATGAATTAATTAAAGCACCCAGTTTTCCAGATATAATGCATCCTAATCTAGGAGAGACGCAGTTAGGTGGTGCAGTAGATAAAGTTTCAGGCCCGGAATCAGGAAGACCTGAGTTCAAATCTAACCCCTGACCCTTAATATCTCTGTGACCCTGTGCAAGTCACTTAACCCAATTTGCTATAATTTTTTCATCTGAAAAATGAGCTAGTGAAGGAAATCACAAACCACTCCAGCATTTCTGCCAAGAAAATCCCAAATGGCATCATGAAGAGATGTCATGGACAGGACTGAAACAAATGAATAGCAACAAAAACTGGGAGAGAGTGTGGAGCAAGAGGAAAAAGCACTGGCTCTGTAGTTCAAGAAAATGGGTACAATTCCCACTTCTGATACCCCCTGTGTAACCTTGGACAAGTCAATGAATGGCTCTGGGCAATAATTTTCTCAACAGCAAAAGGGAGGGGATAAATCAGATCATCACTGAGGTCCCTTCCACCTCCCATCTATGATTTTATGGTCTCTTCCTATTCAATTATAGTCCCAGGTCATTGTCCATCTTTAACTTTTGTCCAACACACACACAAACACACACACACACACACACACACACACACACACACGCCCACACATGCAATTATAATCTTAGCAATATATATTTTCTTCCATCTTGTTTTTCCAGTTTAGATGGTTAAACTGATCTCTTTCAAATTATTGTTAGTACACTAACAGACATTTTACCATTCTATAGTTTGCTGAAATAAGGGCATATTATGACTATGTGAATGTATTATAGCCTTGTGGGGAGAGGAAAGAAAGAGACTTCTGGCACTGCACTACTCTGAAGTTTGAGGAGAAAATATGAATATAAAACAGGTGACAAAACCGTTTTAATAGACTGGGGGAATTTTTTTCAGAAGCTTTTCAGCCTCCATTTCTTAATCATCTATTATAATGAAAATCTAGATAAAAATCAAGTATAGTAGATCTCTCTAAAATCTAGGGAGGAAAGAATAGAATGTGAAGCCTGTGGTCATAGAACAATATTAATCTCAAAGCTATCTTTCTTTTCCCTAGCTTATTGTATTTCACTTCCTTTCCCATCCTTTCTCCCACCTTTTCCCATGCTTCATTACTCTTTATTCTTTTCTTTAGGAAAAATAATGTAATTTATTCTGCATTTTCAAGATATGAGTAGAATCTTCCTTCTTTCAAGGTGAACTGAACTAAGTTAAGCCCTTTCTTTAAAGAAGGCTAGGGAACAAGATCTATAAAATATAGATAGATAAATAGATAGATAGACAGACAGATAGACTACTTACTAGTATCACATATGCTAGATATTTTGATAAACATATATATTCTCATATATGTGTGCAGATGTGTATACAAACATGTATAAATGCTTACACACATATATGTATATATCTGTGTTTGTGAATTTTGGATGGATCTACTTAAAAAAAATTCTGTTCTATAACATTACACCCTTTCTTATTTAGTTGGAAGAATTGTAGGCCCTAAAATCCATAGTGACAATTTCATCAATTTGTTTCATTCAAAATTTTATTCTTTATCTGGATGAAGAATTGATCACATATCACACTGAAATAAGTAGCTAAACAGCAAGTTTGTTCACAGAATTGGGTTGAATGTTAATTGATGCCTGACCTTTTTGATATATTTGGCTTAAGTAATTTATGTCTAGTATTGCATAAAGAATTGCTTTTAAGTAGAACTCTGCATTTGATTTAGTTCTCCCTTCACTCTTCCCAGTGAAGAAGTCATTTTGTTATCTACTGTATGAATAACACAGCAAAGTGCTATCACTCCATCTCAGAAAGAACCAAGGGAAATGGAATTTACCCAGGGATGTCTGGGCTGCATGCATAGGCGAATTTCTATTGTCCATTATCATTTATATCTAATATGAACCATTCTACACAGCTCGCCTCTAATCCCCATGCTTGTTAAGGCGCTTAAGAGTAAAATTCGTTGATTTCTGGGCCTTTTGGAGTTCAAGGTCAAAGTGATTATTTCCTTTAAGAAAAAAATGAACATGGACTCATCACATTTCCAAAGTTCATTTCTTTTCTGTTTCCCTCATTAGAAGCCAGTCCAAAAGCTTATCTGGAAGCTTTTATACATGATATCAACCCTTTGCCCTCAGACCAATTATAGAAAAATGGTTTTTACATGTCTCTCTTCTTGAATATTGAATATTCATATATGCTATCATGTTCCACCATGAAATCATACAAAGATAATATAAGCTCGTATTTTACATGGTAATGATGTGATCTCTGTTTCAAATAGCAAAAGGAAAATAAACATATTTGAAGTTTATATACCTTAAATATATCGTCAAGATAGGTAAATTTAAATGTTAAAAAAATCTATTCACGTATTATGCTTGAGTGTCTGTTGTATGCAAGGGTGTCAAAGTCAAGTAGAAATGGATCCATGAAGGTCACATATTGACTTAGAAAACCACAAATTGACTTTATCCATGTTGTATTATATTTACATTTATTAAACGTTTCCCAATTACATCGTTATCTAGTTCAGGTACCACTATGGAGTTTTGAAGGTTGGAAGTGAGTTTGATTCCTCTTGTGTAGTGGATATAGTACTGGTTTTGGATGTAGCAATTCTGAATTTACTTCCTACCTCAACCACCTACTAGTTGTGTGAAAATGAAAAAGTTTCTTACTCTCTAAAAATTTGTTTCCTTAACTACAAAATAAAAATGTAAAAAATTTACATTATTTCATAGGATTAGTGTGAGGAAATTGCAAATATGAGTTTTTATTATTATTATTGTGGATATACACACGGAGAGGCAATGCATCATAGTGAATAGAAGACCAGCTTTGTTGTTATGAAGACCTGGTTTCTAGCCTTACCTTTCATACATACCAGCTTTATGATAATGAGTAAGTTCTCTAGGCAATTCTCCACAACTAAAATGGGGATGAATTTCTGATCTGCAGTGGAGGAGGGAATTCATCTTAAGAGCTGACTACAACAATAAAATAACAGCAAAACCACCTCAAACAAGTGTTTACACATGTTTGTGTGCATGTGTGTGTATCTGTGCACACAAAAAGAGAGTAAAGGAATTTGAAAGCTAAAAAATATCTTAAAATTTGTCTAGTTGCAACCCTTGTTTATAAATGAGAAAAATGAAGCCTAGTGGGACTTTCACTTACTCTCTTTCTTTCTGTTTTTCTTTTTAAGTCTCTCTATGTCTCTGTCTCTGTCTTTATTTGTCTGTCTCTGTTTTTCTCTCTGTTTCCACACAGAGACATACATATTACTGTCCAAAAGTTTTAGTGAAGTTTTAAGCACTAATAGTTTAAATACCTAGAGATAGACAGACAGACAGACAGACAGATAGGCAGATGTATCAATACTGTGAACCTACAACCCATGTATTTACTGGGTAAAAATACATAGCATATCCTTCTACAGCCTGTAACATTAGAGACTCAAAAAAATCTTCAGACATATAATGATTTCCCTTCAGATGCCTTGTGGTATTTGGGGTTTTTTTCAGAATGCCTGAATTTGGAGGAATATTTTGGAAGTCAAATGTCTTCAGACTATGGCATTTAGAGATCCAATAGTATTGGAGTAACATAGGTCTGTCATTTCAAATGACCTCACACTCAACCAAGTTGCTATTGATACCTGATCAAGTTATGATTACTCTTAGTACTCTTGGTAACACCTGGGTGTTGTTTTTTTTTAATAAGAAGAGACATAAGAAAAAAACTTTGATTTCTTGGCCACCCTGAGAATCAAAGTGAATTCTGAAGGGCTAAAGGGAAGGTTGAATCATAATAATAAGATGATAATGGCAAAACCAAATCCTCCTAAGAGGTTATTTCTTTCCTCTTTTTTATGAAAGAAGGACTAGACTTTTAAGAAAAGAGATATCACATAGAAGCCTATTAAGTATTGAAATCCTATGATATGTGAGCTTATCAGCAATTCCACTTTTAAGAAAATCTAAAGTGTAACATTCTAAGTATTGCTCTTAATGGACTAATGTATGGGCATCTGCTGCTTTTATAAGCCATTTTTCAGGAACTTCGACTAGACAGGATACTTGAAATACTTTCCTTTCAAAGTTATAATGAAACTCAAATATGCTTCTCCCATTAATTAGCATGGTAAGGGAGTTTGCAGAAGTCCTTTGATCTTTTGCTCTGGGCCTACTCTATCTAAGGCTATAAAGCACTGGTAATATGTATTTTCTTCCTCACTTTAATACAAAGCATCTCATAGAAAGGGTTAAGGAAAGGGTGAAAGGGTCACACTTGACTATAATTCTATACCAGTGCTGAAATATGTATCCAGGGCATATAATAGACTGAAATTCTCAGTTGCCAATTGTTGTACATTTCCCAGTGAAATTGCAAAGCCACACATTTTTGAGGAACTTTGATGGGAACTGTCAAGGTCATAGGGCCCACGTTTGACCCCCTTTTTAATCTCTATTTCACTGTAAAATCTGATATTCCTTGTAAGAACCAAATTCAAACATGGAATGTATTCAGGCAATTTCCAAACTAGCAGTTTCAACATAATCTCTAGTGCTACGATCTTTCAATAAATGTTATAAGGATTTATATGATTAATTGTTACTCAATAAGCATGTATTGAGTGCTTAGCTGTCCACCTTGGAGAAGATACCAAATTATTCGAAGATATAAGGATACTTTTAGGGAACTGTGACAATTTTTAGAGACCCTTCATGAAAATAATCATTTTACAGCTTTATTACTTTGCTACTTACACCACTATCACACTTTTAGATGAGGTTTGTATGTATGTGTCCCCTCCCACTACTGCAAAGAATATTTTGTTTTATACCTTCTAATGTCTTGTCTAATTATGTAAAGACTGAAAATTCTACAAATGTCCTACCCTGTTGCCTCATGATGGCATGTCATATTTTTTGTTTTTTTTGTTTTTTTTCTTTTGTTTTTCTTTTTAGCTATGCCACTAGAGCAAAAGCTAAGATAGTTTCAGCCAATATGCAAAAGTTTTGAGGAGGGTTCCATTGCTAAACAATGTCTATTTTCTTAGGACCAGGCTAGGTAAGGAGTTGTTGGCCACTAGGTGGTTGGTTTTTTTAAATGGAGAAAACAGATGCACACAAGAAAGAGGAAAAATAGCCCTCAGTCCTAGGTGATCCACTTCTTCTCTAGGATAATGGTAGAATGGCAGAAATGGGAGCAGAGGGTATAAAGAATCATGCAAATGTTAGGATTTTATAAAATAAATTTCAGTGTTGGCATTCCAAATGTGAAGGTCTTTTCTAATGACTGATGAGTTGAGAAATAACAGTAGAAATAAAACCACGTATGTGGAGATAGAGAGACTGATTGTTTTTGTTCTTAATACAATTATAAATGAAAATTACAACAAATTTGAGGAGTGATTCACAGGTCCTACATGGAAAGGCAAATAAAGGAATCTATAAAGTTGATTTCATCAGAAACGCTACAGAAGCAAAAAGCATAATCTGGTAGGCAGAGCCAAGATGGCAGAGTAGAAGTACAAACTTGGTGTGGGCTCCTGCTCCAATCACTTCCAATACATATAAAAAAATCACTCTAAATAAACTTTAGAGCTACAGAACCCACAAAGTGACAGAGTGAAACAAATCTCCTGCTGAAGGAAGCCCATAAGACAGACAGTAAGGATCTATCAGACCAAGCTGGGAGCCAAGCACAGTCCAGCTTGAGCTGTGTGGGTTCCAGCCCCAGGGCAGCCCTGACCAGCAGTGGCCAGAGAAGACTTCAAGAAAGTGAAGGACCAGTAGCTGAGGCAGTTTCCAGATTTCTCAACCCATAAACACCAAAGACAAAGCAAATGGTCAGAATGGTCAGTGAGGAATCCTGTTGGGGGGGGGGGGATGGGCTGAAGACCACAGTCCAGCCCCTACCCCTGGGGTGTGAAGCTGCACAGAGGCCCTGCAGCCACCACCTCTTGGCTGCTTCCAGAGTTCCTGTCTGCAGATCACAGGGAGACCAAACAATCATTCAGAGGGTAATTGCTCTTGCTTTAAGCTGCTTGGATGGGAGAGGTAGAGAGGAAAACCTCCTAATAGCTTCAGCAGCTACAAAAACCCCAGCTATTTGGGACATAGCTCTCTCCATTGTGGAAGCAGAGATCTACAGTGGCAAAGAGCTCAAAAGTCAAATGATTGGCTGGCAATATGAGCAAGCAGAGGAAGTACAGATGATGGAATGCTTTTTGGGGGACAAAAAGGATTAAGGCATGGAGCAGGAGGAAGACAGTGAAGTCAGAACTCAGAACTTCCAGATCAAAAGCCTCCAAGAAAAATATGGATTGATTACAGGCCATGGAGAAGCTCAAAAAGGATTTTGAAAATCAAGTAGGAGAAGTGGAGGAAAAATTAGGAAGAGAAATGAGAACGATACAAGAAAATCATGAAAAACATGTCAACAGCCTGACTGAAGAGAATAACACCTTAAAAAATAGATTGACTCAAATGGCAAAATATGCCCAAAAAGCCAATGAGGAGAAGAATTCCTTAAAAAGATGAATTTGCTGGAAGGAAAAGGAAAGTCAAAAACTCACTGAATAGAATAACTCTTTCAAAATTAGATTGGAGCAACTGGAAGCTAATGACTTTATGAGAAATCAAGATACTATAAAACAGATCTGAACAAATAAGTAAAAATAGAAGACAATGTGAGAATATCTCATTGGAAAAACCACTGACCTAGAAAATAGATCCAGGAAAGATAATCTAAAATTTATTGGTGTACTTAAAAGCCACGTTTATAAAAAAGAGCCTAGACACCATATTTCAAGGCATTCTCAAGGAAAATTGCCATGATATTCTAGAACCAGAGGGAAAAATAGAAATTGAAAGAATTCATTGATCACCTCTTGAAAAAGATCCCAAAAAGAAAACTCCTAGGAATATGTTAGCCAAATTCCACAGTTCCCAGGTCAAGGAGAAAATAATGCAAGTAGTCAGGAAGAAACAATTTGAGTATTGTGGAAACACAATCAGGATAATACAAGATTACACAACCTCTACGCTGAAGGGCTGGGAATATGATATTCCAGAGGTCAAGGGAGCTTGGACTAAAACCAAGAATCACCTACCCAGAAAAACTGATTATATTGTAACAGGGGGAAAATATGGTCATTCAATGAAATAGAGGATTTTTCAAGCATTCTTTTTTTAAAATTTTATTAATTTGTTTGTTTATTTTACATGATTCAAATACATAGTTCCTTGAGTTTCAAATTTCCCTTCCCTCCCTCCCCCAACCCCCCACGAAGGCATATACTCCAGTATAAGATCTACAAATACTTTCACATTAGACATTAGTCAGGTTTCAAAGGCATATTGTACTAGATGGAATGAAAAAATGGTAAAGAGGAAATAAAACCAAATGATGAAAAGAAAAAGATCAAGTAGTTTGCTTCCATCAGGATTCAAACTAAGTTCTTTCTAGTTCTTTCTCTGGATATAGGTATCTCTCTCCTTCATGAGTCTTTTGCGATTGACTTATATCACTGCATTGCTGAGAAGAGTCCAGTCTGTCATAGTTGGTCATAACACAAATGTTGTGTCTGTGATTACATACAAATTTCTCCCGGTTCTACTCTTCTCACTCAGCATCGGTATGTATAAGCCTCTCTAGGTAAATATAAAGTCTGTCTGCTCCTCGTTTCTTATAGCACAATTGTATTCTATTACATGCATATACTACAACTTGTTTAGCCATTCCGCAATTGATGGGCACCCCTTTAATTTCCAATTCTTTGCAACCACAAAACGAGCTGCTGTAAATATTTTTGTACACATGGGTCTTTCTCCCACTTCTATGATCTCTTTGGGATAAAACCCTAGAAGTGGTATTGCTGGGTCAAAGGGTATGAAATTATCTATAGACGTTTGGGCATAATTCCAGATTGCTCTCCAGAATAGTTGGATCAGTTCACAACTCCACCAGCAATGCATTTGTGTTCCAATTTGCCCACATCCTCTCCAGCACTTGTCATTTTCCTGTTTTGTCATATTAGCCAATCTAACTGGAGAGATGTGGTACCTCATAGTTGTTTTGATTTGCCTTTCCCTAATTAGTAGTGATTTAGAGCATTTCTTCATATGCTTATAAATATCTTTAATTTCTTTCTCAGAAAACTGCCTGTTCATATCCTTTCACCATTTATCAATTGGGGAATGCCTTGTATTCTTAGAGATTTGACTCAATTCTCTGTATGTTTTAGAAATGAGTCATTTATCAGAGACATAGGTTGTAAAAATTCTTTCCCAATTTCCCACCTCCTTCTTGATCTTGGTTACACTGGCTTTGTCTGTACAGAAGCTTTTCAATTTAATGTAATCAAAATTATCCATTTTGCATTTTATAATGCTCTCTAATTCTTGTTTGGTCCTAAAGTCTTTCCCTTTCCACAAATCTGACAGGTAAACTATTCCTTGCTTTCCCAGACTGCTTACAGTATCATCCTTTATACCTAGATCATGCACCCATTTAGACTTGATTTTGGTATATGGTGTTAGATAGTGGTCTATGCCCAGTTTCTGCCATACTGTATTCCAGTTTTCCCAGCAGTTTTTGTCAAATAGTGTATTCTTATCCCAAAAACTTGGGTCTTTGGGGTTATCAAACAATACATCACTATATTCATTAACTGCTGGATCTCATGCTCCCAATCTATTCCATTGATCCACTCCTCTATTCCTCAGCCAGTACAAGCAGTTCTGATGACTACTGCTGTATAATACAGATTAAAATCTGGCATAGCTAGTCCACTTTCCCTAGCATTTCTTTTCATTAATTCCCTTGATATTCTAGATCGTTTGTTCTTCCAAATAAATTTTGTTACTATTTTGTCTAACTCTATAAAGTAGTTTTTTGGTAAATTGATTGGTATGACACTAAATATATAATTTAGTTTGGGTAAAATTGTCATTTTATTATATTAGCTTGACCCAGCCATGAGCAATTGATATTTTTTCAATTAGTTAGATCTGACTTTATTTGTGTGAGAAGTGTTTTGTAGTTGTGATCATATAGGTTCTGGGTTTCTTTTGGCAGGTAGATTCCCAAATATTTTATATGTCTACAGTGACTTTAAATGGGATTTCTCTTTCTATCCCTTGCTGTTGAATTTCATTAGAGATATACAGGAATGCTGAGGATTTATGTGGGTTCATTTTGTATCCTGCAAATTTGCCAAATTTATTTATTGTCTCAAGTAGTTTTTTACTTGATTCTCTAGGATTCTCTAAGTATATCATCATATCATCTGCAAAGAGTGATAGCTTGGTCTCTTCTTTGCCTAATTTGATTCCTTTGATTTCTTTTTCTTCTCTAATTGCTACTGCTAACGTTTCTAGTACCAGATTGAATAAGAGGGGTGATAGTGGACACCCTTGTTTCACTCCTGATCTTATTGGAAATGCTTCTAGTTTATCCCCATTGCATATAATACTTACTGATAGTTTTAAACAGATGCTATCTACTATTTTAAAGAAGGATCCATTTATTCCTATACTTTCTAGTGTTTTTAATAGGAATGGATGTTGTACTTTGTCGAAAGCCTTTTCTGCATCTATTGAGATAATCATGTGATTTCTGCTAGTTTTATTGTTGATATGATCAATTATACTGACTGTTTTCCTAATATTAAACCATCCTTGCATTCCTGGAATAAATCCTACCTAATCAAAGTGTATTATTCTTGTGATAAGTTGTTTTAGTCTTTTAGCTAATATTTTATTTAAAATTTTTACATCTAAATTCATGAGGGAAATTGGTCTATAATTTTCTTTCTCTGTTTTATCTCTTCCTGATTTAGGAATTGTGTTGAAGAAAGAATTTGGTAGGACTCCTTCTTCACTAATTTTCCCAAATACTTTGTAGAGTATTGGAATCAATTGTTCTATAAATGTCTGATAGAATTCACAATAAACCCATCCGGCCCTGGGGATTTTTTCCTAGGGAGTTCACTGATGTCTTGTTTGATTTCTTTTTCTGAAATGGAATTAAGTAATTTACTTCCTCTTCAGTTAATCTGGGCAACTTGAGTTTTTATAAATATTCATCCATGTCACTAAGATTGTCATATTTATGTGCATACAATTGGGAAAAAATTCCTCATTATTGTTTTGCTTTCCTCTTCATTGGAGGTAGATCCCCCCTTTTCATTTTTGATACTCATAATTTGGTTTTCTTCTTTCCTTTGTTTATCACATTGACTAAGGGTCTATCAATTTTATTGGTTTTTTTTTTCATAAAACCAGCTCTTAGTTTTATTTATTAATTCAATAGTTTTCTTAATATCAATTAATCTCTCCTTTGGTTTTCAATATTTCTAATTTAGTACTAAATTGGGGGTTTTCAATTTGTTCTTTTTCTAGCTTTTTCAATTGCATGTCCAATACATTGACCTCCCTTTTCTCTAATTTATTCAAATTTTGGTATGTTGTCTCATTATTATCATTCTCTTGAATGAAATTACTGGTTGTTTCTATAATTTCTTGTTTGACTCATTCATTCTTTAGGATTAAATTGTTTAATTTCCAATTAGTTTTAAGCCTATCTTTCCATGGCCCTTTATTGCATATAATTTTTATTGCATCATGATCTGAGAATGACGTATTTAATATTTCTGCCTTTCTGAACTGAATTGTGAGGTTTTTATGCCCTAGTACATGGTCTATTTTTGAGTATGTACCATGCATCACTGAGAAGAAAGTAAATTCCGTTTTATCCCCATTCAGTTTTCTCCAGAGATCTATCATATCTAGACTCTTTAAAATTCTATTCATCTCCTTAATTTCTTTCTTGTTTATTTTAAGGTTAGATTTATCAAGTTCAGAGAGGGGGAGATTAAGGTCCCCCACTAGTATAGTTTTGCTATCTATTTCTTCTTCTAATTCCTTTAACTTCTCCTCTAGGAATGTAGATGCTATACCACTTGGTGCATATATGTTAAGTAATGACTTAACATATATGCACCAAGTGGTATAGCATCCTTCTGGATGGTGCCTTTTAGTAGGATATAGTTTCCTTCCTTATCTCTTTTAATTTGATCTATTTTTGCTTTTGCTTTATCTGAGAAAAGGATTGCGACCCCTGCTTTTTTTTTTTTACTTTAGCTGAGGCATAATAAATTCTACTCCAACCTTTTACCTTTACCCTGTGGGTATCCCTTTGTTTCAAATGTGTTTCTTGTAGACAGCATATTGTAGGATTATGCTTTTTAATCCATTCTGCTATCTGCCTCTGTTTTATGGGAGAGTTCATCCCATTCACATTCATAGTAATGATGATTATCTGTCTCTTCCCCTCCATCTTATTCCCTCCCCTGCTTATGCTTTTGTTTCTTCCTTCTCCCTTACCCTTCTTGAAGTTTTCCCTTTTGACCTCCCCCTCCCTCAGTGTTCCCACCTGGTAACCCCCCTTCTTTACCTACCCTCTCCCCTTCTACTATTTCCCTCCCCTTTAATCCTCCCCTTTACTCTCCTACTTTTTATCTCCCCCTTACCCTCCTACTGCCTATAAGACACGGTAAATTTTTATATTTACCAGAGTATGTTACTCCCCATTTGACACCAAACCAATGAGAGTAAATTTCAAACAGTGCTCCTCTCCCTCCCTCCTTTTTCTCTATTTAATGAATATATGTGTCTATTCACGTTAGAATCTGAAACTTAGTTGATGATGTTCATTGGTCTTTGAACCAGAACCAGTGAGAATAGTGTTTAAATGATGTTCCTTTCCCTCTTTCTTTCCCTCTACTATAGTGTGTTTTTATGCCTCTTTGAATGGCATACTTTACCTTTTTCTATCTCATCCTTTCTTTTTTTTCCCATTGCAGTCCCTTTGATCTCCTTAATAAGGATATTTTTTTATCTTCTGGTGAGTTTATACATACCCACACCCTCTATTTATGTGTAACCCTTTTAAAGATCATTATAATTATATAAATTTCAATATTGACAGTTATCAGCTCCTCATATAGGGATATGAATATTTTGCTCTTGTTGCATCCCAATTTATGCACATGTGTGCATGAGTGTACATGTGTGTGTATGTATGTATCAGTCTGTGTATTCCTTGTGTACCTTTTTAGGTCTTTCTTGAGTCTTGTAATTGGAGATCAAATTTTCCATTGAGCTCCGGCTTTTTCATCAGGAAAGTCTGGAAATCCCTTATTTCATTAAATGACCATCTCCTTGCCTGAAAGATTATGCTCAGTTTTGCCAGGTAGTTAATCCTTGGTTGTAGTTCTAGCTCTCTTGTCCTATGAAATATCAAATTCCAATCCCTCTTATCTTTTACTGTAGAAGCTGCTAGGTCCTGTGTGATCCTGACTGTAGTTCCACAATATTTGAATTGTTTCTTTTTGGCTGCTTGCAGTATTTTTTTTCCTTAAACTTGCAATTCTGGAATTTGGCTACTATATTTCTTGGAGTATTCAATTTGGGATCTCTTTCAGGAGGAGTTGGTGAATTCTTTCAATAACTATTTTATCTTCTGATTTCAGGACTTCAGGACTGTTTTCTTTGACAATCTCTTGGAGGATGTTGTCTAGGCTGCTTCTTTCATCATGGTTTTCCAGTAGACCAATAATTCTTAAGTTATCTATTCTGGATCTGTTCTCTAGGTCAGTTGTTTTTCCAGTGATATATTTTATACTTTCTTCCAATTTTTCAGTCTTCATGTTTTGTTTGATTGACTCTTGGTGCATCATAGAGTTCTGAGTTTCAATTTGATTGATTCTAATTTTTAGGAAGTTATAGTCTTTGGTTAGTTTTTGAAGGTCCTTTTTTAGGGAGGTATTTTCTACAATTACTTCACTAATTTTGCTTTTTAAGGATTTGTTTTCTTCAGTAAAACTGTTTTCCATTTTGGTCACTGCCTCCCTGATTTGGTCTTTAAAATCTTTCTTAAGCTTCTCCAAGAATGCTATTTGGGCTTGAGACCAGTTAGTATTTCCTTCTGTGGTCTCAGATGTGAGTAAAGAGTCCATGTTGTCCTCTGTATTTGGTTGTTCTTCTCCTATATAATAAGCTGGGATTGATATTTTTGCCTTCCCCTTCTCCTTCTCAGCTTCCTTCCTTCCCATTGTGATTTCCTATTTCCTGATTTCTCAGGCTGTGAGCTAAAGACCTGGTTGTTGCCTTTGAATGCTGTAGCCTCTGGGCATCTAGTTTGAGGCTAAGGCAGGAGTCTCAGGGAGATATGCTGATGCACACAGAGTAATCTGTGGAGGAGGGGTGGTCTGTGGAGGAAGGGTGGTCTGGCCACTTCAGATTTCTGCCTCTGTACCCCTGGGCTACAGCTTGGGCAGGCTTTTGCTGGTCAGGTGAGGTAGGGCTTATTGGGACTCCTCCCCCTCTTCTCTTCAGACTCCTTGCTGCCTCAGTTACACCCTTCTCAGTGACTCCCAAGCCCGAGGCTATTTCCTCTATTTTAGGATTTCACTGTGGGTGGGAGACATATCTTTGGGTTTTCTACTTCATGAAGGAGGGATCAGAGAGGCTAGAGATTACTTTGCCATTCTAGTTCCTGGATAAATAGGCAGGCAATTTCTAAACTTCCAGACTGGGGGCTGATAGTACCAGGAGAAGCTGCTGTCTCTGCTGGGTGTAAGGGTTATGGGATTTAAAGATCTTCCATGCCCCATTGGACTTGCTGACATAGCAGGAAGGGGAGGGGCAAGAGGAAGCGGAAGAAGAGTTAGAGTTCCGTTGGGGACTGTTGGTGGCCACAGCAACAGCAGTAACTGCGGAGGTAGAGGTGGAGGCCCAAATCTCTTTTTAAGCCAGCCAGAATTTCTGCTAAGGACTCTTGTTGGGGGCTGCCGGGAACTGGAACTGCGGGGGGCCGGAGCTGTTGTGAGCACGCTTCCTGGACGCTGAGCAGTTGCTGAGAGTCGGGAGAGAAGGACCTTTGCCTGAAGTAGCCTGTTCTGTTTTGAAGGCTTAAGAATGTGGTTGTTTACTATGTTAACTACTTGTGCCAATTTCATAACTACCCTGATGGCTTTGACTTTCTGGTTTTGGGACTCGGTTATTTGGTATTTTAATAAATTCTCTGGCTTTATCCCCCATATAGAGAGACTGATATATTTTGTGATTAATAACCACATAAGCCTATTTATAATTGCCATAGGCATAGTGAATATTGCGTTGTTAATACACTGGGGCCCCCAAGTCCTCTCTTACATGGCTCCAATAATTCCTCCTGTCCCTTGGTGAGGTGCCAGTGAGATGGCTGCGATTCTTCCTTGGAACGGGCAAGTCAGCCCACTGGGGCTTCTTTCTCTGGTGTAGTCTGCTTGTCTGCTTTCAGGTCCAAGTTGTACAGACCCCACATGCTCTGCACTCCCCCTGTCCAGACCCACAGGGCACTTTCCTGGGCTGGATTCTGCCATGCTCCGTCTCCCAGTGAATTCTGTCACTCCAGAATCCATTTAGATTCACTTTTTAAGGTTAAGTGATGGGATTCACAGAGGAGCTTAGAGAAATTATTGCTTCCTTTCTGCCATCTTGGCTCCACCCCACTTTTTCAAGCATTCTTGATGAAAAAAACAGAGCTGAACAGAAGCAAGAGAAGCATGAGAAAGTAAACAGGAAAAAGAAATCAAAAGGAACTTATTAAAGTTGAACTATTTGTATTCCTACTTGGAAAAATGATAATTGCAACTTATGAAACTTTTCTCATTATGAGGATAGTAGAATGGAATATATATGTGTACATATATATATATATATATATATATATACATATATATGCATACATACATATATGTATGTATAGGAGGGTGTTTGTGTATATAAATATGTATGTGAGTATGGGCATATGTATGTTCTTATATATATATATATACCTAGAGGGAAACAGGATGAGTTGAATATGAAGGGATATCTAAAGAATAAAATTAAGAAGTGAGAGAAGAATTTATTGCGAGGAGAAAGGGAGAGATAGATTAGGGTAAATTATCTCATATAAAAGAGACAAGAGAAAACTGTTACAAAGGCCAGGAAGGTGATAGGGATTGAGACAACCTGATTCTCATTTAATTTGGCTTAAGGAGAGAATAACATACTCAACAGGGTATCTCACCCTACAGGAAAATAGGGAGGTAGGGGATAAGAGGGAGGATAATAGAAGGGAGGGCAGATTGGGGGACAGGGTAGTTGGAAGCAAACATTTTTGAAAAGGGATAGGGTCAAAGGAAAAAATAGAATAAGTGGGGGCAGGATAGGATGGAGGGAAATATGGTTAGTCTTTCACAATATGACTACTATGGAAATGATTTGGGTAACTACATATGTAAAACCTATATTGAATTGCTTATCTTCCCAGTAGGGGTGGGTGAGGAGGGAAGAAGGTGAAAAATCTGGAACTCAAAGTTTTAAAAACAAATGTTTAAAAATTTGGTTTTTAACATACAACTGGGAAATAAGATATACAGGTACTGGTTTATAGAAACCCACCTTGCCCTATTAGAAAGTTAGGGGGAGGGGTAATGGGGGGATATAAGACAGAATAGATTGGGGAAGGGGTACTCAGTAAGATTGATTTTGGGGGGTAGGGGAAAGATGGGCAGAAAAATTCTAACTCAAAAATCTTATGGAAATGAATGTTGAAACCTAAAAATAAATATTTTTAAAGATATTAATAAAAAGCATATTCTCATGGGACATATGGTCATCTCTTTTTTATAATAATCATGATGAGCAGTAGCAAAATCCACAATAACTACAATATAACCAACAATATTTGTTGTATAGAATGAAGAGATGACAGAATTCTTGGAAAACTCAGTATCTTCCATCTTAAGGTGGGTATAAGTACAATTCAATGGGAACTAAGTTGAGAAACATGGTTCAAGTTTAAGAAAAATCCCTCAAACTTAAATACCACTAAGGGGTCTCATATCTATATATCATGAATACCTCGTTTGAAAAGAGAGTTAGAAGTCACTGGACATGGTGAGCAATAAGAAACATCACAGAAAATGGAACTGACTGTATCTTAATATACTAAAAATTGCTGGTTGTCATCTAGGATTCATTTTTGAATCAGATATGTGTGTAGTTGTACCATAGAGCAAACTTCAAAATTCAGTAACAAATTTAAAAAATAAAGATGAAAAAATTCTATCTGCAATTATAACAGTTCCAACTTAAAATATTAAAACTATTTTCAAATCCACAAGCATCTTAAAGCAGCTAGTATATGCAAAGTATTTTGTTAGTAACTGGGAATGTGAATATAAAAAACTGACTCTGACTTCAGGAAATACACATTCTACTGAGGAGAAAGAACAGGCTAATTTGAGGAGGTAAAGAATCCTAGCACCTAGTAAGGCAATAAAAAGTATATAGAAAAGTTGGCACCTGAGCTGAGTCTTAAAGGAAATTAGGAACTGTGAGATGTATGAAAGAGGTAGAACTGCATTCCAGGTATGGGGTGAATCTTGTAAGAGTGCAGGGACAGGGGACAGCTAGGTGGCGCGGTGAGAAAAGGCTCCGGCCTCAGAGTTGGGATGACCCGGGATCGAATCCGGCATCAGAAAATGAGCACCCATGGGGCAGCTAGGTGGCGCAGTGAGTAGAACGTCGGCCCTGGAGTCAGAAGGACCTGAGTTCGGATTCGGCCTCAGACACTTAACGCACACACAAACAAAAACCTAGCCGTGTGACCTTGGGCAAGTTACTTAACACCAATTGCCCTCCAAAAAGGCAAAAAAAAAAAAAAAATGAGCACCCACACATAAAAATGACTGGCTGTGTGACCTTGAGCAAGTTACTTAACCCCAATTGCTTTTTAAAAAAATGCAGACAGAAGACAGAATGTGGAGATTTGGCAACAGCAAGTAGTACATTGTCACTGAAATACAGAATAAAGAGGATTGATAGAAATTGACTGGAAATATAGGTGGAAGGCAATTTGCGAAGGCCCTTGAACATCTAAAGAATTTATATTTCATCTTATAACTAAAGAAGGTTTTTGAGTATTGTCAGAGAGTGAGAAGTGGGGGAAGCATATGGTCAGATTTGTGACTTAGGAAAATTATTTTGGTATCTATGGAGTGAATGGATTGGAGAGAAATTGGTAGGATGTTATAAAAATAGTTAAGATAAGTGGTGGTAAGGGCTTTAAAATGGGTAGTGACCATTTGAATGGAAAGAAACAGATAAGAGATATATTGTAGGGGTAGAATAAAGAACAATGTGCAGTTGATTGAATATTTGAGGATGAGGTGAGAGAAAAGTCAAAGGTGGCTCTACACCTATGAAACTAATGGAGTAGAAGGTTGGGGATACGTTTTATTGAAATAGTAGACTTTGTAGGGTAATTTATTTGATTGAAATTAAAAGTGATGCTCAGCATAGGACTAGGTCTTATTCAAGAGTTAAAGTAGCTTTGGTTGCTGGTAAAAAGTTATGAATACATGTTCTTTCGGGTCCCAGAATTTGTGCTAAACATCATGCCAGATTTGCTTTTTCCTATTAAGGATTAATTTGGAGGAAAGTGCCAGGGTTTCTGACTCCCTTGCCCCATCAGTCCTCTCTTTTCTTTTATACAGATATGCATTTGCCTCAATGTTGCTTTCTCTTTAGTAGCCTCAAGAAGACACTGAACTGTTTTCTTCCTCAAAGCAATTCATTCCAACTAAGAACGTCTGCTCCAAAATATCTTAGCCTTTCAATTTTATGCTTTGGCTACATTCAAAATATGACTCCTTTTCCCTTGCAGTCTTTGATTCTGGACCACTGAGGAAAAATGATAAAAGTTAAATGAGACAGTATACCTTGATACTCATGCCATAGGAAACTATGGAAACTATTTATCTTCCCATAATAGATAGCATACTAGACTGGTACTTAGAAAGAACTTAATTCAAATTCTTCATCAGAAAATCACTATTTGTATGAATCTGGGCAAGGAAATTTAAGTCTCTGAACTTTTGTTTACTCATCTACAAAATAGATGGTAGTAATAGCTATAGCAACTACCTCATTTGGTTGGTGTGATCAAATGTAGTAACACATATAAAGTATTTTTGCCAACCTAAAGAGCTATACAAATGTGTGCTGTGATCTTTATTTTGGTCAAAACTTAAAATTTCAAACATGTAAGGAACTCCCAGTATAGAAACTCCATCTACTAGTGCAGATTGGTAACTCATTTGTAGCTAATATTCAGAGGGTTTCTGAGGAGTACCGAGAGATTAATTAATGACTTGCCCAGAAGTCACATAGAAAGTTATGTATCAGAGACTGGAGCTGATGTTAATCCATTAGTTATTTCCATAACTTGATATATTCAGTATGTTGGAGTTTTGGCGGTAATGCCAGCACCCTCTTAATTTCAGCACAAAATGAGACACTCATAAAGCATTGAATATTTAACAAAGGAGGTTTACTTAGCTCTTACAAAGCAATAATATACAACAAGGATACAGAGGCACTTATCTTCTTGGATGTAGTCACCTGATATCCATCTGGAAAAGTCCATCCGGTATGGCAACTCACTTGATCTTAGGTATCCAAAAAGTCCTTGTGGCTGGCATTTTTTATGTCCCTAGATGACCAGGAAACTGCATCAGAGAAGATGAGACCAATTAGGTTCTAGGGGCACCTTTTCTGTCTTTTAAGTAAAGTTATAGTTAAGTGGGAAGAAGCTACATCCTATGATCCTAATTCACATTAAATGAAAGCCACTTTCACTGGCTATCTCCTGTCCTTCATTCATGAAAATAAATGAAGTAAGCCTGGTAAAAGTAAGAAAGACACTGTAGATTTGCCAACTGTTGGGGCAGAGCAGGGGAAATGAAGAACAGCAGGCAAAAGAAGCAAATTAAAGTAAATCCCAAATGAGCAGGGAAGGGCAGTCTAGTAAAGGCTTAGTAGAGAAGATCAAAGTATCCAGGCAAACGTTAGCCACTCCACTATGAGAATTCTCTATCAGTCTCTCTAGAAAGTCTTACTGACAAGATGAAAGGATATGAAATGGATAATGATATAATAAAATGAATTTAGAATTCATTGCATGACTGAACCAAAGGGCAGTTATTAGAGAAACCATAGGGAGGTCTCTGAAAAAGTGCCACAAGGCTCAGTTATGACTCTGTGCTGCTAAACATTTTAACTCAATCTCTTTGAATAAAGATGGAATACTTATCAAACAAAGGTAAATCCTTTCAGGAGGCATTGATGCTACATTAAACATTATATCTGGAATCTTAACAGTACAAAGAGAAGTGATTAAATAATAATCTTGGCAAATGTAAATTATGGGTTTTGGGCTAAATGAACTCTGAGGTACCTTCCAACTTTAGTTCCTGAACCTCTTATCCTATGAAACTGAAATTCAATAGCAATAAATATGAAAGTCGATCCTTCAGCAAAAATCAACTGCACAAGTTCAGACTACAGGAAATACAGCTAGACAATAAAACAAGAGAGCATTGAGGAAGTAAGGCATTTTATCAGTCTTCAGAATCAGCATTCAGGATGAAGACATATTGATTATTCCTTCATTTCTTTTCATTTTGTTTTGTTTTGTTTTTATTTTTCGGCTTGAGTTTTACTTTACTAGAATTGTGAAAGCATTAGTGTTTGCTTCTATTTATTATGAACTTGAGAAAACCTGGGAAAATATTTGTGGGGGCAAATTCTTCTTCTCCTCTTCTACCCCAAAAAAGCTTTAAGCTGTTATCAGACTCAAACCAGTCCAGAACAGTCATGGGGAACAGTTCACCATACGAGCATTCCCTCTCCAAAATTTGAACTGTAACCTTGAGAATGGCTAATTCAACCAGGTCATCCATTAATTAAACCACTACCTTAGCACATCTCCTCAACTGTCAATTGCAAACTCCTCTAACCTAGTTCCCAATATTGAGCTTCATAAATCTCTATTATTTTAAATGACCATTTTTGGCACAGAAACTTTTCATGTTCTCTCATCTCCTCTATAACTTGGATAACGCACTGTACTTTATATCAGAAACTTTGGCTTGAATACCACTTACAAGGTGAGTGACTTTGAGCAAGTTGCTAACTTCTCTTAGATTACATTACTTTTACTTATGCACCTTATAAACTGGTCATGAGGAAAACACTTTGTAACCCACAAAATGATATACTCTAATGCCTCTGATAGTGACAAGCAAATAACTGAGTTCTTGAAGGCTATACCTACAGAAAACAAACTGGTACTTGTCAGCTAGAAAGAATATGGATATATTCAGACAATAAACTGAGTTTGTTGTCTACCGATCAGTCCAAGTTAATATAGAGAGGCACACCACTGGTAGGTTGGCCACTATATAATAAATTCATGGGAATTTATATAAATGTGAATACTAATCAAGAAATCTGAGATCTTTAGGGTACTTTCATACATGTATTTTATTGTGACTTTGGCATCTATTTCACTTCCTTTTACACTCTGACTCCAGTTGTTTCCTTCCTTCCATCCACCCATTCAGTTATCAAGATTCATTTATCATTTAGCAAACATCCACTCATTTCCTTTAGTAAACTTTTAAGTCCCTGTTACATAAGAAAAAAATGTACCAGTCACTGGTCAAGATGCAAGACTAGTTCTCAGCTCTCATGGAATTTATGTTCTAATAGAAGCAATGAAGTACAAACACAGACAAGTATAATGCACAGCACTGAATTAATCTGAGAGGAAAAAATACTGTGAGAAGTCTGAGAAGGGAAGTTATATTTTTTTGCATTTTGTTAATCTTTCCCCCCCCAATTACATATTGTAATGGTAATGGGAATTTAAAGATCTTCCCTGCCCCTTAATAAGTATAAGGGAATTTGAAGACCTTCCCTGCTTTGAAAATAATACTCTGCCCCCTGATAGGCTGAATATAATCACATGGAACCTGTGGTGGGAGGAGTTTGCAGAAGGGTGGAGCAGAACCCTCAAGAAGTTGGGAGTCAAAACAAGCTAGATGGTTGGGAGGAGAGGACACTTCCAAGGGAGGCAGATAGGTTTGTGAGTACATATTGCTTTTGTGTTAGTTTGTGGGAAAGCTAAAGGATGGTGTGGCCCTCTGTGCTATTATAGCTTATTAACTTCTTTGCTACTATGATGGATTTGGTTGCCTGGTGTTGAGATTTGATTTTCTAGTGTCTAAATAAATGGGGTTTTTTTTCTGTCTTATATAGAGAGACTGTTATATTTTGTGATTGAGCACCATGCAGGTATATTTATAGTGACTATGGACACTGTGAATATTGCATTGGCACTATACGTGAGAAAACTATTCTTAACATTAGATTTTTTTTAACTTTGATTTCCAAATACTTTCCCAACCTCCCTCCCCTCTCCATTCATTGAGAAGGCAAGGAATTTGATACAGATTATACACGTACAGTCATGCAAAACATATTTTTATATTAGTCATGTCATGAAACAAAAACAGACTCCCCTGTCCACCCAATAAAAACACCAAGAAAAATAAAGTTTTAAAAAGTATAATTTGATATTCCCTCAGATTCTGTCATTCTTTCTCTGGGGGTGGATAGTATTTGTCATTATATGTCAAGAATTATCTTAGATCATTTCATTGCTGAGAATAGTTAAGTCATTCACAGTTTATTATTGTATAGTGTTGTTACTATGTAAAATGGTTTTCTGGCTTTGCTCACTTCATTTTACATCAGTTCATGGAAGTCTTCCCAGGTTTTTCTGAAAGTTTCTTGTTCATTATTTCCCACAACCTCCAATATCTGTTATTTTCCTTTTCTGTCATATTAGCCAATCTGATAGGCATGAGGTGGTAACTCAGAGTTCTTTTAATTTGAATTTCTCTAATCAATAATCAGAACATTTTTCATACAAGATAGATAGTACTGATTTTTTTTTTTCTGAAAACTGTCTGTTCATATCATTTAACTATTTATAATTGGGAATGATATGTATTTTTACAAATTTGACTCAGTTCTCTCTGTAATTGAAAAATGAAGGCTTCATCAGAGATACTTGCTGCAAAATATTTCCCCAGCTTTCTTATAATTTTGGATGCATTGGTTTTGTTTATCCAAAAACTTTTTAAGTATATATAATAAAAATAATCTAGTTTATATTTTGTAATGCAAATCTAAATCTTCATTGATCCTAAATTCTTCCCTTATCCAGAAATCTGACAGATAAATAATTCTATGGTCACTTAATTTGCTTATGGTATCACCCTTTGTGACTAAATCATGTGCTCATTTTGACCTTAGTTTGATAGGGTATGAGATGTTGGTCTGTGCCTAGTTTCTGCCACACTGTTTTCCAATTTTCCCAAGTAGATTTTTTTTTATCAAATGGGAAAATTGGAAAGAATTTTTACAATGAATATCTCTGATAAAGGACTCATTTCTAAAATATACAGAGAACTAAATCAGATCTATAAGGATATAAGTCATTCATTTTCAGAGGAAGAAATTAAAGAGATCTATAAGCATAAGTAAAAATGCTCTAAATCACTATAATTAGAGAAATGCAAAACAAAACAACTCTGAGGTACCACATTTCACCAGTTAGATTGGCTAAGATGGCAAAACAAGAAAATGATAAATGCTGGAGAGGATACAGATCAATTGAAATACCGCATTGCTGGTAGAGTAGTGAACTGATCTAACCACTCTGAAGAGCAATTTAGAACTATGCTCAAAGCGCTATAAAAATGTCCATACCTCTTCTAGGGCTGTATCCCAAAGAGATCATACAAGTGGGAGGAGGACACAGACATAAAAATAAATAAATAAATACTTTTTGTGGTGACAAAGAATTTGAAATCAAGGAGATGCCCATCTACTGGTGAATGGCTAAACAAGTGGTATACAGTATATGAATGTAATGAAATACTATTGTGCTATAAGAAATGAAAAGTAGATGGATTTCATCATAACCTGGGAGATTTATATAAACTGATGCTGAGTGAGGAGAGCAGAACCAGGAGAACTTTGTATACAAGTACATACACATTGTATCTGTGACAACTAACTTTGGTAGATGGGGCTCCAAAGAGTCATGATGGAAAGGGATATCCATATCCAGAGAAAAGAACTACCAGATCTGAATATAGATTGAAGCAAACTACTGGCTCTCTCTCTCTTTTGTGTTTTGTTTTGTTTCGTTCCTTCTTTCTCAAGGTTCACTCCATTGATTAAAATTCTTCTTTACAACTTGATAAATGTTCTTTGCAAACGTATTTGTAGAACCTATATCAGATTGTATGCCGCCATTGGGAGGAAGGGCAAAAAGAGGGAGGGGGGCAAAATTTGGAACTCAAGGGATTATGGAACTGAATGTTGTAAAGTAAAAGTAAATAAAAAAAATTTTTGGTTAATTTTCCCTTTTTACTGTTACATTTTTTACATAATTGATGCTAATGTACATTGTCACCAATTGATGGATTAGTGAGAAGGCATAATATTTTACATTTCTTTTTTTATCTTTGTCTAAGATATTTTTATTATTTTTGAATTAAATTTTATGTTTAGTTTTAGTTTACATCATTCATTTCCACAAGATTTTGAGTGACAAATTTTCTCCCCATCTTTACCCTACCCACCAGCCCAAAACATCAATCCCACTGAATAACCCCTCCCCAATCTGCTCTCTCCTATATACCCCCCATCTCCCCTCTGACTTTCCAGATGCATCTCTATGCCCCAGTGCCTGTATATCTTAACCAGTTATCTGTAAAATAATAATAATAATAATAATATGTATATATTTTTTAAACATTTGATTTTAAAACTTTGAATTTCATATTCTTTTCCTTCTTCCCTTATCACCCACCCTTACTGGGAAGATAAATAATTAAATATAGCTTGTACATGTGAAGCTATGCAAAACATTTCCATAGTGGATGAATTGTGAAAGACTGACTATATTTCACTCCATCCTATCCTGCCACTTGTTCTATTCTATACTTTGACCCTTTCCCTTTTCAAAAGTGTGTGCTTCCAACTTCCCTTCCTCCCAAACTGCCCTCCGCTCCCTCATCTCCCTCTCATCCCCTTGCCCTCTTCTCTCCTGTACAATGAGATACCCTATTTACAGTGTATGTAATTCCTTCACTAAGCCAAATTCAATGACAGTAAGGTTGACTCATTCCCTTTTACCTTCCTCTTCTTCCCTCCCATTGTAACAGTTTTCCCTTTTCTCTTCCATATGAGATAATTTACCCCATTTTGTCTCTCCCCATCTCCACTCATTATATTCCTCTCACCTCTCAATTCCACCTTTTAAGCATGATCCTTTCCAATTCAATTGGTCCTGTGCCCTCTGTTTATGTATGATTTCTTTTCCCTATTTAAATTCTCATGTTTCTCTTCCTTCTTGTATCAGAATGCCAAATTTTCTATTCAAGTCTATTTTTTTCATCATGAATGCCTGAAAATCTCCTATACCACTGAATGACCATTATTCCCCTGAAACATGATACTCAGTTTATCTGGGTAGGTGATTGTTGGTTTTAATCCCAGCTCCTTTGACCTCCAGAATATCATACACACTAAATTGGGTATCTAACCCTATAGGAAATTAAGGTAGAAGGGGATAAGAGGGGGAATGATATAAGGGGGAGCAGATTGGGGGGTAGTTAGGAGCACACACCTCTGAAAAAGGGACAGGGTCAAAGTAGAAAATAGAACAGGTTGGGGTAGCATAGGATGGAAGGAAATATAATCAGTCTTTCTCAATATATCCACTATGGAAATGTTTTGCATAACAACAAATATACAACCTATATTGAATTGATTATCTTCCCAGTAAGGGTGGGTGATGAGGGAAAGAATCTGGAATTCAAAGTTTTAAAATCAAATGTTAAAAAAAATATTATTTTTTCCTTTAAACAAATGCTTTATTAACTCCTGTTTTATATCATTCATTTCTGCCAGATTTTGAGTTACAATCATTTCCCCCCCTGTTTTCCCCTACCCACCCTCCCAGAATAGCAGTCCCACAAGATATCGCTTCCTCCAATCTGCTCTCTCCCATACCTTCTCCCATACCCCCTTCGACTTTTCCATTGGAGGAAGGTGAATCTTTGTGTCCCAATGCCTGCACATCTTATGTCCCAATTACAAGCAAAGGAGTATTAATAATAGTATTTATAAATATTTGAAACATTTAATCTTAAGACCTTGAATTTCAGATCCATTTCTTTCCTCCCTTGTCACCCATTCCCTCTGGGGAGATAAGTAATTCAGTATATGTTGTACATGTCTAGCTATGCAAAACATTATCATAGTAGATATATTGTACAAGGCTGCTTATAATTCCCTCCCACTGAGCCCACCCCCCACCTGGTCCATTCCCTACATGATCCTGTCCCTCTTCTATAGTGGGTACTTCCAACCTCCCCTCCCCCCAAGGATGCCCTCCCATCCATCATCCCTCCTCTCATCTCCCATCCCCCTATCCTGCTGTAGGTTGAGATATCCCATTTAGTATGTATGACATTCTCTCACTGAACCAAATTCAATGAGAATGTGGTTTTGCCTTTTTGCCTTCCTATTCTCCCCCTCCCTTGCAACCACTTCCCCTTGCTTCTTCTACATGAGATAGTTTACCCTACCCTGTCTCTCCCCATCTCCTCTTGCCACTTTCCTCTCTCACCTCATAATTTCACCCCTTGAGTATCCTCCCTTCCCAAAAAATTCACCCTATGCCCTCTATCCATATATAACTGTAACCATATACACACACATTCACATATGTATTCATATGACCACATGCCCTTCTTCCATTATTCTCATACTGAGAAAGGTTTCCTCAGTCACAGTTATTGTTTTTCCATATAGGAATATAAATAGTTCAACTTTGATAAGTTCCTTTTGATTTCTTTTCCCTGATTACCTTCTCAGGCATCTCTTGCTTCTTGTGTCTGGATGTCAAATTTTCTATTCAATTCTGGTTTTTCCCTCAAGAATGCTTGAAAGCCCTCTATTCCACTGAATGACCATATTTTCCCCTGAAACAAAATACTCAGTTTTGCTGGGTAGGTGACCCTTGGGTTCATTCCCAGCTCTTTTGCCCTCTGAAATATCCTATTCCATGCCCTTCGATCCCTCAGTGTAGAAGCTGCCAGGTCCTGGGCTATTCTGATTGTGTTTCCACAATATTGAAATTGTTTCTTCCTGGCTGCTTGGAGTATTTTCTCCTTGTTCTGGGGATTCTGGAACCTGGCTATAATATTCCTGGGAGTTTTCTTTTTGGGATCTTTTTCAGGAGGTGATCTGTGGATTCTTTCAACCTCTATTTTGCCCTCTGGATCTAAAACATCAGGGCAGTTTTCCTTGAGAATTTCTTGAAGGGTGATTTCTAGGTTCTTTCTTTGATCATGGCTTTCAGGTAGTCCAATAATTTTTAAATTGTCTCTCCTGGATCTATTTTCCAGGTCAGTGGTTTTTCCCATGAGATATTTCACATTGCCTTCTAATCTTTCATTTGTTTGGATCTGCTTAACAGCATCTTGATTTCTCATAAAGTCATTAGCTTCCATTTGCTCCAGTCTAACTCTGAAGGAATGAATCTCCTCAGTGAACTTTTGAGATTCTTTTTCCATCTGGCAAATTCGACTTTTTAAGGCATTCTTCTCCTCATTGCCCTTTTTGGGCCTCCTTTGCCATTTGAGTTAGTCTATTTTTTAAGGTGTTGTTTTCCTCAGTCAGGCTGTTGACCCTCATTTCATACTTTTCCTGCATCCTTCTCATTTCTATTTCCAATTTTTCCTCCACATCTCTTATTTGATTTTTAAAGTCCTTCTTAAGGTCCTCTATGGTCTGCAACCCGCTCATGTTTTCCCCTATGGTTTTTGGAGCAGGGCTTCTGACCTCACAGTCCTTTTCCCACTCTATGCCCCCAAAATAGGAGTCTAGGGTTGCATTTTTCTGTTTCCTTTGCCTTGGCATGTTGCCACTTAATTACTTGATTTTGGGGCTTGTTGCCACACTATGGCTCTGCTGCTAGACTGGAATTTTTGTCCCGAACATGTGGGGGACAGTTTCTGTTTCTAGAACCTGGAAATCCACCCACAACCTCCACCCCAGATCACGATCCAGATCCAGGGAGGTTAAAGCAAGCGCAATTACCCCCCCCCCCCAAGACTGATTGCTGGATCTCCCTATAGTTCACAGCCCAGGAGCTGGAGCTCCCTCTGAAGACTACAAAATGGCGAGTCTCCTCAGCTGCTTCTAGCCCCCAGGGGAGGAAGCCGACGCATTCCCCAAATACTGGTCCCAAAGTCCATAGGGCACTAACCTCTCACTTTGTCCTAGGCATGTCTATGTTTATAATTCTGGAATCACCACAGCTGCTGGTGTTCTGGCGTCTCTCCAGCTGGCTTCTGGCCCTGCCGCCCTGAGGCTAAAACCTCGGCTCACGGGGACTTGGGCTCGGCTCGGCTCCCAGTACTCTGCGCACTTCGCGCTGTCAGCTCCCAGAGCGCTGTGCTCATCCTTCCTGCAGGGCTGCTGGGCTGTCTTCACCAGGAGGTTACCTTCTCTGTGTCATTTTGTGGGTGCTGGGACTCCAGAAGTTATTCAGAGTCCCCTTTTACATAGTTTGGAGGGAATCTGGGAAAAATATTATTATTTACATGCAACTGGGAAATAAGATATATAGGAACTGGGGTATGGAGATCCATCTTGCCCTACTGGAAAGTTAGAGTGAGAATGGGGGAGGATATAAGAAAGAACAGATTTGGGGAAGGGCTATTCAGTGGGATTGCTGTTTTGGGGTGGTGGGTAGGGGAAAGACAGGGAGGAAATTTGTAACTCAAAGTCTTGTGGAAATGAATGTTGTAAACTAAAAATAAACTTAAAATTAAAAAAAAAACTTGAATATGAACAGATTTTAGAGTGACAGAATCTACTGAGAGATAAACTGTGGTAGATTCCCAGCCCAGGAAAGTGTCTATGTAGGTCTGGGCAGGTGGAGTTCAGAGCACATGGGGGCTGCACCAGCACAGCCCTGAGAGCAGACTACAGCAGAGTTAGAGAGAGGCCCCAGCTAGCAGACTCACCAACCCCAAGGGCATTTCACAGACGTCTTAATGCAGTTTAGAGGATTGGTCAGAGCTGGATAAGAGAAAGCACAGGGCCTGAAGTAGCAACAACAATTTCTCCTGGGGCTATAAGCCCACAGCCTTGATATTTAAAAATCACCTACCTGAACCTCCAGGAGCCAAGATGGCAAAGTAAACCCCAGCTACTCTGATTCTCTCTCCCTGACCTAGAAAACACAGAGATAAATGTCCTACCCAGTGTAAAATCCTGAGATAGTGGAAACAGCCTCAGGCTTAGGAGACCTAGAGGAAGGGTACAAATGAAGCAGTACAGTGTCAGAAGTGAAGTGTTAGAGGCCTCCAAACAAGGCCCACCTTGAGAGCTCCCTAAGCCCGGGGGGGGGGATGGAGCTAGCAAGACCTAACACCAGAAGCCCAGGTGGCCCAGGTGTGCCTTAACACTACCAGGGGAATCTGCAGACACCAGCTCTCCCTGTCACCACCTGCTGATCCTGATTGAGCTGTATCCCAGGGGCACAGGTGGAAACCTGAGGTAGCCAGACCACCCCTCCCTTACATGTTACTCTGTGAGCCTCAGGGTAACTCAGGGGAAACACTTAGAGTCCAGGCCTTGGCCTCACACTAAACACCCAGAGGCTACAGTATGCAAAGTCAACAACCAGGCCCTTAGCTCCCAGAATGAGAAGTGAAGTCAGGAAATAGGCAATCACAATGATTAAGAAGGAAACTAAGAAATCAAAAGCAAGAAAAAAAGTCCAATCTTATTATAGCAAGAAGAACAACCAAACACAGAGGACAACATGGACCCTATACTCACAACTGAGAACACAGAAGGAAATATGAGCTGGTCTCAAGCCCAAAAAGTATTCTTGGAGGGGCTCAAGAAAGATTTTAAAGGCAAAATTAGAGAGGCAGAAGATAAATTTAAATCTACAATGACTAAATTGGAAAAAAATCTCACTGAAGAAAACAAATCCTTAATAAGTAAAACTGTTGAACTGGGATGGGAGGTTCAAAATCTAATTAGAGAAAATACCTCCCTAAAAATGAAATCTGAATATATGGAAAAGGAGATTCAAAAACTAACCAAGGAAAATAATTCGCTAATAATTAGAATCAACCAAATCAAAGATAAGGACTCTATGAGGTATCAAGAGTCAGTCGAACAAAATATAAAAATTGAAAAATTAGAAGAAAGATTAAAATATCTCCCTGTAAAAACAACTTACCTGGAGAACAGGTCCAGGAAAGATAACCTAAGAATTATTGGTCTACCAGAGAGCCAGGACGAAAGAAGCAACCTGGACAAAATCCTCCAAGAGACTGTCAAAGAAAATTGTCCTGAGGACTTTGACTCAGAGGGTAAAATAGTTGTTGAAAGAATTCACTGACTCCTCTTGAAACAGATCCCAAATTGAAAACTCCAAGAAATTTAGTGGCCAAATTCCAGAATTACAAGGTCAAGGAGAAAGTACTGCAAACAGCCAAAAAGAAACAATTCAAATGTTGTGTAACTACAGCCAGGATTACACAGGACCTATCAGCTTCTACATTAAAAGATTGGGGGGGGGGGGATTAGATTTTGATGTTTCATAAGGCAAAAGAGCTAGGACTGCAACCAAGGATCAACTACCCAGCAGAACTGATCATAAACTTTCAGGCAAGGGGATGGTCATTTAATGAAATAAGGGATTTCCAGACTTTCCTGATGAAAAAGCCAGAGCTCAATGGAAAATTTGATCTAAAAATACAAGACTCAAGAGAGACATAAAAAGGTAAACAAGGAAAACACACACATATACACACACACATACACAAACATAACTTGTGATTCAATAAGAGGAAATAGTTTACATCTGTATATGAGATGCTGATACCTTTCAATACTGAAATTTATATAATTATCATGACATTTAAAAGGAATATACATAGATAGAGGGTGTATGTATAAATGAACTAATCTGACAATAAAAAAAAAAACCTTATTAAGGGGTAAAAAGGGATTGTAATGAGAGAAAAGGAAAGGATGAGGTAGATGAAGAGGCCACACAGAAAGGCATAAAAACACACTATATTTGAGGGGAAGAAGGGAGGGAGATGAACATCTTATGAACTTTATTCTCATTGTATATGGTTCAAAGAGGGATCAACATAATCAGTTAAATTTAGGATTTATAGTGAAAAGAAACAAAAACTCATTATAATAGAGGGAAAGCAGGGGGGAGAGGAGCAATGTATGAAATTTACTCTCATCAGTTTGGGATCAAGGAGGGAATAACATACTCCATTAAGTATAAAAAGCCTTTGTGCCCTATAGGCAGGAGGAGGGGTTGGGGGGAGGTAAAAAGAGGGGAGGTTTAGAACAAAGGGAAATAGTAGTAAGGGGAAAGGGTAAGTAAAGGTGGGGCACAGGGAGGGAATACTGAAGGAGGTGGTAGTTAAAAGGAAAACTCTTAAGGATGGGAAGGAAGAAGGAAGAAACAAAAAATATAAACAGGGGAGGGAATAGGATGGAGGGGAAGACACAGATAGTAATAATAACTGTGTATGTGAATGGGATGAACTCTCTCATAAAATGGAGGTGGATTTGGAGCAGAATGAATTAAAAACCACAATCCTACAATATGCTGTCTAAAAGAAAAACATTTGAAACAAATGGATACCCACAGGGTAAAGGTAAAAGGCTGGAGTAGAATTTATTATGCTTCAGTTAAAGTAAAAAAAAAGAAAAGAAAAGAAAAAAGAAACCAAGTGTAGCAATCCTTATCTCAGATAAAGCAAAAGCAAAAATAGATCTAATTAAAAGAGATAAAGAAGGAAACTATATCCTACTAAAAGGCACCATCCAGAAGGAAGCAATATCATTACTTAACATATATGCACCAAGTGGTATAGCATCCACATTCCTAGAGGAGAAGTTAAAGGAATTAGAGGAAGAAATAGATAGCAAAACTATACAAGTTGGGGATGTTAATCTCCCCCTCTCTGAACTTGATAAATCTAACGTCAAAATAAACAAGAAAGAAGTTAAGGAGGCAAATAGAATTTTAGATAGGCTAGACATGATAGATCTCTGGAGAAAACTGAATGGGAATAAAAAGGAGTTTACTTTCTTCTCAGTGATGCATGGTACATACTCAAAAATAGACCATTACTAGAGCATAAAAACCTCACGATTCACTGCACAAAAGCAGAAATAGTAAATGCATCATTCTCATATCATGATGCAATAAAAATTATATGCACTAAAAGGCCATTGAAAGATAGACTAAAAATTAATTGGAAATTAAATAATTTAATCCTAAAGAATGAGTGGGTAAAAAAAGAAACTATAGAAACTATCAATAATTTCATTCAAGAGAATGATAATGAGACAACATGCCAAAAATCGTGGGATGCCTTAAAGGCAGTTCTTAGGGGAACTTTTATATCCCTGAATGCATACATGAACAAATTAGGGAAAATGGAGGTCATTAAATTGGTCATGCAATTGAAAAAACTAGAAAAAGAACAAATTGAAAATCGCCAATTAAATAATAAATTAGAAATAATGAAAACCAAAGGACAGATTAATAAAGTTGAAATTAAGAAATTTATTGAATTAATAAATAAAACTAAGTCATGGTTTATGAAAAAAATAAAATTGATAGACCTTTAGTCAATATGATAAAATTAAAGAAAGTAGAAAACCAAATTATGAGTATCAAAAATGAAAAGGGTGAATCAACGTCCAATGAAGAGGAAATTAAAACAATAATTAGGAATATTTTGCCTAATTGTATGCACATAAACTTGAAAAATCTCAGTGAAATTGATGAATATTTACAAAAATATAAGTTGCCCAGATTAACTGAAGGGGAAGTAAATTACTTAAATAACCTCATCTCAGAAAAATAAAATTAAAGAATCCATCAGTGAATTCCCTAGGAAAAAATTTCCAGGGCCAAATGGATTTACTAGCAAATTCTATCAAACATTTAAAGAACAATTGATTCCAATATCAAATTCCAATCCCAAAACTGCTTGGGAAAGTTGGTGAAGAAGGAGTCCTACCAAATTATTTTTGTGACACAAATATTGTACTGATACCTAAATTGGGAAGAGACAAAATGAAGAAAATTATAGAACAATTTCCCTCAGGAATATAGATGCAAAAATTTGAAATAAAATATTTGCAAAAAGACTACAGCAATTTATCACAAGAATAGTATACTTTGATAAGGTAGGATTTATTACAGGAATGCAAGGATGGTTCAATATTAGGAAAACCAGTATAATTCATCATATCAACAATAAAACTAGCATAAATCATGTGATTATCTCAATAGATGCAGAAAAGGCTTTTGACAAAGTACAACATCCATTCCTATTAAAAACACTAGAAAGTATAGGAATAAATGGAGCCTTCCTTAAAATAGTAGATAGCATCTGTTTAAAACTATCAGCAAGTATGATATGCAACGGGGATAAGCTAGAAGCATTTCCAATAAGATCAAGAGTGAAACAAGGGTGTCCACTATCACCCCTCTTATTCAATATGGTACTAGAAATGTTAGCAGTAGCAATTAGAGAAGAAAAAGAAATCAAAGGAATCAAATTAGGCAAAGAAGAGACCAAGCTATCACTCTTTGCAGCTGATATGATGATATACTTAGAGAATCCTAGAGAATCAAGTAAAAAACTCCTTGAGACAATAAATAAATTTTGCAAAGTTGCAGGATATAAAATAAACCCAAATAAATCCTTAGCATTCTTATATATTTCTAATAAAATCCAATAGCAAGACATAGGAAGAGAAATCCCATTTAAAGTTACCCTGCCAAAACAAACCCAGGACCTATATGATCACAACTACAAACCACTTTTCACACAAAGTCAGATTTAACTAATTGGAAAAAACATCAATTGCCCATGGCTGGGTCAAGCTAATATAATAAAAAATGACAATTTGACCTAAATTAAATTACATATTTAGTGCCATAGCAATCGATCTACCAAAAATTTACTTTATATAGCTAGAAAATATAGTAAAAAAAATTCATTTGGAAGAACAAAAGATCCAGAATATCAAGGAAATTAATGAAAAGAAATGCTAAGGAAGGTAGGCTAGCCATACCAGATTTTAATCTGTATTATAAAGCAGCAGTCATCAAAACTACTTGATACTGGCTGAGGAATAGAGTGGTGGATCAATGGAATAGATTGGGTACACAAGACTCAACAGTCAATGACTGTAATAATAAAAAAAACCCAGTTTTTGGGATAAGAACTCACTATTTGACAAACCTGCTAGGAAAACTGGAATATATTATGGCAGAACCTGCGCATACACTATTATATAACACCACATACCAAAATCAAGTCTAAATGGGACACAATCTTGGTATAAAGGCTGATACTCTCTGGGAAAGTAAGGAATAGTTTACTTGTCAGAATTATGGAGAAGGGAAGACTTTATGACCAAACAAGAGTTAGAGAGCATTATAAAATGCAAAATGGATAATCTTAATTACATTAATTGAAAAGTTTCTGTACAAATGAAGCCAATGTAACTAAGATTAAGAGGGAAGTAGGAAATTGTGAAAGAATTTTTACAACCAATGTCTCTGATAAAAGCCTTATTTCTAAGATATACAGAGAATTGAGTCAAATCTGCAAGAATACAAGGCATTCCTCAATTGATAACTGGTTAAAGGATATGAACAGGCAATTTTCAGACGTAGAAATTAAAGATACCTATAAGCATATGAAAAAAATGTTGTAAATCAATATTGATTAGAGAAATGCAAATCAAAACAACTCGAGGTACCACATCTCACCAGTTAGATTGGTTAAGATGACAAAACAGGAAAATAACAAATGCTGGAGAGGATGTGGAAAAAATGGATTGTTGGTAGAATTGTGAACTGATTCAACCATTCTGGAGAACAAACTGGAACTTTGCCCACTATAAATAATTGCATATCCTTTGACCCAGTAATACACTGGGTAAAAAAACACTTCTAGGGTTGCATCCTAAAGATATTAAAAAAGTGGGAGGAAGACCCATATATACAAAAATATTTATTTAAGTGGTGCAGCAAATAGAGCACCAGCCCTGGAGTCAGGAGGACCTGAGTTCAAATTTGGCCTCAGACACTTAACACAAAAACTAGTTGTGTGACCTTGGGCAAGTCACTTAACCACAATTGTCCTCAAAAAAAAAAAAGCAAGTTCAAAAAAACTTATTGCAGCACTTTTTGTGGCGGCAAAGAATTGGAAATTAAGGGAATGCCCATCAATTGGGGAATGGGTAAACAAGTTGTGGTATATGAATGTAATGGAATATTATTATGCTATAAGAAATAAGGAGCAGACAGACTTCATATTTACCTGGAGAGACTTATCTAAACTGATGTGGAGTGAGAAGAGCAGAACCAGGAGAAATTTGTACACAATTAGAAACACAACATATGTGTGATGACCAACTTTGATAGACTAGGCTCTTCTAAGCAATGCAAGGTTATAAGACAATTCCAAAAGACTCATGATGGAAAGAGATGTCTACATTCAGAGAAAGAACTACATAATTTGAATGCAGATTGAAGCAAACTACCTGCTCTCTTTATTTTTCTTGTTTGATTTTGTTTCCTCTTTCCCATTGTTTAATCCAGCAATTATAATCCTTCTTTACAACCTGACTAATGTCTAATGTGAAAGTATCTGCAGATCCTATACTTGATTGCATGCCACTATGGGGGGCGGGGAGAGGGAGAGGGAGAAAATTTGAAACTCAAGGCACTGTGGAACTGAATCTTATAAACTAAAAGTAAACAAACAAATTAATAAAGATGAAAAAAACCCCAAAATAGAAATTAATGAAGGAAATAAAAACAAAAGATACAAAATTAAATGAATACTAAGCAATCATGGCCCAAATAATGAAGGGGTAAAAGAACAAATTATAAAAGCAATAAATGTGTTAAAAACAATAACAATGAGACAGCAAATCAAAACTGAGGGGACACAACTAAAGTCATCCTCAGAGGGAAATTTGTATATCTAAAAACTCTTCTTTTAGAATTTCTTTTATATATTGTATTTTGTATTTTACATCATTCATTTTCACAAGATATTGAGTTACAAATTTTCTCCCCCTTTTCCCCTACCCATCACCCCAAAACAGCAATCACACTGAATATCCTTTCCTCCAATCTGTTCTCTCCCATACCTTCCCCCATCCCACCTCCAACTTTCCAGTAGGGCACAGTGGATCTCTATGCCCCTGTGACTGTATATCTTATTTCCCAGTTACATGTAAAATAATATATATATTTTAAACATTTGATTTTAAAACTTTGAATTCCAGATTCTTTCCCTACCTCCCTTGTCACATACCCATACAAGAAAGATAAGCAATTCAATATAAGTTTTACATGTGTAGCTATGCAAAACATTTCCATAGTGGATAAATTATGAAAGACTAACTATATTTCCCTCCATCCTATCCCAACCCCACTTGTTCTGTTCTCTACCTTGATCCTGTCCCTTTTCAAAAGTGGGTGATTCCAACCTCCCTCCCCTCCCTAGCCTGCTCTCCCTTCCATCATCTCCCATTTCATCCCCTTTCTCCCTACTCTCCTCTAGGGTGAGATACCATATTTAGTGTGTATGTCATTCCCTCCCTAAACCAAATTCATTGAGAATAAAGTTGACTCATTCCCTTTTGCCTTCCTGTACTTCCCCTCCATTATAACAGTTTTCCCCTGCCTTTTCTATAAGAGATAATTTACCATATTCTATGTCTCCCCATCTCCTCTCATTATATTCCTCTCTTACCTCTTAATTTCACCTTTAAGTATCATCTCTTCATATTCAACTTGTCCTGTGCCCTCTGTCCATGTATACCTGTACACATATATACGCATACTCACATATGTATTCATTCCCCCATATACCCTCATATATAGACATATATCTGTATGTATGTATGTGTGTGTATATATGTGTGTGTGTGTATACACACATATGTGTGTATATATATTACATATACATATGTACATATGCATATATACACATTTCGATTCCCTTCAGCAATCCTGATACTGAGAAAAGTTCCATAAGTTACAATTATAATTTTTCCATGTAGGAATATAAGTAGTTCAACTTTAATAAGTTCCTTATAATTTCTTTTCCCTGATTACATTCTCATGCTTCTCTTGATTCTTATATCTGAATGTCAAATTTTCTATTCAACTCTGGGTTTTTCATCAAGAATGCTTGAAAGTCCTCTATTTAATTGAATGACTATATTTTCCCCTGAAACATGATACTCAGTTTTGCTGGGTAGGTGACACTTGGTTTTAACTGCAGCTCCTTTGACCTTCAGAATATCATATTCCAAGTCCTTTGATCCCTCAGTGTAGAAGCTGACAGATCCTGTGTTATCCTGATTGTGTTTCCACAGTATTCAAAATGTTTCTTCCTGGTTGTTTGTAATATTTTCTCCTTGATCTGGGAACCTTGGAACCTGGCTATAATATTCCTAGGAGTTTTTTCTTGGTGGTGGTATTTTGTTTTTTATATTTTTCAATAGCTGAACAGTGTATTCTTTCAACCTCTAATTTGCCCTCTGGTTGTAAAACATCAGGGCAATTTTCTTTGAGAATTTCTTGAAGGATGATTTCTAGGTACTTTTTTTTGATGATGGCTTTCAGGTAGTCCAATAATTTTTAAATTATCTCTCCTGGATCTATTTTCTAGGTCAGTGTTTTTTATTGAGATATTTCATATTGGCTTCTATTTTTTCATTTGTTTGGATCTGTTTAATAGTATCTTGATTTCTCATAAAGTCACTAGCTCCCATTTGCTCCAGTCTTATTCTGAAGGAATGATTCTCTTCAGTGAGTTTTTGAGATTTTTTTTTCCATCTGACAAATTCGACTTTTTAAGGCGTTCTTCTCCTCATTTGCTTTTTTTAGCTTCTTTTGCCATTTGAGTTAGTCTATTTTTAAGGTATTATTTTCTTCAGTCAGTTTGTTGACTCTCTTTTCATGATTTTCTTGCATCATATCATTTGTCTTCCCAATTTTTCTTCCACTTCTCTTATTTGGTTTTCAAAATCCTTCTTAAGGTCCTCCATGGCTTGTAAGCAGTTCATATTTTTGTTGAAAGCTTTTGGTATAGGAGTTCTGACTTCACTGTCTTCCTCCTGTTCCATGCTTTGATCTTTTTGTCCCCAAAAAGGGAATCCATTGTTGGATTCCTGAGCTTGCTTTGCTTCCTTTGTTTCCTCATTTTGTCACTCAATTACTTGACTTTTAAGCTTTTTGCCACAGTAGAACTCTGCTACCAGAGGGGGGAGTTTTGTCCAATTGCTGGGGTTTTCCCAGCTGCTGGAGCTATTTGTTGGGTGCCCTCTCTGAAGCCTCAACAAGCTCTGGCAAACTGTTCATGGTCCTTAGGACCTCTACCCTAGAGTACAATCCAGATCAAAGATGGTTAAAGCAAGAGTAATTACCCCTCAGACTGTTGGATTGGTCCCCCTACAATCTGCATTCCAGAGCTTTGAAGCAGCCACATGGCAGTGGCTGCATGTCCACCACGATTCAGCTGCTTCTCCCTCTTGGGGCAAAGGCTGGACTGCACTCCATAACTCCCAGGTCCTGAAGTCCACACTGCACTGACCTCTCACTTTTTCCTTAGCATCTAGGGGTTGATAATTCTGAAACCCTTCATAGCTACTGGTGATCTGAAGTCCCTCCAGCCAGAGGCTGGTTGTGGCCACCCTGAGGCTAAAACATCAGGCTTGCCTGGGATTGGGCTTGGCATCCAACACACTGTGCTGGTTGCTTCCTGCAGGTTTGCCTGGCTGTCTTCAGCGGGATGTTCACTTCTCTCTGTCATTTTGTGTGTTATGTAGCTCCAAAGTTTGTGTAGAGTCATTTTTTTACATGAATTGGAGGAGGCAGGAGTGGGAGTTTCATGGAAGTCCTGTTTCTACTCTGCCATCTTGACTCAGCCCCCTATATGAAAATTTTAATTTAAAAAAAGGTATGAAATTTTAATGTAAAAATAATAATGTATAATACAAATTAAGAACTCTTTAAAATTAGAGATGTAATATAGAAACAAAAATTTTTAAATTTCATTAGCTAACTTAATCAAGAAAAATAATAGACTAAAAAAACAGTGTGACAAACATATATATATATATATATATATATATATATATATATATATATATAACAAATAGAAAAAATTATAATAAATAAAAAAAGAAAATAAAAATTGTCTGAAAATTTTACACAATTATACAGCTATATAACTAAGTAAATTAGTAAAGTTAATTAGTGAAATTGGTCTAAGTCAACAAGAATATGAAATACCAAAGACAAAAAAGAAATAGACATTTTAATCCACCCAATCTCAAGAGAATAAACAAGCCATAAATGAATAGTCAAAGAACTCTATCACTAACCCTTAGCCTAACCAGCTTTTCAAATGAATTCTATCAGCTACAGAAAGACCTCTAGCAAATTCCTTTTATGAGAGAAATATGGTCTTTCCATCTATGTATTGTACCTATTCAAATAGAGGTTGTTGTTTACCATCCCCTTCCCCACTCCCACCCCCCACACCAATAGAACGTGAGCACCTTGAAGTCAGGAGTGCTTTTTCTTCCTCTTTTTTTTTTTATCCCTACCAATTAGTACAGTGTCCTTCGAATGGTAAATGATTTTTGATTGCCTGATGCTCAAGCCAAGGAACAGCATAGCAAAGAACAAGGGCTATAAACTCATCTAAATCCACTGATGATAGAATGCTTCACTGATGTAAGAATTCTGGCTACAGAAATATAACCAGAAAATAATTGATTATAAATCAAGTTGAAACCATACTAATGAGATAAGGATGTTCTAACATCAACCAGGCAAGCAGTAATCATTTATTAAATATCTATTATATGCATAAAATTGGTTATGCAAAGACAAAAGATAAAAGGATAAAGGGACATTTGCTGCCAAGGAGCTAACATTTGATTGGAGAGATAACATGTACAATACATACAGAACAAAAACAAAGTAATTAGGGAAAATAGCATTAGTAGTATCAGGAAAAGCTATATTTAGGAAGTACACTATACCTTGAAGAAAGTATTTGAGATGTAGAGGGAGCACATTCTAGGAATAGAAGACAGCTAATACAGTGGTATGGAGATGAGAAATGGAGTACAGAGTAAGAGAAAAAGAGCAGACAGTATATCTGCATCCTAGATGTAAGAGAGAGGAGTAATGTGTAATGAGCCTTGAAAGATAAATTGGGACCAGAGTGTAAAAGGCTTTAGTATGAGTTAATGTTATGAGTTAATGTTTTATCCTAGAAGAAAAATATGAAATTATTAGAAAACAATTAGTGCAATTAACTATAAAAATGGTAATTTAAGCCTCATGGTTATTTTAAAGGAAGTACAAAAAAAAAAGACTTTGACATAATATAGCATTTATTCATGTTAAAAAACATACAAAGCATGTGTCTAGGTGGCACAGTGAATAGAGCACCTGCCCTGGAATCAGGAGGACCTGAATTCAAATCTGGTCTCAGCCACTTAACACAAAACTAGCCATATGACCTTGGGCAAATCACTTTACCCTAGTTGCCCTACTTTACTCCCTCCAAAAAGCAAAAAAAAAAAAAATACAAAGCATATTTTTAATACCCAGAGATAGAATTATTTTTATGAAGAAGCACTAGAAATGTCTCCTATACAAACAGGGGTAAAGCATGTATGCTCCCTCCACTACTATTTGACACAGTCTTGCAAATGCTAACTATACCAATAAAATAAAAGAACCAAATTAAACAAATACTTTATTAACTTCTGTTTTACATCATTCATTTCCGCCAGATATTGAGTTACAATCATTTTCCCCCCATTATTCCCCTACCCAACCTCCCAGAATAGCAGTCCCACAGGATATCGCTTCCTCCAATCTGCTCTCTCCCATACCTTCTCCCATACCCCCATCGACTTTTCCATTAGAGGAAGATCAATCTTTGTGTCCCAATGCCTGCACATCTTATCTCCCAATTATAGGCAAAAGAGTATTAATAATAGTATTTATATATATATTTGAAACATTTAATGTTACGACCTTGAATTTCAGATCCATTTCCTTCCTCCTTGTCACCCATTCCCTCTGGGGAGATAAGTAATTCAGTATATGTTGTACATGTCTAGCTATGCAAAACATTATCATAGTAGATATATTGTGCAAGGCTGCTTATAATTCCCTCCCACTCATCCCACCCC
Source organism: Gymnobelideus leadbeateri (assembly GCA_011680675.1). Classification (NCBI taxonomy): domain Eukaryota; kingdom Metazoa; phylum Chordata; class Mammalia; order Diprotodontia; family Petauridae; genus Gymnobelideus; species Gymnobelideus leadbeateri. Next base: position 7,204 of record WOXC01004255.1, on the reverse strand, counting down.
CACCTGGTCCATTCCCTACATGATCCTGTCCCTCTTCTATAGTGGGTACTTCCAACCTCCCCTCACCCCAAGGATGCCCTCCCATCCATCATCCCTCCTCTCATCCCCCTTCCCCCTATCCTGCTGCAGGTTGAGATATCCCATTTAGTATGTATGTCATTTTCTCCCTGAACCAAATTCAATGTGAATGTAGTTTTGCCTTTTTAGCCTTCCTTATTCTCCCCCTCCTTTGCACCCACTTCCCCTACATGAGATAGTTTACCCTACCATGTCTCTCCCCATCTCCTCTTGCCACTTTCCTCCCTCACCTCATAATTTCATCCCTTGAGTACTCTCCCTTCCCAACAATATCAACCTATGCCCTCTATCCATATATAACTGTAACCATATACACACACATTCACATATGTATTCGTATGACCACACCCCCTTCTTCCATTATTTTCATAGTGGGAAGATATCATCAGTCACAGATATTGCTTTTCCATATAGGAATGTAAATAGTTCAACTTTGATAAGTTCCTTTTGATTTCTTTTCCCTGATTACCTTCTCAGTCATCTCTTACTTCTTGCGTCTGGATGTCAAATTTTCTATTCAACTCTGGTTTTTTCCTCAAGAATGCTTGAAAGTCTCTATTCCACTGAATGACCATATTTTCCCCTGAAACAAAATACTCAGTTTTGCTGGGTAGGTGACCCTTGGGTTCATTCCCAGCTCTTTTGGCCTCTGGAATATCATATTCCATGCCCTTCAATCCCTCAGTGTAGAAGCTGCCAGGTCCTGGGCTATTCTGATTGTGTTTCCACAATATTGAAATTGTTTCTTCCTGGCTGCTTGGAGTATTTTCTCCTTGATCTGGGATTCTGGAACCTGGCTATAATATTCCTGGGAGTTTTCTTTTTGGGATCTTTTTCAGGAGGTGATCTGTGGATTCTTTCAACCTCTATTTGCCCTCTGGATCTAAAACATCAGGGCAATTTTCCTTGAGAATTTCTTGAAGGGTGATTTCTAGGTTCTTTCTTTGATCATGGCTTTCAGGTAGTCCAATCATTTTTAAATTGTCTCTCCTGGATCTATTTTCCAGGTCAGTGGTTTTCCCATGAGATATTTCACATTGCCTTCTAATCTTTCATTTGTTTGGATCTGCTTAACAGCATCTTGATTTCTCATAAAATCATTAGCTTCCATTTGCTCCAGTCTAGCTCTGAAGGAATGAATCTCCTCAGTGAACTTTTGAGATTCTTTTCCATCTGGCAAATTCGACTTTTTAAGGCATTCTTCTCCTCATTGCCCTTTTGGGCCTCCTTTGCCATTTGAGCTAGTCTATTTTTTAAGGTGTTGTTTTCCTCAGTGAGGCTGTTGACCCTCATTTCATACTTTTCCTGCATCCTTCTCATTTCTCTTTCTAATTTTCCTCCACTTCTCTTATTTGATTTTTAAAGTCCTTCTTAAGGTCCTCTATGGCCTGCAACCCACTCATGTTTTCCCCTGGGGCTTTTGGAGCAGGACTTCTGACCTCACAGTCCTTTTCACGCTCTATGCCCCCAAAATAGGCGTCTAGGGTTGCATTTTTTCTGTTTCCTTTGCCTTGGCATGTTGCCACTTAATTGCTTGACTTTTGGGCTTGTTGCCACACTATGGCTTTAAGGCCAGATAGAGGAATTTTCGTCCCAAACGTGTGGGGGGCAACTTCCGTTTCTGGCAAGCTAAAAACCCACCCACAACTTCCACCCTAGATCACAATCCAGATCCAGGGAGGTTAAAGCAAGAGCGATTACCCCCAAGACTGATCGCTGGATCTCCCCACGATTTGTAGGCTGGGAGCCGGAAATGCCTATGAAAACTACAAAATGGCGTGTCTCCTCAGCGGCTTCTAGCCCCAGGGGAGGGAGCTGACGCATTCCCCAAATACAGGTCCCAAAGTCCATAGGACACTAACCTCTTACTTTGTCCTAGGCATGTCTATGTTGATAATTCTGGAATCGCCACAGCTCCTGGTGTTCTGGGGTTCCTCCAGCCGGCTGCTGGCCCTGCCGCCCTGGGGCTAAAACCTTGGCTCACGTGGACCTGGGCTCGGCTCGGCTCCTGCGCTCTGCGCGCTGCCGGCTCCCAGACCACTGCGCTGGTCCTTCCTGCAGGGTGCTGGGCTGTTCTCAGCGGGAGGTTTGCTTCTCTGTGTCGTTCTGTGGGTGCTGGGGCTCCAGAAGATTTTCAGAATCCTTTTTTTTTTTTTTTTAAACAAATACTTTATTAACTTCTGTTTTACATCATTCATTTCCGCCAGATTTTGAGTTACAATCATTTTCCCCCATTATTCCCCTACCCAACCTCCCAGAATAGCAGTCCCACAAGATATCGCTTCCTCCAATCTGCTCTCTCCCATACCTTCTCCCATACCCCCATCGACTTTTCCATTAGAGGAAGATGAATCTTTGTGTCCCAATGCCTGCACATCTTATCTCCCAATTATAGGCAAAAGAGTATTAATAATAGTATTTATATATATATTTGAAACATTTAATGTTACGACTTGAATTTCAGATCCATTTCCTTCCTCCCTTGTCACCCATTCCTTCTTGGGATATAAGTAATTCAGTATATGTTGTACATGTCTAGCTATGCAAAACATTATCATAGTAGATATATTGTACAAGGCTGCTTATAATTCCCTCCCACTCATCCCACCCCCCACCTGGTCCATTCCCTACATGATCCTGTCCCTCTTCTATAGTGGGTACTTCCAACCTCCCCTCACCCCCAAGGATGCCCTCCCATCCATCATCCCTCCTCTCATCCCCCTTCCCCCTATCCTGCTGCAGGTTGAGATATCCCATTTAGTATGTATGTCATTTTCTCCCTGAACCAAATTCAATGTGAATGTGGTTTTGCCTTTTTAGCCTTCCTTATTCTCCCCCTCCTTTGCACCCACTTCCCCTACATGAGATAGTTTACCCTACCATGTCTCTCCCCATCTCCTCTTGCCACTTTCCTCTCTCACCTCATAATTTCATCCCTTGAGTACTCTCCCTTCCCAACAAAATCAACCTATGCCCTCTATCCATATATAACTGTAACCATATACACACACATTCACATATGTATTCATATGACCATACCCCCTTCTTCCATTATTTTCATAGTGAGAAAGATATCATCAGTCACAGATATTGCTTTTCCATATAGGAATGTAAATAGTTCAACTTTGATAAGTTCCTTTGATTTCTTTTCCTGATTACCTTCTCAGGCATCTCTTACTTCTTGTGTCTGGATGTCAAATTTTCTATTCACTCTGGTTTTTTCCTCAAGAATGCTTGAAAGTCCTCTATTCCACTGAATGACCATTTTCCCTGAAACAAATACTCAGTTTTGCTGGGTAGGTGACCCTTGGGTTCATTCCCAGTTCTTTTGCCCTCTGGAATATCATATTCCATGCCCTTCTCCTCAGTGTAGAAGCTGCCAGGTCCTGGGCTATTCTGATTGTGTTTCCACAATATTGAAATTGTTTCTTCCTGGCTGCTTGTAGTATTTTCTCTTGATCTGGGGATTCTGGAACCTGGCTATAATATTTCTGGGAGTTTTTTTTTGGGATCTTTTTCAGGAGGTGATCGGTGGATTCTTTCAACCTCTATTTTGCCCTCTGAATCTAAAACATCAGGGCAGTTTTCCTTGAGAATTTCTTGAAGGGTGATTTCTAGGTTCTTTCCTTGATCATGGCTTTCAGGTAGTCCAATAATTTTTAAATTGTCTCTCCTGGATCTATTCTCCAGGTCAGTGGTTTTTCCCATGAGATATTTCACATTGCCTTCTAATCTTTGGTTTGTTTGGATCTGCTTAACAGCATCTTGATTTCTCATAAAGTCACTAGCTTCCATTTGCTCCAGTCTAACTCTGAAGGAATGAATCTCCTCAGTGAACTTTTGAGATTCTTTTTCCAACTGGCAAATTTGACTTTTTAAGGCATTCTTCTCCTCATTGCCCTTTTGGGCCTCCTTTGCCATTTGAGTTAGTCTATTTTTTAAGGTGTTGTTTTCCTCAGTCAGGCTGTTGACCCTCATTTCATACTTTTCCTGCATCCTTCTCATTTCTCTTTCTAATTTTTCCTCCACTTCTCTTATTTGATTTTTAAAGTCCTCCTTAAGGTCCTCTATGGCCTGCAACCCACTCATGTTTCCCCCTGGGGCTTTTGGAGCAGGACTTCTGACCTCACAGTCCTTTTCCCGCTCTATGCCCCCAAAATAGGAGTCTAGGGTTGCATTTTTCTGTTTCCTTTGCCTTGGCATGTTGCCACTTAATTGCTTGACTTTTGGGCTTGTTGCCACACTATGGCTTTAAGGCCAGCTAGAGGAATTTTCGTCCCGAACGTGTGGGGGGCAACTTCCGTTTCTGGCAAGCTGTAAACCCACCCACAACTTCCGCCCTAGATCACAATCCAGATCCAGGGAGGTTAAAGCAAGAGCGATTACCCCCCAAGACTGATCGCTGGATCTCCCCACGATTTGTAGGCTGGGAGCCGGAAATGCCTCTGAAAACTACACAGTGGTGTGTCTCCTCAGCAGCTTCTAGCCCCCAGGGGAGGGAGCTGACGCATTCCCCAAATACAGGTCCCAAAGTCCATAGGACACTAACCTCTTACTTTGTCCTAGGCATGTCTATGTTGATAATTCTGGAGTCGCCACAGTTCCTGGTGTTCTGGGGTTCCTCCAGCCGGCTGCTGGCCCTGCCGCCCTGGGGCTAAAACCTCGGCTCACGTGGACCTGGGCTCGGCTCGGCTCCTGCGCTCTGCGCGCTGCCGGCTCCCAGACCACTGCGCTGGTCCTTCCTGCAGGGTGCTGGGCTGTTCTCAGCGGGAGGTTAGCTTCTCTGTGTCGTTCTGTGGGTGCTGGGGCTCCAGAAGATTTTCAGAATCCTTTTTTTTTTTTTTTTTTTTTTTTTAAACAAATACTTTATTAACTTCTGTTTTACATCATTCATTTCCGCCAGATTTTGAGTTACAATCATTTTCCCCCCATTATTCCCCTACCCAACCTCCCAGAATAGTAGTCCCACAAGATATCGCTTCCTCCAATCTGCTCTCTCCCATACCTTCTCCCATACCCCCATCGACTTTTCCATTAGAGGAAGATGAATCTTTGTGTCCCAATGCCTGCACATCTTATCTCCCAATTATAAGCGAAAGAGTATTAATAATAGTATTTATATATATTTGAAACATTTAATGTTACGACCTCGAATTTCAGATCCATTTCCTTCCTCCCTTGTCACCCATTCCTTCTTGGGAGATAAGTAATTCAGTATATGTTGTACATGTCTAGCTATGCAAAACATTATCATAGTAGATATATTGTACAAGGCTGCTTATAATTCCCTCCCACTCATCCCACCCCCCACCTGGTCCATTCCCTACATGATCCTGTCCCTCTTCTATAGTGGGTACTTCCAACCTCCCCTCACCCCAAGGATGCCCTCCCATCCATCATCCCTCCTCTCATCCCCCTTCCCCCTATCCTGCTGCAGGTTGAGATATCCCATTTAGTATGTATGTCATTTTCTCCCTGAACCAAATTCAATGTGAATGTGGTTTTGCCTTTTTAGCCTTCCTTATTCTCCCCCTCCTTTGCAACCACTTCCCCTACATGGGATAGTTTACCCTACCATGTCTCTCCCCATCTCCTCTTGCCACTTTCCTCTCTCACCTCATAATTTCATCCCTTGAGTATTCTCCCTTCCCAACAAATTCAACCTATGCCCTCTATCCATATATAACTGTAACCATATACACACACATTCACATATGTATTCATATGACCACACCCCCTTCTTCCATTATTTTCATAGTGAGAAAGATATCATCAGTCACAGATATTGCTTTTCCATATAGGAATGTAAATAGTTCAACTTTGATAAGTTCCTTTTGATTTCTTTTCCCTGATTACCTTCTCAGGCATCTCTTACTTCTTGTGTCTGGATGTCAAATTTTCTATTCAACTCTGGTTTTTTCCTCAAGAATGCTTGAAAGTCCTCTATTCCACTGAATGACCATATTTTCCCCTGAAACAAAATACTCAGTTTTGCTGGGTAGGTGACCCTTGGGTTCATTCCCAGTTCTTTTGCCCTCTGGAATATCATATTCCATGCCCTTCGATCCCTCAGTGTAGAAGCTGCCAGGTCCTGGGCTATTCTGATTGTGTTTCCACAATATTGAAATTGTTTCTTCCTGGCTGCTTGTAGTATTTTCTCCTTGATCTGGGGATTCTGGAACCTGGCTATAATATTCCTGGGAGTTTTCTTTTTGGGATCTTTTTCAGGAGGTGATCAGTGGATTCTTTCAACCTCTATTTTGCCCTCTGGATCTAAAACATCAGGGCAGTTTTCCTTGAGAATTTCTTGAAGGGTGATTTCTAGGTTCTTTCTTTGATCATGGCTTTCAGGTAGTCCAATAATTTTTAAATTGTCTCTCCTGGATCTATTTTCCAGGTCATGGTTTTTCCCATGAGATATTTCACATTGCCTTCTAATCTTTGGTTTGTTTGGATCTGCTTAACAGCATCTTGATTTCTCATAAAGTCATTAGCTTCCATTTGCTCCAGTCTAACTCTGAAGGAATGAATCTCCTCAGTGAACTTTTGAGATTCTTTTTCCATCTGGCAAATTTGACTTTTAAGGCATTCTTCTCCTCATTGCCCTTTTGGGCCTCCTTTGCCATTTGAGTTAGTCTATTTTTTAAGGTGTTGTTTTCTCAGTCAGGCTGTTGACCCTCATTTCATACTTTTCCTGCATCCTTCTCATTTCTCTTTCCAATTTTTCCTCCACTTCTTATTTGATTTTTAAAGTCCTTCTTAAGGTCCTCTATGGCCTGCAACCCACTCATGTTTTCGCCTGGGGCTTTTGGAGCAGGACTTCTGACCTCACAGTCCTTTTCCCGCTCTATGCCCCCAAAATAGGAGTCTAGGGTTGCATTTTCTGTTTCCTTTGCCTTGGCATGTTGCCACTTAATTGCTTGACTTTTGGGCTTGTTGCCACACTATGGCTTTAAGGCCAACTAGAGGAATTTTCGCCCCGAACGTGTGGGGGGCAACTTCCATTTCTGGCAAGCTGTAAACCCACCCACGACTTCCACCCTAGATCACAATCCAGATCCAGGGAGGTTAAAGCAAGAGCGATTACCCCCCAAGACCGATCGCTGGATCTCCCAACGATTTGTAG